>CM023484.1:68234794-68359493 GCA_013339685.2 Hyalomma asiaticum
ATACGAGCGCCGCCCGCTGACGTGTTGGCGGAACCGGAACCCGGTCTTGTGTCGTGTAATGCGCGAGGTCGTGAACGACCTCGCGCATTACACGACACAAGACCGGGTTCCGGTTCCGCCAACACGTCAGCGGGCGGCGCTCGTATTAGGTAAGACACTTTTTTACTGGCTTTGTAGCTTTTGAAAGTGCCACTTTATACCTTTAACGCACCTGTGCCAGAGCACTATAATATGGCGCTATAGCGTAGCGCCCAATGACGCTATAGCATTCACTCTTGAAGGCGACGCTTAACTATCCTCCAACTTCTTGAATGTGCCGTTTTATACATTTAAAATTTGGATGCGTTGGAGTCTATGACTCGCTTCTGGGGCTCATGGCTTACGGAATTCTCGTTCGCGTATTTGTAGGGACCCTGCTGAAATTGGGTTATATAGGGCTTCTGCACGACATGGAAGCGGTTATCGATGGCCTCTTGCTTGGTGCTCTAGGCAATGTAGCATCCCACTAAGCTCTCCTGATTCGAAGAAAATGAGATTGCTGATCTAATAACATATTCGGCAGTGTCCAGGAGAAACACATTGATTTTTGTTAACGTCTTTTTTCCCCTAGATTATAATATGTCCCAGAAACTGATGTCTGGGGACGCGTGATTGAACAGATATTGCATGGAGTTATTACGATGTTCAAAGTAGACACGCGTATATAATGCGCATTATGAAAAGCGAGGAATTTGACAGTCCAACTCTCCTTTTCGTGTAGTCTTCCTGGGCCTGCTGCGAATAGCAACTTGCAGTGATGCTACAGAAGTAGTCGACAGGCTGCCCGGACATTTGGACGCCACTGGTCGCCCGGACGTGTCTGAATCAACGCAGGCCCACAGCCAGCTGTGCGATATTTCGTACATTCGAGTTGAAAATGATGTAAGTGCGGCAAATAGCGTTTATACATTTTACTTTGATTTCTTCTAATGATATGTTAAAGCACATTAACTTGTGTTAATGCGTTTATACTGCGATCATCTCCTACAAAATATCTGCGAAACTTTAGCTGGCGAAAAGACAATATTTGCCCTTATTCAGAATTCTGCAGGCGTTGCTCTTGCTGCCAGCAAGAGCAACGCCTGCAGAATTCTGAATAAGGGCAAATATTGTCTTTTCGCCAGCTAAAGTTTCGCAGATATTTTGTAGGAGATGATCGCAGTATAAACGCATTAACACAAGTTAATGTGCTTTAACATATCATTAGAAGAAATCAAAGTAAAATGTATAAACGCTATTTGCCGCACTTACATCATTTTCAACTCGAATGTACGAAATATCGCACAGCTGGCTGTGGGCCTGCGTTGATTCAGACACGTCCGGGCGACCAGTGGCGTCCAAATGTCCGGGCAGCCTGTCGACTACTTCTGTAGCATCACTGCAAGTTGCTATTCGCAGCAGGCCCAGGAAGACTACACGAAAAGGAGAGTTGGACTGTCAAATTCCTCGCTTTTCATAATGCGCATTATATACGCGTGTCTACTTTGAACATCGTAATAACTCCATGCAATATCTGTTCAATCACGCGTCCCCAGACATCAGTTTCTGGGACATATTATAATCTAGGGGAAAAAAGACGTTAACAAAAATCAATGTGTTTCTCCTGGACACTGCCGAATATGTTATTAGATCAGCAATCTCATTTTCTTCGAATCAGGAGAGCTTAGTGGGATGCTACATTGCCTAGAGCACCAAGCAAGAGGCCATCGATAACCGCTTCCATGTCGTGCAGAAGCCCTATATAACCCAATTTCAGCAGGGTCCCTACAAATACGCGAACGAGAATTCCGTAAGCCATGAGCCCCAGAAGCGAGTCATAGACTCCAACGCATCCAAATTTTAAATGTATAAAACGGCACATTCAAGAAGTTGGAGGATAGTTAAGCGTCGCCTTCAAGAGTGAATGCTATAGCGTCATTGGGCGCTACGCTATAGCGCCATATTATAGTGCTCTGGCACAGGTGCGTTAAAGGTATAAAGTGGCACTTTCAAAAGCTACAAAGCCAGTAAAAAAGTGTCTTACCTAATACGAGCGCCGCCCGCTGACGTTGTAACGACCTCGCGCATTACACGACACAAGACCGGGTTCCGGTTCCGCCAACACGTCAGCGGGCGGCGCTCGTATTAGGTAAGGCACTTTTTACTGGCTTTGTAGCTTTTGAAAGTGCCACTTTATACCTTTAACGCACCTGTGCCAGAGCACTATAACATGGCGCTATAGCGTAGCGCCCAATGACGCGATAGCATTCACTCTTGAAGGCGACGCTTAAGTATCCTCCAACTTCTTGAATGTGCCATTTTGCACATTTAAAATTTGGATGCGTTGGAGTCTGTGACTCGCTTCTGGGGCTCATGGCTTACGGAATTCTCGTTCGCGTATTTGTAGGGACCCTGCTGAAATTGGGTTGTATAGGGCTTCTGCACGACATGGAAGCGGTTATCGATGGCCTCTTCCTTGATGCTCTAGTCAATGTAGCATCCCACTTAGCTGTCCTGATTCGAAGAAAATGAGATTGCTGATCTAATAACATATTCGGCAGTGTCCAGGAGAAACACATTGATTTTTGTTAACGTCTTTTTTTTCCTTAGACTATAATATGTCCCAGAAACTGATGTCTGGGGACGCGTGATTGGACAGATATTGCATGGAGTTATTACAATGTTCAATGTAGACACGCGTCTATAATGCGCATTATGAAGAGCGAGGAATTTCACAGTCCAACTCCTTTTCGTCTAGTCTTCCTGGGCCTGCTGCGAATAGCAAGTGGCAGTGATGCTACAGAAGCAGTCGACAGGCCGCCCGGACATTTGAACGCCACTGGTCGCCCGGATATGTCTGAATCAACGCAGGGCCCACAGACAGCTGTGCGATATTTCGTACATTCGAGTTGAAAATGATGTAAGTGCGGCAAATAGCGTTTATACATTTTACTTGATTTCTTTTAATGATATGCTAAACCAATAATTTTCTGATAATTACCTTAAACCACTTCCTTCGGTCGATGTGACAACGAAGTTTACTTTTCGCTTCACTTTTTTTACAATAAAGGTGTCCCTGGCAAGCAAGTGTGAGTGCACCCATGACAGTGAGAGCGACTATTCCGAAGAGTACGACGACATGGAGATCATCCAGTTTCCTGAATCGGGTACACAGGTAGTCGAGCCAGCAGAAATCGAGGTGGAAGCGCCTACGACACCCGATTCCATGATTGGTGTCCCTTCGGAAGTGGCAGCCGTGCCAAAGTTGCGCGAAAGGAGCGACAGTGGTGAATGGTTCACCGACGGGATACGTTGCGTGGTAAGGCTGATAAACACGACAGGGCGCCATACTATTTCAATGTATTTCACAGGTTTTTTTAAGTTTGGTAATTCCGGGCAGCGTAATTTAGCAGCGATTATGCTGACGTTGATAAATTTGTAACCGTTGGTGTAAAGCATTCGCTCGATCACAACCGGCTTCCCAGTAACGCTGAAGCTTCATTAAAAAAAATATTAAATTTCCACGTGTTACCCAAGACGTGTCAAATTTGAATTAATTGTTTCAGTATCGAAAAGACATGCATGCTACATATGGAATCGCAGGCATTGAAATATTTCACGAGTACATGCTCTCAGTGTCGCAGTAGCAGATATACTAAGAAGAACTTCGCTTGTACCGCTACTGGTATCTAAAGAAGCTTAGAGGTTCCAGATGTGGTTTTACGTTACCAAAAATAAATGTACGTGATATCTGTGCAATGAGAAGCATTCGCTAATCCTCGGATCAGTTGTGCGATGCCCATGTTCTCTGTAATTTAACAGGCTGATATAAACAACCGAGAAGGAGTGATGATCGCAGGAATATGCGATGGTGGAAAATGCTCGACAAACGAAGTCACTCTTCACAAACTGCCAAGTTCACGAGCAAACGGTAAGCTTAGTTGCTTTTGTTTGAGCTTAAGTAGTTTCGTGAAGAAATTTTTCTAAAGAAAGCACTATGTTAAACAAACGTAATGAAGTCGGTGTCGCATTTTTCGTGGGTTCTTGCTGGCCACTGAGGCCTTAGCTGTCACCTCTCTGTAGAGTTATCGAAGAAATGTTTAGGAGTAAAAATAAAAAAAAAAGGTTTCGCGGTGACTAGCACTATGTTATTTGATTGTGCGCTTATCTCTTACTTTTCCGCGCAAACGGATGCGGACAGGTCATGCAACCAATGTTTTTTGAGCAGTTAGAGAAAGGAGTGTGTGTGTAAGCATGTAGAGCAGGCGCAGCAAAATTTGTTAATCTTTTATTTTTCCCTTTAATGACCATTAGAAATTCTGCTGTAGTACGGAAAGAGGAACATTGAATACATAGCTTGAGATTGTATCTTCTTTGCACTGCAATAGACCTGGTCACAATTGCCGTTTTTGGTGTGTATTCCGTCGTTTTAGTACAAATTTATGAATCTGCTAAACCACTAGTTTCGCAGCGCTATTGCTCTTTCTTCTGTTCACAACTTTAAATGGTAGTGTTTTTTTTCTGCACCTACATGTTGTCATCGTCATCATACGTTTGGTCGACCTTCATCTTCAGTTCCGTGCGATCATGATCACCGCCTTGGTTTGCTGGATACCCGAGTACACGGGGCGAATAAACTTGTTTCAACAGCGACTCCACATTATACTTTCCTCAACACACTACCCATATACTTGCCCCCAGTCTACTGCTATATTATAGAAATAGCAAAAAGCAACCCACGTGGAATGGTCATCCTGGGAAGAACGGCGTGGAACGGGAAAATGCGGACAAAAGACAGGAAGAAACACACAGTACGAGCGATGACTATCGACTGGAAGTTGTCAGAAGAAAGCAACATTTTCACAAACAGTTTCATCGACAGCTCATGCACATATATGAACACGTGCCCGGAGAATAATAAGAAAAAGCCAAATATACACGTGCTAGGTGAGTTATCTAAGAACGTGAACACTTTTTCATGGAGAGAAACTAAAGGTTGACACTTACTTGACACTTCCTTTCGGATTGTGGCGCCCCGGCTTTAAACCCAAACAGCGGTAACAATTTTTTTTCCCACTTCAGTTCACCAGTTCCTTCCATTATTTAGCTGGAGACGCCAGGTGTCCCAATCTTGTGGGAACAAGAGCTTTTGGCGTGACTACGCCGACACTAGCTAGGCAATACAGGCTTCGCTTGAAATGATCGTTTACCTTTCTTCCTTGCTATATCTCCTTCCTTCCATCTGCCGCTTGGTGGCGTCACGACCTTTTAGCGAACGCCAACAGCGAACTCCAAGGACTAGAAGAAAGGCTCCACATAAGGAGCTTCGCTCTAATATGGAAAACTTAAATGGTGTCATCACTGTGAAGAGCTGAACTGATGTAAAAAATTTCGCAGTACTCTGCGTAACCCTCGCAGACAACAGGACACGAAACTACGGTAAAACGCTTCCTGGTTGTCGTCGTCCCTTGTCACCTTGCCTGCTGAATGCACCTAAACAACACCGCTCCATGGTCCTGAGACGAGTGGCATTCATCCATGTATATGTTATGATGCGAGACAAAGGTGCAGTAGTTGACGAGAAGGAAGATGACAGTTGCTCTCTAGAAGCAATCATAAAAACAACAACAACGACGACGAAGACGACGACGACAACGACGACGGAAATTCACTAGAAGTTCGATGTTACCTTTAGACGCATCTCTGGATAATAGGATCATGCGATAACTAAGAGCAAAGCGCCATCATAAGTGGTGAGGCGTAAGATGAAGTAAGGGTTACTCGAACTAATTATTGGATGTGGTCTATTTCTTGCAGTGTTCGACCCCTACTCCCTGCACTGCAAGGTGAACAGGACTCAAATAAACACGCAAGTAATAGTTTTCACTTGTGGTGTTTTTGTATAGATACCAAGAGCTCTTCGCATGCCAAAAAAGAAAAGGTTCAGAAGAGCTTAATGACTAAGCGCAAAGCAAGGTGTTTAAAGATGTTACCACAGTTTACTTCTAAGACGGCGACAGAGAACCATGACTGCGTTAAGTAGCAAATGCTCCCTGTTTCAAGAAGTCAATAGTTTGGCCGCGTGGCCTCGAGCTACCAGAAGGCGCCGCCATAGTGCCATATCTCACGTGAGGGACGTCACACCGCATGATACGCTGCACTATCGCGTGGCGAGACTACAGATTGTTAGAGCGACGCCGTCTTAGTCTACCCTGCGCCATCACATCTCTAGCGGTAGTGGTAGTTACGCTAGTGAGAATCAAGAAATAAATAAAACAAAATAAATTTTATTGACGAGGCGGCATTCGAAACTGGGACCTCACAGTCAAAGTGTCATTACGACACCAACATTCAACATTTACAGAACGCGAATTTAGGAGGAGCCTATGAATGCATGGTATTGCCGATTGTAACGCAACAGAAAAGCTAAACACTTACCATGGGCTCCTCTGTTCAATATTTTGTAGAAGTTAAAATGAAAAATACCTTTATTTTCTATCATATTTCGCAGATGGAGGACAACGGAACAAAAGCTGCCAACGGGCGACTTGACAGGCGGTTTGACAACTGATTTGACAGCGGCTTTACTTGAGATAAAGGCGTAAGCCTAGGGGTATACTTTCGGCAAAAAAACGGAAAAGCGATTCATGCTGTCTTCAGAGACTTACATTAATTCCAATGAACTAACGGAAGTCGCCCGGGCATGTAAGGGGGGTCTTGTATGTGAGGAGCAAGCCAAACACACCTTTCGCTGGTGGCACCTCTATTTGGATGTGTTAGCCCAGGTGAATTTCGTTATTTTAAATATCTTGGTAGGTAACCGGTTGCCGGATGAATGAATGAGGCCGAATGAATAGGAAGGAAGGACATAGAGGCGCCGTTAATGTCTGCAGAAAACTTGTTCTCATCGCCATATCGGGAGGCTTGATGGAGTCAAATCATGCGGGACAAATGACGTGGGATTCTTGGAAAACTTCCACCTTGCATGGAGTAACAGTCTCTTGAATGGTGCTAGTCCCTAGCGTGTGGTGTGCACCCTTTGTCCGTTCCTCCAAAGCAGGGTAGGAAACCGGACGCGCGTCTGGTTAACCCCCCTGCCATTCCTATCTCCTCTTTCTCTCTCTCTGTATTCGCTGACTGAAGTGGTACTTTCGTTTGCTGCAGTAGACTTTGGATTGAGCTTGAGTAGACTGTATTATGCCTATATTTCTGACGCAGGTATGAGCCACGCATAGTCTATTTATTTGTCACGTGTAGCTCATGCCTACATATCCCGTGCGTTTCGCACATACATCCATTCAATTAACGTTTATTAATTATCCTGATGGTTAAATTACCCCCCCTGAAAAACGCATGCTCCAAAATCCCATCTATCACACACAACTCTAAGAGTAATGTCTCGACGCGATAACGTTAACTAGCCCATGTCGCAGAAAATCGGGGGGGGGGGGGGGGGCGTCCGCTACAGGAACGATCATTGCGAGCAACAGCCGTGATTCCCGAAGCGCCCCACCGCGCAAGCCCTCCAACACGGCGCAGGTGCGTTGGTGAACAAAATTCCATTTCTCAATGGAAAACCCGTAGAAAAATTCTTAACTGCAACTTAACTGGCACCTACACGCATGCTAGCTCAGAGCGTAATTTGAATGCACGAAAAAACATAACTTAGTTACAAAAACGCGACGCGAAGGGGCCCGATTCGGTATAGTATGCGGTTGACCCCTGTGTCATAGGAATCGGTATAACACAAAAATGAAACCTTTCTTCGGAAAGCTGTACGTGAAATACATAAGCGGCATTCTGGCGAATGCGGGGGCGGCAGATGGGTTGGATATCCGGACCTGCGAACCCGACGCATGTACACATCAGCGGCACCTCGACACTGCACAAGGATGCTCGACAGTTTCACACAAGCGAGAGCTGTCGAACGATTCTCATTCCTCCGGAGACACTCCATGGAACGCGGCAGCACCCTGCGCAAGCCTGCCATAAACTAAGATCGTGCGCAAACGGTGAAACGTTGCCAGTGAAACCGCGCCGTTTGTTAGCGGATCGTTTTGCGGACGTACACTTCGCTGTGCGAAAGACGCTTCCTTTGCTTGTCGACGTCTATCTTTGTGTTCCTGTGGTAGAGCGCGTCGCAACACAACTGGCTATCATATACGTCACACAAGGCAAATTACGTAGTGGCCATGGCTGTAGTACATTGCCCAAGCAACACGCCGTCAGGATGCCGAAACCTGCGAGGCGATAGAGGCGTCGAGACTACGAAAGCGCCAACTGACGGCGTGCGTATTAGCAAAGTTTACGACTTCTCTCCATCTTTCTTAGATGGCTGTACGACCACCGAGAACCAAGAGTGCAGTGGAAATGAGGCAATGTTATCTTGAGAACAATTCCGCGTGCTAACTACCTTTAATTTAACTACTTCTGCTAGCTTTGCATCAGTTAGATGCAAATTGTCAAGCGCGGTAGTAAAGGTATAAGGCCCGTTTGTTCAGCCATATTGCAAACTTTTCGGTGGTATGGTTGGCAGCGCTTCCAGCTCCTATTGTCGCACCATGGCTTGTTGTAACATCGCATCCCAGCAGGTGGTACTTTTGCAATATCAAATGGGCGTGTTTATTTTTCAGACAACCAATTTCGTTATGGAAGCACGTCAGTGATTTCTCGGTGGACTCCACCATCGAACACTTTTTGGTAAAATGTCATGTATGCAGCCCGGAAGAGCACTCGTCAAGCCGTTTTACTGCGGAGGCCTTATGTTTGATACATACGTGCTGGGCGGTGGCATCTTCCGTTGCCCAGCTGTGTCCCTGTGCCTACAGTAGAACAGATTATACTGCGTCTGTGTAATGCGGAGGAGCAACAGAATTAAACCAAACCGTTCTTACACATTCTTAGTCCATGCGATATTGTTGTTGTTTTGTGGGGTTTTACGTCCCAAAACCAGTTCTGATTATGAGAGACGCCGTAGTGGAGGGCTGCGGAAATTTCGACCACCTGGGGTTCTTTAACGTGCACTGACATCGCACAGTACACGGGCCTCAACATTTCGCCTCCATCGAAATGCAGCCGCCGCGGCCGGGATTCGATCCCGCGACCCTCGGATCAGCAGCCGAGTACCTTAGCCGCTAGACCACCGTGGCGGGGCCATGCGATATTCTGTTAATTTATGAAATAACTGCAAATTTCATGCTTGCCTCTGTCACTGAGGAGCAGCATGCTCCTTTCACCAGAGTTTCTTGGTCGCTCATCTTTCAAGCGTTGTAAGTTTCTCATGCAAAAATTCAACACCACATAGCTTATACCGACACACGTGCAGGAAAAAACATCAATCTAGAACACGCTGTTTCTGATGTCGAGGGCAAACTAAACGACGCTTTCCCCTATTCTCCGGTCATTCTTTTCAGCTCAAAGTCGCCGCCGGATGTATCGCAAGTTGTTACGAGCGGATAAGGAATACCTGGAAGGAAACCATGCTCGACGACGGCAGGTTGTGTGAGGTAGGTATTGTTAGTGTGTGCTACACGAAACCGTGCTTAGTCGCGATACAAGGCCTTTAGTGTTTATTTTTTCAAGATTTCTATTTGTTGCTACTATCGCAGCTACGTAGCGAGGACGGGTACCTCAAGAGAACCGGAGTGTGTCGCAACGGATCCTGCATTGCAGCAAGTAAGTGTAGCATCTGCATCCTGCAGCTACAAGCAAGAACGATGATAACACACCTATCTCTTCTTTATTAAACTTCAGAAAATGTCATTAAGACGACGCGCTCACAATAGTTTCCCTACAGCTTGGATCCTAACGGCTATGGCTGTTACAACGGGTATAGCCGTTCTAAAGCAGAGTATATATGAAAAAGTAAAGTAATTACAAATGCCAGTTCTTGCTTTTCGGTTGCACTCACTGAAGATTATATAACAAATAACAAAAAAATAATGGAAACCATGTATGTAAAGATTAACGTGAATAAGGAAACTTATCCGGAATTTTCATAAGCTGACAAATGACACGAAAATGAAGTGTCGATTTTTGTTATTACACGTAGGAAAAAAGAAATAGCTATCAGGCATGCTAATAAAGCATTCCTGACGTACTTTGCGAAGTACTAAATACTTCGTGATCGGCGTTGCTCAACCTGCAAGCACTGCTGCATTCACACCCATTCGCTTGAAATAGCGAACTAAAAGGAAAAAAAATAGCATCCACCCGTTTGCAGTACAAAGCTACAAGTAAATCCATACGGACTTTCCCAGAAATGAAGGCCTCATAAGTTGCCGAAAAATTCGTCCTGGTCAGGGGACCAACGCCTTTCCGGCGCTTGTCCCTTTCATAAGCGCTACTCCACTATGCGGGTAGCCGCAGAGCTCATTTGACGAAATACCGAAGCTGTAAAACAAGTGTAATCAGTTTAGGAATGGCTATGTATTTCTACAATAAAAGCAGGGCTACCCTTTGAAGCCCGATTTTGTGATAAAACATTAATATTCATCTACCTGGCGAGTCTTCCGTTGTTTTCAAGGCGCACATCGAGTATATTGGCGGGTCACCAGCAGCGTGTTAGTTATAAGGATGGCCCAGTACAAAGGATGGGGTGATTCTGATAGCAAGCAGTGTAAGTCACGCATCACTGCACGAGACAAGACGCAGACAGGGCGAATGTGTTTGAGCGATCGCGGTGTTCCTATGCTTGAAACTGCTTTTCGCTTTGTATGCGCATGGTGGCACATAACGACAACGTGAAGGGCGAGCAAAGTTGTACTTCTTGCAAACGGTTTTAGGAACGAGTGAACTGATTCGACATAATTTTTTTTTCAGACTTAACGCCCTGGACTCACCCAAATGGCTGCATAGAACCAACTGTGAAAATAAACGGAAATGTGAGTACCGTTGCATGTTTCAGAGAACAAGACTGCGCAACAGGTACATGACCTACCACTCTCGAGACCGGTGAAAAACGCTGTCCGAGAAATGCTCGACAAAAACATGGATAATAAGGTATACATCACCAGCGCCTACACTCACGCCTCTACTATTGCCATCTCACCTCAATACGTCATTCTCTCTGAGAATTCAAAGACCTTTTGCGTTGGCTGTAGGAATTTATTGAAGGCAAATTGAATAAGTGTCTGTGGCATACTGCGTCATGTGCGACTAATACACAAAGGGCCATACCAAAGTGTTGCCATGCCAGGTTTAATGCGGTAGAATCAAAGCGAATGCTTCACATTGCCCCTACAGCACCTATGGTGTCAAGGGACGCTGGTATGTGCCCCAATCACAGCTGATAAGTTCGCGCTACGTGCAAACCACACCACTTAGCGATGACAGCCCTAGAATAGCGGTATGTAATCTCGAAGCCGGCCATGGTCTTGCTGGCGTTTGAGCAGATGAGTATTCGAGGACGCGTCTCGGCAGCCATGTTTTCGAGATCATCTTATAGCGTAAATGTGCTCCAAAATTGAGAAAAGAGGTGAACGTTGCACTACAATTGATCATACACTATGATAATAACATATACAGTATATGCGAGCTTTTCATTGACATGGCTTCGACATATGACAGCTAATTTTAGTGCTTACTGCTCTGAAAACATGGCGGAACTGAAATAAAAAAGATAATGGCAATATTTTATGCCTTACAGGCAACTCAATGTCCATAGGTGTCATACGTCATAGATAGATAGATAGATAGATAGATAGATAGATAGATAGATAGATAGATAGATAGATAGATAGATAGATAGATAGATAGATAGATAGATAGATAGATAGATAGATAGATGAACTTCATTGCAAGGAATTCCACGGAGCTATTGTGTGGTGGCGCCAGGTCACCGCCCCTTCAGCCAATTGAATGGCCCGGGAAAAGCTTTGGAGCGCCTTGAGGCGGCGAGGAGAGACTCTTCGGCCCTCTTCAGGAGCGGCCTAGCCCAGGCCACCAAATTAGTAGTAGCAGTAGCGGTACTAGAAAACTTTATACGCTATATTGGTGATCTCCCAGAGGGTGGAGTCCTCAGTCCGGGTCCCCATTTGCTGCTGTGATCCGAGTGACCAGGCCAATCATTTGGCGCTGGTCGTCCAAGGCTGTGCTGGAAAGACCAGCGTGCCACCGGAAAGAGGGGGGTTGACTATTCTAGGCTGTCTTGGTGGTCGGGGGCATTCCCACATAGAGTGATAGAGTTACGGTGTCCTCCATAGAAAGGACATCGGTGGGGATAAAGGGTTGGTAAAAAGAGTGTCGGAGTGCGACACTGGGGAATGCATTAGTTTGGAGCCGGTGCCAAGCGGCCGCATCTGCACGGTTTAGTTTCTGGTGTGGTGGAACGAACGTACTGCGGGATAGCAGCGTTTCAAATAAGTTTGTTACCGCCACCATCTCCAGGACTAACGGCCTATTCGTGTTCAGAGCCCCGCCACGATGGTCTAATGGCTACGGTACTCGGCTGCTGATCCGATGGTCGCGGGATCGAATCCCGGCTGCGGCGGCTGCATTTCGATGGATGCGAAATGTTGAGGCCCGTGTACTGTGCGATGTCAGTGCACGTTAATGAACCCCAGGTGCATGGTCAAAATCTCCGGAGCCCTCCACTACGGCGTCTCTCGTAATCATAGGTAGTTTTGGGACGTTAAACCCCAGAAATCAATCTCTTCATGCTCAGAAGTCCGAAACAGTCTCTTGTAACTTCAAATATTCTTTCTTCATTCAAGACACCGATTACCGAAACTAAGCGCACAGAACGCGCAAGAAGCGCGACCGCTCTGCGTCAGGCGGGAACTTCTCGTGACGAAGATGTGCGAACTTTGAAGGAAGCTCCGCCATGGAAGTACGTCGTAGTATAGCTCCAATTTGAGCAATATTATGGCGCTAGCAGCGAGTGACAATACGTTCCTCGCACACCTGCAGTAAACAGGAAGTGAGGTGTGTGGCGGTGCGCCGAAAACCCAGATAAACATTCGAAAATGTTTGCACAGCACTTGTGGCATAGAAGGATAAGGTCTGCAACGATCAAGCTGAGTGGGCTGCTACAGTAATTAAAAAATCCGAATAATTGGTGATACGTGATTGATGAGTGAAAGATGATTGACCTTTGGTGGTTGCGCAGCACCAAAGCGCAGCGCTATGAAGCACATGTGTAATAGTTCAGCAACATTAAAAGCCGAATTACATTGTTCAATGCACGTCGATTGGCTACGCGGATAACGTTCGGTTTGTTCGCACATCTCCAATAGTTGACCACACCCGCGTACTGCGCCCACGCCCCAACTTAGGGTGAGGTAAGGGCATATGTCACTCCGTGTTGAAAGTCGCGTCGATTTTCATGCATACGCTTGAATCATGGGTTTTCAAAATAATAAGTTTGCCACAAGTTGTTACAGCCTACGAAATTCCCGTATGGCCAGCGGCCGCGATGTTATTTAACTTTTATCAGCAGCAAAATACATCGACGTTGTTTCCAAAGAAGTGATGGTCACTAATAATCATGCGGGTGTCCACTGGAGTTTCGTTTCTCTATGCCAGATCATTTATATGAACCATATTGTTTCTTCGCTTAATGAATGTTACCTGCTTGTGACACAAAGACTTCATGCATGGCGCCGCAATCTAATGTGATGTGCACACAGCCCGATTGTCGGAAAAGACGGCATCGCGTATTTACACGTTGCTACAGGTGTTTGCGAAGTTTATAACCAAGCGTATT
The DNA here is from genome assembly GCA_013339685.2 of Hyalomma asiaticum. Classification (NCBI taxonomy): domain Eukaryota; kingdom Metazoa; phylum Arthropoda; class Arachnida; order Ixodida; family Ixodidae; genus Hyalomma; species Hyalomma asiaticum. The sequence goes on from CM023484.1 coordinate 68,248,518, forward strand.
TGGCCGCCCTTCTTTTGGCGCTAGCAACTGTGAATACGTGGTTCTTACTGAAAATACATATTTGTGGATGTATCCTTTTCTGCCTGATAACCAGGTACTGGCAGTAAACTGCACCAACTACTGCGGGGACAACACGACCGAAATGCTAAAGAATGGGACCCCGTGTTTGGTGAGGAATCACTTACCTTATTAATAGCTTCTGCTCGCTCTGCAATCAAACGAGAATTTTGTTTGCTCGGCAATTACGCCAAGTAATGTCGCATTTATCTTTGAATTTGAAGTTGTCGTTTGATCGACGGCATGGGACTTCGTGGGTCTCATAAATAGTTCAAATCTGTGCTACATTTGCTAGGCATAGGCATGACACAAGTTTGGTAATTAACAGAGAGTAAAATGGACATAGCGATTCGAGCGCACGACAAAGGACCTTGAACATGGTTTTCATAGCATGAATTCAAGCGATAACATTTATGACACGTACCTGCTTTGAAAAAGAAAATGCATTCTTCTATGCTCGTAAAAAAAAAAAAAAAAAAACCGAGGACACACAGTGCACAGTATCTCTTTTCACTTTGCAAGCAACTGTCTGTTTCCCTCTGTCAGTTTGGTTTGAAGAGGCTGGTTATTCCAGAATAAGGGCCACGCAGTTCTCATGGCATAGAATAGTTGTTTCACATTCACGTGCCTGAAGAAATGGAAACATGTTTTAAAGGGTCTCGTCGCTGTTTCTCCTCACATGCACAGCTCAACTACATGCGCAAGGTCAAGGTACCCAGTGTGGCGGACAGTATTGTGGAAGGCATATGCAAAAACGGGGTGTGTATCTTAGCACGTAAGTTGGACTTCTTGCTCATTTCGATTCATGCGAATAACGAATCTCTAACGCGCCGGACAATGGGTTAACATTTGACCGTTTCAGGTGACGGGACAGGAACTGCACGAGTATTGAAAGAGATCACATATTTCAGAGAGAAAAAAAAAGAACAACGCTTGCATGGACTTGTATCTTGCGTTCTTGTCCGAATTTGCAGAACGTTAAGGAGAAGAGAGGTAGAAGAACAGCCTCTGGCGTCTTAATAATGCAGATAAAGGGTAACTGTTTTACGGCAAGTGATGGTGTACAAGCGACATTGAAAAGGTGTGAGCTATGACTTAAAATCCGCTCGCTCTCTCTCTCTCTCTTACACGCACGCACGCACGCACGCGCGCACAAGGGAGCTTGGCAAGAACGGACGTGGCCTATTCAAGCTTTGCTGCGTGCTCCATATTCTTTGACAGTGCAGAGGCATCCATCGGCAAGCGCCATGGTATAGCCTAACCTTCACGTTTTTTATTCAGAGCGTCGGGCTCGGCTTTATATAGTAATAGGAAGTAGCAGATATGTAACCTATTTCAGAAAACACGGCGTTCAGGAAACCAAACACAATGAGCACTACCGCCCTCCGTGATATATATATATATATATATATATATATATATATATATATATATATATATATATATATATATATATATATACGTCTTAGGCCTTTCGCATTGCCTGACCTTTCGCATTGCCTTTTCCACTACCCTGTTGCTCAGCAGTCGGTTTCTTACCCTCCCCCTTCCCTCTCAATCACCACCTGGCTCGACTGGATTGGCCCTGAAGAGAAGTTCAGCGCCGCCTAGTCGCACAGGCGGTAGAAATGCCGAGCGTGTAATATTGGGCTTAAATAAATAAATAAATAAATAAATAAATATATATATATATATATATATATATATATATATATATATATATATATATATATATATATATATATATATATATATATAGCCCAATATTACACGCTCAGAATTTCTACCGCCTGTGCGACTAGGCGGCGCTGAACTTCCTCTCTACAATAAACAGCCTTCCTGGCTATCGGGACAAATATACGATCAGCAGGTCACAGTGACAGACATAGTATTTACTATTCATTCTGACGTTTCTGCTGGAGACCAGGCTGGTGTCTTTATACTAAAGAATATATTTGTCACTGTGACTTCGTGACCGTATATATATATATATATATATATATATATATATATATATATATATATATATATATATATATATATATATATATATATATATATATATATATATATATATAGTGCTTGCAGTGCTTGCAGTGCTTGAATACTGAGCCAAAAGCCGGTGGTTCAGTAACGGTCGCGGCAGTCGCATTTCGATGGAGGCGAAATGCAAGAGGAGGCCCGTGTAGTGCGCGATGTGATTTGCACGTTATAAAATCCTACGAGAGCGAAATTTCCATACCCGCCCTCTAAGACATGCCGCGTAATCATATCGTGGTTCTGGCACGTAAAATCCAAACAATTATTAAGAGATGGCATAATCTAAAAGTTGCCCTTTCTATTCTTAATTGCCACACTGTTGAGTGCGTATATTTGCTTTCTCAAGGTACATAAAATGTACGGTCTAACGTACCAGAACCAAAACGCAATCACGAGGCAAGCCGTATTAGGGGATTTCTGAGTAGCATTGTTTATCCGTGGTTATTTGTACTGAGCTAAACGAAAGGTCGTGAGAACTTTGCATTTTGCTCACACAAGAATGCTGCCACCGCGGCCGAGAATTGAACAAACGTCCTATCGTGTATACTTCTATTTCGATGTGGTCTCGTCAGCTTGTTCTGTCGTGCAACTTTAGCAAGAAGCTCTCTGTTGTTTTGAGTTCTTCGTGGACAGCAGTAAGACAATAAGTATTTCCTTCATGTTCTACAGCCCCTGTTCCTCCAACATTGACCGTGCACGTACCAGAGGAAGGATGCCATCACGTGCTTTCGTCCGTCAGTTATACGGTGAGCATGACGACTTTCATACAGCGATAGAAAACTCAGCGATAATTGGTAGGCGCTAAGGCTTAAAAAAAAAATAGAGCCCTGTTATGCTCAATGCTAAAGCTGCAGAGAGTGCGGGGCAGTGAATCGCAGGTGTTTCCCATGTGTTTATGGTGTGTTTATCTGCATTTTCTCACTGTTCGTGAACAAGAGAGATACTGTGGTATCGCTATCACAGGGCAATGGTGGTGGGTCCAGGGCAAACGTGGGCCCGCTTTTGCCTTCTGCGAAACCCAATTTTTTTCTATCTATCTATCTATCTATCTATCTATCTATCTATCTATCTATCTATCTATCTATCTATCTATCTATCTATCTATCTATCTATCTATCTATCTATCTATCTATCTATCTATCTTGTCCTCTGCATGTTGGCTACCATGTATCAGTGTGGGTAGTGCGTAAAGCGCAAGAGATTTTCACGCCGGCGTTGCGCATATCGACATGAGATGACAAGGTGGACCGCTAAAGTACTCCGCACTTGACAGAAGTGAGACTTGTACAAAAAGACACAAGTGAACACCAGGCCTCCTTGTTTCTGCACTGGTGCACGGGCCTGCATTTACTGATTTATTAGTCGTACGGGTACCGAGTGAGAGTCGTGTTTCATGCGAAGCACACCCCGTTTGCGTTACGAAAGAAGGCATAAAAAAATACAAACCACGCGGAAATGGACATGTAAAGTGTTCTATTATGACAGATTGCTATATGACAGAATAGTTGCTGTCCGTCTCTGGTTTGATGAACGTTTACAAAATCAAACAAAAATATTAAATTTGAAGAAAGGGGCGTGTTAGGAAATGTATATATATATCATAGATATGACATCATAGCATAGATCGTTCGTACAAAATCGGCGTCTAACCGTGGGGATAACTGCAAAAAAATATTTGGCTAACCTGACCATCAGTCCCATGAGAGTAAACGTAAAAGAAAACTCTGACAGTGCGCTCGTGTCATAGCAAAATAGCTTTTCCTACAAACTTCGAAGGGCAACTGATACTGGCTCGTTGTTACGAGGACATTACGATGCAAGCAGTTCGTTAATCGAGCTCTTATTTATACGTGATTTGCATAAGTGTGTTCTGCCATATTTTGTGAGCATGTTAGGTCCTGCGGAGGAGCGTGTCATGCTATTGCACTCTCAAAGCAGTTAGTTGGAGACCACTGGCTGGGCATTGTTTAATAGTGGTGTCATCGTTCACAAGGAAGCGTTCGTTGAATTTCTGTGGCCCGATACGTAATACCTGAAGCGAGGTCTGCGTATTCAGAGACTTTCGATAACACAAACTGAAGCCATTATTTCGGTCTTCCATCGTTTTACATTGCAGGAAAAGGTGGAGTCTTTCTGCACTACAGTCTGTTCGAATCCGAAAAGGAGACTCGGGAACGTGCCGACAGGAACTTTTTGTGCCGTGAGTGATGAAATAATGTGAGCGGTTAGTGTAGGGCAACATGCATAATAACTTTTTTCTTTAACTCAAAGGGCACTTGAATACGCCACATACACGCAACATAGCTTTCTTTACGACTACATACATCAGTTGGAGACAAAAAAAAAAAGAAAAGGATAGCCCTGCAGATCCCACGCATTCTCGGAGTCAACGTTATGCTGAGCATTCCGCGAGAAAATTGGCGATGCCGAATTGTTTGGCATTCAGCCGAGTATTACGAAGGGTATAAACGTTGGTGTGCCAATTGAGTGATTGTGCGCCAACGTGGATTTACAAAACACGTCGACAGCACTATGGCGAAAGCAGTTTGGCTTATGCGACGGCGTAACACCGGCCCCACTTGTGCGCGCAGAAGTCTGTATTGTAGGAGACAAATGCGCGCTACGGTGTGCATATCTACAAATCACAGATAGATAGATAGATAGATAGATAGATAGATAGATAGATAGATAGATAGATAGATAGATAGATAGATAGATAGATAGATAGATAGATAGATAGAGGTCAAGGTTGTTGAAGTTCGCCAGGAAATGCTTCGCATTTAAAAACTATGAGACGATTTCAAACGCGAAATATGAGGGCAGATGTACGAGTGCATTTTCTTGTGCCGATATATAGAGGAAAAGTTTTGAGATAGATATAAGCTCTCGTTCGCTCATGCAGCTCCCTGAGTCGCGGGGACGAAGCACTTCTATCGAACGGTTCGCTCATTACTAAGGAACTACGACTGAGCTTATATTTTGGTGGCGCGAACTGATGGGCTCTTCTGAGTGCTGGAGGTTATTCTAAGAATACTTGCCCATACCTTCGGGGAAATCCAGCCGACCTTGGCAAATGAAGAACAGCGTGGCGGTGCTCGAGATCCGCGAGCCAGAAATTATTTTCCTGCGAACAGTTCGCTCGGTTACGGCGAGCGCTGAAGGACGACGCGCAACTCAGGAACTGGCGCACAAGAGCTGCGCTCTGGAAGCAGCCACGGGCCACAGTGAAGGAGGTGATGGAAATAGCTTCCACGGGAGTTGGAGGTCAAGATTCGCACTGTCTCGCTTTATTCGTCGTCTTTCCTATCACAAATTTTTATAACGCTTCAAAGTTGACAGCCCATTGGGAGAGTATAAAAGCAAGACGAACCGCTATATACACCAGGTGGCACTTGTGCTACCGCAGGGCAAAACGTGAAAGCCTCTTGTTTATATTTGGAGCTTGTAAAAGAAAGAAAAATGGACATGGGCAGATCACGCGATGAGAAGGCTAAACAACCGATGGGCAGCTAGAACGACGGAATGGACACCAAGAGAGGGTAAGCGAAGCCGTGGACGACAGAGAGTAAGATGGAGTGACGAAATTAAGGAATGCGCAGGCATCAAATAGAATCAGCTCGCACAGGACAGGAAAGGATGGAGAGCATTGGGATGGGCCTTCGTCCTGCAGTGCACATAAGATGGGCTGATGATATGCTGCTGCTGCTGCTGAATGATGATGAAAAGAAAGGATGGATTTGGTTGTATTTATGTCGGCACTACGTTCGTTGCGCATGGAAAAGGTATACCACAAAAACTTGCTGGGCGCATCTTCGAATAATGACGAAATAGTGGTGTAAGAGCTGTGGATTCGTGAGCTTGAAACCGATGGTGTGGCGTTCGAAATGCTTAACTGTGCTGTGTAATTATTGCGCGGGTTGTAGTCCGTATTCACACGCAGGAAACCCGTACTCCTTATAAAGTCTGTGCGGATTCTACGTTGGGAGCATGGAGCAACTCGAACTGTTTCGCTGAACTTCACCTTTGTCCTTACGTCGTTATCTGGTGCTTCATCGTTTTACTGCATTATACCCATTTATGTGCAAGCGAAGCGAGGACTAGATGTGTTAAGAGGTGTACGCTGTATATATGTGTCGCGGACGTAGTGATCACAAGAGAAAGGCAAATTGGCGCATGACCAGCTTTAGTTAGTTCGGCAAACATGCAAGTCTATATACGTTTGTGAGAATGCAGTGCAAACAAGGTCGTGGTGTAGAACGATTGCGTCATGTCTCATTGTGTTAGATCATGAAGATGTGCTCAAAAGTGGAATAGCTAACACGATAGTATCTGGTGCCAACGTTGGACTCAATCTGGTCGGTGGTTTGCTTTATTTAGAATATAAAGAAGGCTTATGTAGACCGCAAGGGTCGATGCTCGAAATCGGTGCGGCACCCTATGTTCAGAGCAATGAGGGTGCTAAAAACACCGCTTCTCCACAGTTCCGGTGCTCTCCTGGCAATAATGTTTGCGTCCTTGTGTGTTGCGTCTGTGTTCAGAGATCTGTGTGTTTATTATATTTTACTTCGACACTTTTACTTTCAGTTTATGCTTTCAGTGATGAGGCGCAATTGACGCCTTTGTTCGCATTGCGCTACACTAAAAATAACGATTTTGATCGCTCTAGATATTCATTCGTGCGTGCTGTGGTTCTCATAGGTGCGATCGATGCTGTTCAATTATTCTCTTGTGTGTCGTTGCGCACATTTTCTTACAGCTCAAGAAAAGGGGCAGGATGTGGCCAAAAGTGACGCAAGTTGGGCAATGCATCGGCGACGTATGCATTAGCAAGTGTAAGTGGCCAAGTCCTGTGGCAAGCGTAGCGCACTCTTCGGCAATATATACATGTGGCGAGGTTTTTTCGTATGTTCGTCCTTTCATACTATCAACATGTATAAAAACTTATCGATGGTCAAAAAATAGGGGTGGGGAAGAAGCGGGGGGGAGGGGGGGGACGGAGAGGTTATAGTTTGTCCATATTCCAAGCCTAACGGGACCACCACTACCACCCTACTTGATACAGGAGGCGCTTCTGGCCTCCAGATCACAGGCTAAATAGGGCGGGAATGGGGATCCAGATGCGCTTTACGAGAAGAATCCTGCCGCGCCATTTTAGCAACGTTTTTATAAAAAGGTAGCTTGCCCCACGAGGTAGCATGCCCCAAACGTGTCTAAAAGGTCGTCCTTCGCTAGACAAAAACCGAAAATGGTGCACAAACCAGCAACCAGTTCACCAAAAGTGTACACAGGAAAGTAGATGACGACAAGAACTACAGATTGGTAGCGATGCAAGACAGTGAGTGCTCACATGGGGCTCCCGTCGCCGATTGGAAATAGAATGACGAAAGACAGACCCAACAGTTACGAATGATAGACCCAGACGAAAGACGCAGCAGTTACTTACTGGAAGTGGTGAGTAACCTCAAAGCTGTAGAATGGGTCTCGATTCAAATAACAGAAGTTATTCATTCGGTTTCTGTACGCTAATTGAGATTTCTATTCTCTTAAACTCTAACCTAGTAGGCAAAACAAAGCAGCGGCAACAGTCCGAGAAACGCAGAGAGCGTGACAGAAGCGAGTTATATAGTGCGCCATGCACAGCTAAAAAATGGGGACCCATTCTATGCGATGGCAACCGCTTCTTAGTTGTCAATATGGCGCGCAGCAGTTTGAAAGTATGTGGAGACATGCGGAATGTTCCATGTGTCTGATGTGGTGACATGTGTAACATGATTCATGAACTTCTGCGCATGCTCGTGAAAGTTTCCTGTGTAATCCGAAATATTTTTCTCGTATTTTCCGATATGGAGGTGCCTTCCAGCTTCACCATTGGGAGCTTTAGTCGTTAGGCCCGATTCAATGGTTAAAACTGAACATATGTAATGTGTTGGACTGCTGAGTCAGAGAGCGTAGATTCTATTCCTGACCATAGCGGACTCATTTCGATGGGGAGGATATGCGGAGACACTTGTGTGCTCAGAGTTAAGTACGCGTCAAAGGCTTCCTGCAGCACATTTTCTTTAATCAGAGTCTGCAAACGGCGTCAGTAAGACGTGGAATCTCTTGGGAACATGTGAGCCAAATGTCAGCGCGCTGCGCGCACCAGGGATTTCGCAATCTGATTTCAAACACAGCTGGAAGCCACCTGCTCTTCTTTCAACATATGACGTCACAAGAACCGTTGACACCATTGCTCGAAGTAGAACTAGCATTAATGATTACATAAACTCCTAAATGTCGTCGGTAATGCTTTATTGGTTCGTTTCGAGTTCGACAAATAAAGAAAACGCCTGGAGTTTTCTTTCAGCACTACAAATGGTTTAAAACGACATATTCGGTTCTAGGTGCGGCGTAATTTGTTGAAAGGAGGGCGAGCAATCTATCTCACGTGCACGGAAGGGCATCCGCGACTGATTTGCGCTGTTTTCAAACTATGTCCAAAAATGTCGCAGGGCCCCTTGAAGGAACCTCAGCTGGTGAAAAGAAATGCGGAATCGCCCTCTACAGCACGCCATATAGGCATAGGCATATGGTTTTGGTCTAAAAAGCACCAGCAACTATTATTACTGAATAGTAAGGCCTGGAGATGGAATTCCATGAATTGATGACGGATATTGGAACTAGGTGTAAGCGTAATGTTAAAATTTTCGCTTTGTATACTGGGTCCTTTGCTTTGGTCTTGTAGTTACGGTGCTTGACTGCTGACCCGAAGGGTGCGCGTTCGACCCCGACCTCGGGGTGACATTTTGATGGAGCCTAATTACTAGACGCATGCGTACTCGCGTTATCAACAGAGGGAGCTCGTTTATATGTCCAACCAAATTTATTTGACAGTTAATACCCAGTGCTTCGGAGCTCTGTCGGCTGCTTCACCACGGGGCGGCTGAGGACTGTCCCAATTGCAGCAGCGAGAAAAAAAGGGAAATGAAGAAGGCTGGGGAAAGGTGGCGAAGATTAGGGCGTAAGAGGTGATGTGCAAAGGAGACCTAAGGTGCCAAATTTGGGGCGTCTGATGTCTTCGCTCGTTTTGCACTGCGCAGCTCGTAAAGTTTAGTTCCGCCACCTGTATTTCTTTCCACCCCCGACGCTTAGTTGCACTGTCTAGCAATGACGGAATCCAGGACATACTATGACATGCAAGCCATCGAGAATGAAGCTATGTGTTTGTGCATTACGTATACTAGCGCTGTTGATGTAGCCAGATATTCTTAAGCAATTATTGAATTTAAACGTTTATTGATGTGCATGTTTGTTGCTTCTGAATCAGACGTGTTGTACAAATGTGAATGTAAGTGTAGGGATGTTTCGTGCCTGGATTGTATTTCTTGTGTTACTTTTCAAACAGCTCATGTTCTGTAGCGTGCTTTAAACTGTGTTATATATATTTACAGCGTGTGTTCTATCATGCAATTTTTATCCTTCAAATTCCGCTATCTCTGCTACCCCAGGGAGGCAAGGCCTGGTCAGAGGGTTTAGGTCCTCCTTTTGCCTTACGCCATTGGAAAACCATGTATGTGCTATGTCCAATAAGAAATCTTCCTTGCCCTGGCCGTCGTCCTTGCCTTTGTGCCTTGCTCACGTGGCCTTTTGTTCTCTTTTGCAGTGATATTCCATCAGTTCAGAAGTGCAAACTGAACCCTTCACTTTTCCTTTCCCTCATGCGCAGTCCCGTATAGGCCTCCGCACCACGAACAGGTCCACACAGAATCACGTAACTGTAGGAGCTGGGATCACGTAAGAGTCATAAAATCAAAGGTACGTTTGACATCGAGAGGTCGCTGGGTGACCGCTGTTACTCCACCATGAATCTATCGTCGTAGTCAATATTGTCTCACTCGGCACTGATCAGCACACCCATATTATAATATGAGCAAGATTTCGGGTAGGAAAGTTTTGGGTAGGATTTTGTGCAGGAATGTTTTGCTCATTTTGTCAGCATAATTCCAACATTTCAGTGCAAATTCTTATAAAATAGCACGCCATCGTGCCAATAAATACGAAACAAGGGTAGTTTATTTGGCTTGTTTCGGGTCAGTACATTCGGATGAGAAGAAAATGATTTTTAAAAGCCATGAACAGATGTGCGTTATTGCTTTCCATGAAATTGGATGAGATATTCGAATTCGCTATTAAATGCGAAGCATTTTTTGGTGAAGTTGAGCCGAGTTGATCTATCTATCTATCTATCTATCTATCTATCTATCTATCTATCTATCTATCTATCTATCTATCTATCTATCTATCTATCTATCTATCTATCTATCTATCTATCTATCTATCTATGCGCCTACGCCTCGGTGCTCTCCTGGTTGTCTCTTTCACTTCGTGCATATCAAGAATGGGATGGTAGGGTATCAATGTATCGCGAACAGTGAACGATTATATAAACATCGCTAAAACGATGTGCTCGCCACGTACGTCAAAATTAACGATAATATAATGACGCGCTGCTCATAACCTTAGCGCTAGGTCCCGGCTATGCGGGTATACGCCACAGCTGACAGAATCTGGACATCGCAGCTCACGCTAATCAATGACCAACGAAATTATCGATGAGTGATTGTGGTTCGGTTAAACAAAGGACGCTAATTTCGGCAGCCCATGCGGGGAGCACGGCTAAGTGTCCATGGGGGTAGGGGGAAGGTAGCGAGAGAGAGGGAAAGGAGAGAAATACCGTAGTGGAGGATTCTGGTAATTTTGGCCACCTGGGATTATTTAACGTGCACTGACCAACCAAATGAAAATTTCATGCGGACGCGGTTTTCGCGGGCTAAAGTGAGAGAAAGATGCCGTTTGTTGGTAGGCTGCGATTGAAATGTAGGCGTAACAAGCGGACAAACACAGACGAGCGGCAACCTGCCACACGTTAGATAGGTAGGAATCGAACCCGGAACACCAAGGTGGCAGACAAGAACGTTACCATTCGTCCACGCCTACTCTTCCAGCGGTTCACGTATTGTAAATACACGTGTCGCGTCAGCAGTCGTGGTTATGTCATATGTGCTGAGGTTGCACAGAGACGTTAACCCTATAGTCGTAATACTTGCCTGAATGCTGAACAGCTCGCCACACGCAAATTACTCACTGACTGTTGACATGACATCGATTCCTACAATATGTGAAATCCGTGGAATTGTTTTTCTTTCGTCTTCCTTTCTTCTTTTTTTCTTTTTTTCGTTCCTCTTCAGTGGAAATCTCGTTCCCGTAGCGCGACGCTTGGACTTTTGGCTAATTGACCCAATTTTTTACTGAGACACTCACTTATTGTGAAAAAAAGCAAGTTTTTCGTGACAAGTGCCCAGAGTGCACCTCGCCATATTGAGCAACTGACTGAGATGGGTAACTTGAAGTTATTTATTATTTCAACACTGGGTAATACATTTCTCGTAACCTTTAGTTTATTGACGCATATACGGACTGCACATAACACTTGTATTCGAAGTGGGCCTCAAAAGATTAAATACTGCGAATATTACAAAATTTGCATGTGGCATCCAGAAAGAGCCACAATGCCAAGTCATCGCGTATTTATTGAGCACCGCCATGAACACTGGCCAATTAGCGCTATGAAATATAGAAGCTACTTCTGGCAAGCACATCTCTTTCCTTCTCATTGATGCGCTCTGTAGCTTTAAGTGTAGAGTATTTCTCAGCCTAGAAAATGCGTGTGCGTCGTAAATCTAGAAACGGCCTCAATCAACTTTCTTATGACGGATTTCGAGCAACGAATAAGTGGATAAGGGCTGCGAACAACAGACGCGGATCATGAACCCGCGTTGTTCAGTCTGCAAATGGTTCGCTAGTTTTATTTTATTCCTTCGGCTGCTTAATGCAGGCTTCAATATAATTACAGCTAACCGTGGTGGAGTCCTGCAAGGTTGAATGCTCCTACGGCGTATTTGAACCTCGAGCCGACGGAGTCAAGTGCTTGGTAAGGATATGCACTTGTGTAGTGTTTCTTGAAATTATCGTTATTTGGCATCGAACGCTATGCAACTTCCTCGATTCAAGGTGAGATGTGTCATGTTGAGGGAAGCTTTATTCATTTCATTATATCTTAAAGCTCGCTTCTCTGGCAGCACGTGCGCAATGACTCCTATGCTACTGCGTTTGAGAGCCAAAAGTGCAGCGCTTCAGCCAGCGTGAGAACGATGATTGTAAACTAGTACAACTGAAAGTGATAATCTGGTGAGGGCACGTGAAACGTAGTAGTCAAGCTGCAGGTATGCACAGGTACGAATATTATCATTCTATTTCCCCTAGTTAAAATAAAATAAGAATAAAAATAAAGAGATGTCATCACTATTATTTTCGAGATAGCTGAGCGTTCACTAAGTTGAGGCGTCCTTTAGTAATTAAAGTAGAGAATGTGTGACTGACCGCAATGTTAGCATTGTCAGTATCGAATATCGTGACGCAATTACTTCGTGTGAAACTGATGCTTTCGCTGCAGTAGTCATATGGCACGCAGTGCGAATATATGCCTTTCGTACTATTGACAGAGAAGTAAGCTAGGATAGCACGGGAGGTTGATGAAATTTATGCTGGTTTGCTACCATGCACTGGGGGGAACGGAATAAGGCAGCCAAAAGAGACATAAAAGTCAACATGGGGCGCTATTGACACGCACTGACAGTTCAAGATGCACTCGTTGAAATGTACGTGCCTTCAAAAAGATGCATATTGCAGTAACGAGGCCTTAGCTTTTATTATTGTTATTTTTGCAGCTGGAGTACAGCCTTAAACGAGAAGGAAGGGGCCAACGAGGTTGGTACATAACAGGCGTATGCAAAGATGGATATTGTGTTACTGGAAAGAACTCCCAAACCATAAGCACGTTGGACTGATCTATGTAAGCAATGGTTTGGTGCACATAAGAACTCAAGGGCTGAACCTTCGACCAAGCAGCTCCCGGCAAGAAGCGAACTGAAAGCTCATAGCCTGACAAATGCGCTCAAGAAGAGATCCAAGTCAACAAAAATCTGCAAATACATTGCGAACGTCGAAATTTATGTGAACCAAAGCTTTTGTGATCTGGTCCAATAAATACACCTCGAAAAACGGCGAGGGCTACATGTACTAATTTTAGTTCTCGTAAAACCTGCGATCATTGAAAATGTTTATATCTGTCGCAACTGCAAAGTCACACGTTTATGTGGCACCAGCGCTAACCCCATGAATTGTTCGTGTTTATGAATGCTTCATTGACAGCCCGTATGTCAACATGAAAGACCAAAATTGGATGGCCGCAGAGTGGGCGGAGTCTATATGCAGTGATTCCGTGGTTGTAACGGTTTACGAAGCTCTTTGTTCTGAAATAAGAAGTTAGATATCTTCATGGCATGTCATGTAGTATTAGTAGCAGTACATGCATGTACTATTCCTACTGCCACCATGGTGGCAGTTGGAGTAGTAATGACGGTGGTGGTGATGGCGGCAGCGTTAGTGGTAGCGGTAGCAGTAGCAGCAATATTAGTGGTAGTGCTAGTAAATGCTAACTCCAGATGCCAAGAAATTGAACGAAGAGAACAGAGTCTGTTTCTTCAGCCACCGAAGAACGCACCGAACTCAAGAAGAAATAAGCGTCGGTTGCGACCACTCTTCCTGTGAAGTTAGTAATCGATGTCTAATGAGGTGCGTCGATTATAAATATATATATGTTACATCGCGGAATGGTGAGTTTGTCCCCATAACGGACACATATATATGGGGACTCAAGTTCTCCACAACACTCAAATATCTTGTTATACTTTACCGTCCACTGCCACATATTTTGTGACATTGGTGTGGAATAACGAAGTGATGGACACATCATAGGCCGTCAGTGATATCGCCAAAGTAGTTCCTAGGCAGTACGTAGAGTGGCTGGTCACATTGCTTGATTGTTGATCGCGGAAATAATAAGGGCAGTAATTTTGAAATACACTAGCCTGGATTTATTTTAGACTATATATACTTGTCCCGACGGTTTCCCTGTTTTGGTTTTGGGTCGTAAGGCTTGTCACGTGACCTAATTCCATTCGTGGTTACACCACTTATTAGACGCACTAGATTTCACGTTTATGCTGAAGGTGTGTCGGAAATTGCCGAGCCTGATTTCCTTATTGAAGCCTTTAAAGGAACAGATTGAAAACGGCAGTTCGTCACTACCTTTACGCTTCCCGTTGACTTGATAGCATGACGATGGTAATTTTGATCTTCATTACAAATTCTTAGTTAACAAGCTTGATAAGCAACGAAAAGGCGAGGGTTGTATCTAACATTGTTGGGAATATCAGTATGCCTATCGCAATTATCGAGCTGCGAATTAAATTTTTAAAGTCAGAAGCAACCACCGCCGAAAGATCCAGTTCTCTTGGCTGCTGTAACTATATTTGGTTCAGAAGTTACGATAGGTCTTTCAAATTCGTCCAGTGAGCTTCGTTTAAACAGAAGAGGCAGAAACAGCCGAGGCCAGTGCCTTTGCCCCGCTACCGCACAGCTAACCCTTCATATAGCAAGACATGTTTACGGATACCAACGACCACTTCTTGTGGGAACTCCCTGATGAAACGTTTTTGTGTGTGTGTGTGTGTGTGTGTGTGTGTGTACAATACGAACGTTTCTTTATGTAATTCAAGGTTCATATTCATTCATGTACAAGGAAGCTCGCTCCCGATATTTGATTTTCACGTGGACTTTCTTGATCACTTACGACGCAGGCGTTTGCCTCCTTGACAAGTTTCTGCTGAATGCAATCATTTATATATTTGCAAGCTGCTCTTTAATCATCAGGAAAGCTCTCGACAGCTGGAGCAGTTCAGAAAAATAGTAAAGCTTGTGTCGGTGTATGTTTAGCGCGTGGAATTTCGTGTAATCGTTTATTGCCTTCATTGCGCTGGATGTAAAGGCTTGTGGTATTAGGTCATTCCACGCCAAACTTCCCAGAAGTTGCCCTCGACCCTCTCCCATTCTATTCTAAATCATCATTGACAATCATTTTAGGGCACCATTTGCTCTGTGGAAGTATTTTCGCAATGTTGTGAGGATCAGTTACAATTTGTTTGTGACAATGATTTGAAAATACGCCCCGCCACGGTGGTCTAGTGGCTATGGTACTCGGCTGCTGATCCGAGGGTCGCGGGATCGAATCCCGGCAGCGGCGGCTGCATTTCGATGGAGGCGAAATGTCGAGGCCCGTGTGCTGTGCGATGTCAGTGCACGTTAGAAAACCCCAGGTGGGCGAAATTTCCGGAGCCCTTCCACTACGGCGTCTCTCATAATCAGAGCTGGTTTTGGGACGTTAAACCCCACAAATCAATCAATCAATCTTTTGAAAATTGCCGCTGTGGGCTAAAGATAGGTCGCGAAAAAAAAATACTCTAAATGATGCGGAACTGCCCAGGACGCCTTGAACGTTGTTTAGTTGCTAGAAAAGGAACATGACTTTCTTATTATACCCCAATGTCCGCCAATACTGATCCTGACCACGTGCCTTGGGACGAAGTAAGACATGAATTCTGTTACATTTGACATGCTGCGTATTCTACGAACTGTGAAACCACAATGTGATTATAGCTTGTGGCTGGATATTTGGAATTAGGCCTGTCAAAAAAGTATTGAAGTCGAAAATGAAGCACTTTCGAAGTGGAAGTGGTGCAAACGTTGGAATATGTGCGAAATGTATCATATTCTGGCGCATGTGGATTGGGGAGGCGGTCCAAGTAAAAATACAAGGCTGTGCTCATTTGAAACAATGTACACTCGAAATTTGCTTCTGAAAGCTTAATAAGAGTGTTCTTTTTTCTTATATAGCCAGAAAAGATATTACTTTTTGGCTCCCCCGCGTTCCCGGTAGCTAACCCGTAAGTCCGCTTCACTGTGAGGCATGCATCATCGGGGTAACTTATACATGTGACGACAACGCAGGTGGGAAGGTGGTACTCTGCTCGGCTTAAAAATTTATTTCTTCTGTAACGAGGTGTAATTAAAGACAAGATGTTAACAGGGCACGCTCACTATATTAGAACCAGCTCAGAACAACACCAACGTCAACGTCGTCTTGTTCGCGATGAGTCAGAGCTGCTGCCGGTGTGCTCCACTACAATCACTCCCCGCGCAGAAAGGAGCCAACCTGGCGACTCCGGGAGATGTCACGACAGGAGGGTCGTAGCACGGTTTGAGCCGGTCTCCATGAACTATTTCGCGCCCACTGCAACGGTGATCGGAGGAAGGGTTGAGTGGCTCGATCACATAATTCACTGGTGATGTTTGTTGCACGATGCGGTAGGGGCCATGGTAGCGTGACAGCAGCTTTGTCGAAAGACCGGGAGTTGTGGAGGGCACCCACAGCCAGACCAGAATTCCCGGGGTGTACTCGGGAGCAGATGCGGAGGCATCATGGTGCGATTTTTGGCGCCACCTATCTTGTGCGGTAAACGACCGAGCGAGTTGGCGGCACATATAATGTGTATAGACAACGTTTATACAAATAGACCGTGCGCCCGCACGCACGCACACACGCAATAACATTTTTATTGGACTGGATGCATTCTGATTTATTTTTGAGCCAGAAGATCCTTAGAAATTCACCTTGTTTTAGAACTCGGCGTTGACTTCGAAAAGGAATTAAACACCCTTAGTTGGCCTACGCAAGATATCTAAATGGACGTAGAAAAAGTCCTTTAAACACTTCCAATCTTGATTGATCTACGTTCAGTCACGTTCGCTGTCTCCCTCTCTGCTTCTTTTACGCGATAATTAATTGCGGTTAGGTTAAGCGAACGATGTGATTTTCTGCAGCCCGTGCGGGAACACGTCTAAGCGTCCGTGGGGGTATGCAAAAGGAAACGAAAGAGCAAAGAGGAGAGAAAAGCTGTAGAGGAGGGCTCCAGAAATTATGACCACGTGTACCCACAACGCACAGTGGACCGGCCTCCGACAGTTTTCCCTCCACCGAAAAGTCCGCCGCGTTGGATGTAATGGTAATGGTAACCGGCGGCCACACAAAAAACGCGGGTTCCATCCCGGCCGCCGCGGTAAAAGGGAGGTCGAAATGGCGGTGAAAATGCCAGAAGCCTGTACACTGTGCGGTTTCAGTGCGCGCTAAAAAACCCAGGTGGTCAAAAGTTCCGGAGCTTGCCACTACGGCGTTCCTCTTCTTCATATCTCTTTCAGTACCTTACCTCTGCTTTCTTGGACGCTTAGCCGTGCTCCCGACATGGGCTGCAGAAATTAGCGTCTTTTCCTTAACCGAATAATAATAATAATAATAATAATAATAATAATAATAATAATAATAATAATAATAATAATAATAATAATAATAATAATACATTGAAATGCGACCGCCGCGACCGAGATCGAACGCTCTTTTTTTGTGAAGGCAGCTGAGCACCACAACTACTAGATAACTGCGGCCGTGCGAAAAAAGAAACAAAAGAAGCCGGACAACGACATAGCACTCAGAGGATAACGAAACTGACTCCCCAATAAGGTTGACAACCTGTTTCTGTCCTATCAAACAACAGTCATACCACAGTGTGGTTTGTAAGGTCAGAGACGTTAGCTTTTTTATAAAGCTATACTGATGCGTTTCTAAAGGTTGCGTTGACATTTCGAAGTATTTGTTTACGGATGAACATTAGAAGGCTGCCAAGATTAGAAAGCGTCAGACTCTGCGAAAATGACAATTAAAGGTCCATTAGGGTTGGATTTCTTAACATCTAACACGGAGCAAACGTGATGAAACGCTGACGACATAGCTTAAAGCATGCATCTACGTTACAGCCGTAAGTAGAAAGCAAGGTATCGTTGTCCGCCGCGGTGGTGTAGTGGTTAGGGTACTGGACTGCCACCGAAAAAACGCGGGTCCCGGCCGCGGCGGTGGCATTTTCGATGGAGGCGAAAATCTTTCCTAGTGTAGGTATACCTGCAGCACTGGGTACAGCGCATGATGCTTCGTCGTCTCCCTGGAAACCCTTTCGGGCGCGGGAGGCTTCTCAACAGGATTGATTGATTGATTGATTGATTGTGGTTCGGAAAGGACGCTAATTTATGCAGCCCATGTAGGGAGCACGGCTAAGCGTCCGCGGGGGTGGGGGAAAGGGAGTGAAAGAGATAGAGAGAAAGGCCGTAGTGGAGGGCTCCGGAAATTTAGACCACCAGGGGTTCTTTAACGTGCACTGACAACGCACAGTACACGGGCCTCTGGTATTTTCGCCTCCATCGAAAATGCGACCGCCGCGGCCGGGATCGAACCCGCATTTTTCGGGTGGCAGCCGGAACCGGTTTCAAGGTCGACATTCCACGGGTGACGAGGAGGAGGAGAGGGAAAGTCGGCGCTCAGGGGTGCGCCTCGGACATGCAGCGCCGCATGCATGTCAAGAGCAGGCAGACGAACTTCGAAGGCAGCACCACATGCGCCACCCTGAAAGCAGCGAAGAAAGAACAAATTTCTTTTGCACGTTATAACAAGGTGTCTCATAGGGTGAAGTACGCCTGTAAGACATACATAACAGTTTTTCAGCAGAATATGTGTGCCTGCGTGGGATGGTTCTCGTACACTTGGAAAATGACGAACACGCTGTTGGGTGTCGCTAGCGGCGTTTTTTGCACCACTTTCAGAGCAAAATTAAAAACCTAATTCATTCTTGTGGGGTGAAAGCGTGCTCGTTCGCGTAAATGTGACGCACGATCTGCCGAATTTTACCATAATCTTAAAAATTTTCCGAGTCTTAGACAGTCCCTTTAAGTTGAACAGACATTGATTCAGATAAGTAAGCAATGTTCTGGATCCAGATTCTATCTTTTTTACTCTTCCGGTGTACGTACGCCACGACGTTGCACGTGACATTTAAGCAAACATACTAAGATCACCTGTAAGTTGTGCAAATTCTGCCCACAGCTATTAGAGCACTACAGGATAGCACAGCGTACAGCAAAAAATTACAGCAGAACACACTACTGCCAATCGGGGAGTGGCGTTTACTAGCCACGATACTTACGCATGCAATAAAGTTTATTACTTAAGACACACTTAGTAGCAACGACAGCATTTGCTGCCTCTCGCATACTTCTAAGCTAGTAAACCGTCACAAAATGTAGTTAAGCTACCAAAAAGGTGGCAACCACTGTCGTTATTGCCTTTTTTCTACCCTTTTTAATCAGTGTAGACTTAAATTTATCTGTTGAGGAGTTTAAGATGCGAAGCAGCTTATGGTCGGGGCTATGTCACTCCCTCCATCCATACGCCGTGCGGTGTCCACACCCGCACTGCGCATGCGCATCCCCTTTCCCTCCTCGCCCAGTCTCATCTCCTCTCCTCTCGGCATTCCTCGTCTCCTCTCCGAACGGCGCGCGTTGACTATGGAAACGCTCTTTCTTCGATGAACGCTTTACCAGCTCGCAAGGAACGAGAATGCGCCCTCGCCCGCGAGAGACAACGCTGACGCAGGCAGCGTCTGCTAGCGTCAAACCGATGCAAACGAGACACCTAGTCAAACCAATGCAAACGCGATGTGCACCGGCCGTGCTGCTTCGCATCGCCTCATGGTCCCCTTTAGCGGGAGACGGTGTAATTTTTTTTTTTTTGCTTTTAGCCTCCATCTAAACGCGGCGTCGAATCTAGGAATGAGATCCATGTCTCTTGCTTAGCGCGACAACGCTGTAACAGCTAAGTAACCACTATTGGATGGATGCGTCGACATCGCTAGGCGCGGCACTCGGAAAGTACTGCTACTTCAGAAGTACGCCTAGTGAAGTCGGTGCGCCGACAGAGCATCTGCGACACCCTCAATATAAAAGAAAGTCAGTGTTCTTCTACCGCTTATGACGTGTGTTCTATCGATTCAAACGCGAAGGATGCACGTGATGGACAGTGACATTTGGGCGTCACGGCACTAAAAGCATTTATAACACGATCGCACGAAGACGAACAAAGCATAGAGAAGTTATGTGGGAAGCATTTGCATGTTACAATCGGAGAAGGTCTGCTTGGATTTCATCAGGCGGTAAGGTGTTTACTCGAATATACGAGCTTTTACGTGTGCTCACTTTGGCATGCAAGAATGTTTCATTGTGTATGCTACGCGACGTGGTGTCGATTTCGGTATAATTAACGCAAGTGTAGGGTACGCGAAAACATCGCGCGAAATTACATGATGATGAGTGAGAATCTATTTATGATAAAGAAGATGTACTATGTGTGCGTATTCTAGAACACCCATCGCGAACCACCAGCATGAGCTAGGACGCCCATGAGGGCTTCGATGCTTCGCTGCCTCAGTCGCATAGGATACTTGTTAGGAAGGGGAAAAAATGTCGCACAGGCATGGATGTAAGCCATTCTGTGTGCAAACTCGCTACCCTGCGCAGTGGAGAGGATAAAAAAAAAGAAATACCGGGTGATAGATGGAAGATATAAAGAAAGCGTACAAACATGCAAGAAAACAAACAAACCGACTTGGCGCAATTCGATATCACTCCCGCACCCTAACCTACCACTTCCAACGAGGTTAATGTCCCAGCCATGCACAGGGAACAATGACTCCTTACTTATGCCTAGATCAAACTCACGGGAATCTATTTTCTGTCATCGAGCAATCATCCATTTTGTCGCGCTCGGTCGGTGGCATTTTTCTTTCCACACTGTAACGGGGACACATACAGAGGAGATGTCGGATCGTTTCCTTACAGCTGAAGTCGTATACTTAAAAAGTATAGGTAATTCTGAATACTACGTTATTCCAATACGCAGCAGAAATGTTTCTACTACTCGATGTAGGCGTGGCAGAAGAATTTCCAGGAGGGGATTCAAGCGGAGCAGACGTGCATTTGGAAAACCGCCTCAGTTTGACTTATGTTCTTCTAGCCTCTGAAGGCGCGTGAGGGAGTGAAACGATGCGGCTTCATTTGTTATGACCATAGATAATCGTGTACAGCCGGTACAGTCGCGGGCAGATTTGAGATTCCTCTTCATTCTAAATACCAGAATCTCCCATTGACCAGATGTCCACTGGAAGTCATGTTGTATCCCTCATCGTTTGAGTAGAGGCGAAGTAGTCACATCGCTGTGTAGTCCCTAGTCCCTTGTAGCGTCATGAGGCGTCGACTGGAAAAGTTGAATGGCTGCCTTCGAGTCACATAAGATGAACACGTCAGCAGCACGAATATATGATGGTAGTTTTGTTGCCACAGTGCTGGCGTCTTGAATCCAACACCGGTATCGTCTGTGTTGGCAATCAAGCAGTGCGCCAGCTGAGGTTTTGGAGGAAATAGAACCATCAGTGTGAACTGAGAGGCATCCATTGCGCTTTCCATACTGGTATACAAGCGGTGTTTGCTTAGGCAGCAACAAGCACCTCCTATTTCTTTTTCATGCTGGAAATGACTTCATCGGCTTGTACTGAGTACTTGTACCAGCAGTGGCAGAGATAGCCTTGTTGCAGGCGTGGAACTAGGCGACAAGTGCCGCAGATGGTGCTGCTACCACTGCCAAGTTCTGAACGTAGCCTATCCGCTGGGAGGAAGTCCAGATGCGACGTGAGCTCGTGAGGTATCCGACGTGCATAGTTAAGGCATCGAGAGGTGAGCACGCGATCGTGCGTTGCTTATGCGCGACAACTATTATTTGGAAAGACGATAGACTTGAAAAGGTGACAGTATTTCAAAGATACGAAAAAAAAGATGCCAATGTATGAAGGTTTTGCTTGTGTGGTTTCAGAACACGTATAAAGCAGTTAGCGAATATTATTTAGAAAATGATGGGGAATTCATTCAGGACGCCTCGTTTGTGTCAGACGGTTTGTTCTATGACAGAGTAACTGTGTTTACTCTGAGGATGATAAGCAAAAAGTCAACACGATGCATGCTTTTGTTCTTTCTTTCTAACAAAAATTGTTTTCAGCCCTTTTGCTAGGTTTACTGCTGGTATGTGCCAGTACTGAGTCAGACGAGGATACTAGCGACGAGACCATTTATCGGGAAAACTGCACAAATAAAATACCTGCATCAGAAGGCCCATCAACAAGTGAGAAACCTTGTGAAATTCCCACGATTGATACTGGACGTAATGTAAGATTTCAAAAGAACTTTTTTTTTTCAATTCCAAGCAATTATTTAAAAGCCAAGTTCAGGCTGATGTCATATCGATATAACCCACACTGCCACAAGATTAACTATTCCACCATTTAATCATAATCATTATCATAAACACCATCATCATTATCAGGCTATCACCGCCTATTACGGGAAAAGGTTTTTCCTATAGGTCGGTCGGTCGGTCGGTCGGTCGGTCGGTCGGTCGGTCGGTCGGTCGGTCGGTCGGTCAAAGTAATTTATTAAAGATCTTCAAATATCCTGGTTCTGTGATAACCGCGACCACTTTTTCCCGGCAAACTTCTTGATTCTCATCTGCTCAGCAGCTTACTTAATGTCGCACCCTGCACCAGTTGACAAGCATTACCAATATCCGTGCCTCTGCCATTCACTCCGTGACGGAGTAAATGGTAGGGGCACGGATATTCTTGGGGCTGATACGCTGGTAAAAGCTCCCATCTCAGCTAATTTTTGCTCACAGTGAAGGCCGCAGGTGAAAGCTTTAACAACAATAGAGCATACATGGCTAAGGACCGCATTCATGAACCCACGTTGTCCTTATCATCCTTGTGACATTAAGGGGCGCTAAGTAGACTAAAATGAAAATCAGTGCGAAATATTATAAGAAGGCTTGTTTGTCGATACTAGACTAATTTGTTCATGGGGCATGATATGGGTGTAATAAATATAAGGAAAACAAGCGATAAGGATAAGGTTGGCTTATGAATACGGGCCTAATACAATGAACGTTACAGGTATTTATTCTGATCTCATTCCAATCTCCTTATCCCATTGTGATGTTTACGTCCATAAAAACAAGGACCGCAACCATAACCTTTTGGGCCCCGCCACGGCAGTTTAGTGGCTACGGCACTCGGCTGCTTACCCGAAGGTCGTGCGATCGAATTCGGGCCGCGGCGGCTGCATTTAGATGGGGGCGAAATGATGAGTGCCATGTACTATGCGATTTCCGTGCGCGTTAAAGAACCCCGGGCGGACCGAATTTCCGGAGCCCTCCACTACGACGTTTCACATAATCATACGATGCTTTTGGCACGTAAAACACCAAACATCAATCAGTAAATCTAAGCTTTTATGTTAACGATCTGTTGCTATTTTCTTGTAGTTGTTATCAGGTTGTATCTTGTGCTTATCTGCTCTTGTGTTGTGTTTATTCGCCCTTTTCTTGGGCTTAACTGTTGTAAGATGTCGCAACGGGCTGAGGGCAAAGATGTGTGCAATGGGCGGAGGGCAAAAGCATGTCTGGTTTCACGCTCTCCTTAACCCGAGACAGAAGACGGAAGACGAGTCTTTCTTTCTTTCTTCCTTTCTTTCTTTCTTTCTTTCTTTCTTTCTTTCTTTCTTTCTTTCTTTCTTTCTTTCTTTCTTTCTTTCTTTCTTTCTTTCTTTCCGCTAAGGTGTACCGCAGTTAAATATGATGTTGGCACTTAACAGCCTTGATTTTTGTGATACAGTCTTCTTATATCCCGGGGCCTCAAGAGGCAGCAAACATGTAGAAGTGGAGGGAACAGTTCATTTAGTGCATCAAGAAACTGTTCCAGATCATTTACAGTTACGGGTGGAGCATGTCAACTTGATTCGCGAATAAAAGGAAATAAATTCACATTTTACGTATCAAGACGCGGAAATGATTGCGAGGCTTCCTGGTAGTGGGGATTCCAGATAAATTTGTGTCGAATGGCGCTCTTTCCCTTGGACTGAAACCAAAGTGTTGTTGCATCTTGCCCGCATCGAAATGTGGCCTTCGTGGCCAGGCACTTAGCTCGCGCCTTTGAGCTATGTAGTCCGAAATCTAATATGCTGGTCTGTCACGTTAGGTGCACTCCCAATTATGCCCTATGCTGACGTATCATGTTCTTCGTGTTGGCGGGTGCGCAAACCACGTGAAACTACTTTGCGGTACGACAGTTGCGCGCTATCTTTAATTTTGAGTCCGTCCTTATGTTATTACTCTGTTATTACTATGTTATTACCTGTATTTACTATACGCTTTCCCAGCTAAAGTCGTAATACACTGAGCGCTGTCGGTTTACTAAGTCCGGGGCCAGTCTGCGGCGGCCCGCGGACGCCTGGCTGACATACATAAGGCCATCATGTGATTAAAAAGTTCCCTGGCGTGCCAGTGGACGGGCCTTCAGGGCAGGCGTCCGGAGCCGTCCGGAACAGTCCGGAACTTGAAAAACAAATACGCTCAGTGAAGTATGCAATGCTGAAATTTGTTCCACGTTCTCTACTATAGGAAGCACAACGTACGATTTAAATGTACATCTTCATAACCCGCAACACGACTTTCAACCTCGAGTAAGGGGTTTACTTTCTTTAATAGGAGTCAAAGAAGGTGTGTTGTTGTTGCTCGCGTCATTCAACCAAGAACTGTAAGTTGAAATGAAGCTAGAAATGAATTGGAAACGGGTTCACTGCAAGAGCAGTGTGGCTGAAGCGGTATCAGCACAGATGTGAGTGCCGAGCTTGAAGCCATAGTTTTCGCAGTTCAAATTAGAACATCCGCGGCCTTTACAAGGAGGCAAGTAGACGTGGCACGGTAAAGACGAAGCATACACTTATTACAACCGCAGAAGCTAACACATTGCCCAAATAAATACTGGGCAATGAGCGCTGAGAAAATAGGCCACTTAAATTTTAAAAGGTTTGCCTTTGATAAGAAATTATTTGTGTCACATCAGAATGTCGCCTATAGACTAGAAGAAAGCCTTCCGCTTACGATAGGCCTCAATTGACGAATTACTTTTCATGAAACATAGCTACAGTCTACGAAGATACTTAAATATGCTGTGACTTTTTCTTCGTACTGCATAGGTATTGGTGGCAACGATGTGTTCTTGCTCAAATAGCGGAGGAAAGGATCCGGATGATTACGATGACGAGTACGACGAGGACGAAGACATATCTGCAAGGAGCGCTGTCGTACCAAGAGACACGGAAGTAGAAACAGGTGCGCCGCTCACCACTGACGACAAAAGCCTTGTCCAGCTAACACATGCAACCGTTCCCATGGAAACATCTCAGCGAGGCGGAATTCTTGCCAGAAACGGCACCGTCGCAAATGGAATGCCATGCCTGGTGAGACAGCGGACCATTTTGTCTATCATTTTTCAGTTTGCGATTTTCATTTGTGCTATAGAAAGTGGCGCTCTTTCGATATCTTTGGAGAATAGGGTGCAGTGGAATTCAAATCTTTAAGGCAACATAAAAATGTAGTACCCCAGCTCGTTAACATTACGGGCCCGTACGATTTGAAGAACAAATAGACCCTAAATAAACAACATTCCTGTTACGTCCACACGCACTCACATAGGCGGTTTTCAAACGCTTTGTGTACGTGGGGGTGTACTGTTTCCCTACGAACAGCAGCGCTCAGTCTCATGAATATTCATTGTTGTTTTACCTCTTTTAGATCTAGAGGTCCACGAGGTCTATTGCTGAATGAGCTACATTGTACAATGAGGTGGAATGCGTGAAATTTTCGATAACCTCATACGCATGAGATCCCACGGACTACGCTTTCTGTTGTCGCATCGGTTCGCGAACCCTTATGACGTCAAGAGTGTGCCTACAAGTATCAATAAATTTAGCTCAACGAACTGCCCATGCAAGTATTATGCAGCCTAAAATGATCTGTTTGATGTCTTGTCGGGAAGCTAAAGGCAGATTTTTTGTACTGTGTTTCCCAGACGGCCTGTCGCGAATGCCGCTTGTGAGTGAAAGGGTGTATCGTGATACTTATGCTGATTCAATCGCCTGTCTGTGTACCAATATGCCCTTAGCAGATGCGTATGAGGTAGCATTACAGCGACATTTTTTTTCATTTTTATAACCTTGGCACTTAGCACATTTATAAAGTAAGTAAAGTATATAACATGCGTACTGATACCCAAATTGTGATACGTCTCCAGAATTTACGATGTCGCACGCGTTTACATCACAGAAGACGATAAATTCAGAGAAGGGTGCTGTTAAGTGGCTGCAATAGATTTATTCATATCTGCACACTTAAATATATTTTATCAGTTTGCATTTTGCCTACCGGCGCAATCTAAAAGCATTGAAACAATGAAACGTTGGCTTATTCTTTGTTTATTTCCATAATTGACAATGGCTATGCATACAGAATCTTGACTTTCTTCCTATGGATACCATTACCTTTGGTACTACGGGCGTTGCGGTACTTATTAATAAATTAAAGCGATAATCATCATGTGGGGTTAATTCGATTTACTCTGTATTTCTTCAGAATACTAAAGAATACAGTTCCATAATGTTAGGATGCATCTTTGCTAAACCAGACAAAGATAGCAGTCTACCTAAAGACTGGAGAACAGCTAAGGTGATCCCATTTCATAAGTCTGGCGACAGACATAACCCTCGTAACTATCGTCCTACTTCTTTCACATGTGTTCTTTGAAAACTAACGAGCACATCATATACACTAGCCTCGTTAAGCATTTTGAATCAAATAACTTCTATTATAACTCCCAGCATGATTTTCCTTAAGTTCCTTCTTTCTTTTTTTTTCGTGCGAAACACAACTTAATATATTTACTAATGACCTGCATGCCTCTCCTGACACAGGTGCGACTATTCAATATCTTTGTTTTTTTTTTAGATTTCGCCAAAGTATTTGACAAGGTTAACCATAAACTGCTCCTACTGAAATTACGCTACTTGCGCATTGACCTTTTGTTGCGGGAGTGGATAGAACAATCTCTTTTTAATCGCACTCAGTTTGTTTGAGCTAAAGATATTAACTCATCTGAGGTGTCCGAGCCTTGAGGCACACCACAAGGTGCTGCTCGAGGCCAACTACTATTTTAATTTATGTTAACGACTTCATAAAATGTGTTCTCGTATTCGCGTTTTAGCTGAAAATTGTGTTACCTACCATAAAATCAACGGTGATAGTTACTACGAAACCCTACAAAACGATCTAAACGACATTTTATATTGGTGTAAGCTTTGGAAAATTAAACTTAACATTTCGAATTGTAAAGCAATTAGAGTTTCTTGTAACCACTCATATATCGCTAACTACTCTTATAGTTTGAACGCTATACCACTCGAATATGTCCGCAGCATCGGACGCGTCATCAGAAGGTCGTGGGTTCGGTTCCCACCGAAGGCAGGTTTGCCTTTTCGTCCAACAGGTCATCACGTTTCATTCTTTCCAACTATCATCGAACATCTAGTGTACCTGCCATGAAGGCTAGCCTTAACCTCCCTCTGCTTATGACGCGCAGAAAAATAGCTCGCCTTTGTGCTCGCTTTGTGATATATCATAATCACGTACTGAAATCGCGCTTAATACGGCTTGCATTTTTCATATCATCTCATACAGCTTACTCCAACAAAGTGCATATTCCTCGAAGTAACACCATCATCTACTCTCAATCTTTTCTTCCGAACACATGTCGGGACTGGAATCTTCTGTCCGCATCAACCGCCAGTATTACTAAACCTGACTCTACCAGGCCTTTTCACCTTCCATATTATGGGCATTCAATGTTGCCCATGTGATTGTACTTCAGTATTCTTAAGACTTGTACTTCTTGACCCAAGTTGTTTTCCTCGTTCTTCCTTAATGTGTAATCTTCTGTATTTGCTGGGTTTTGGCTGTTTTCTTTTGCGTGTGTATTTTGTTTCTGCCCCTCCCCTTTTCAATTCTGTGAAGCCCTCAGGGTAAAATAAAATAAAATAAAATAAAATGAGATGACTACTGCCTTTTCACTGAAAAGCATCCCGATTTAGCTTGTGTACTAGAGCGCTAACAAGCGCAGTGATGGTGTCAACATTGACATGTGTTTTCGCCTAAACAGCTCCCTCTTAGGAGCAGCGGAACAGCCGGGGATACCATAGCAGTGGGCTTTTGTATCAATAAGAAATGCGACAGCAAGAACCTCACTTTTTACAAGCTACTTAGTCCTGGTGAGTAAAGTTGCACCTTTTTTCTTTATAAGCATTGTTCTGTCCTTTATTTTTTTTCTGTTGAAATATCGCACAATCAATGCCATAGTTTTGAGCGCAGGAATACAGGACGTTGCTGAAGCTATCTACTGCGCCACAGGGCAGCCTGCAGCAAGTTCTTTGTTCGGAGACGAATCAGTGACCCATGTTTTCTGCTCTCTAAGAAAGAAGCCAGCTTTAACGAGTAGTTGGACGTTGAGGCTGTGTCTCACTGGGCTCTTTAGGGGATACCATCGATCAAAACTGTCACAAGCAGTTGGAGAAAGCTGTCCCTTGAAAAAAGGTTCCATCGTGACCAAAAACAGCGTGGCTTTCTTATATAGTGAAGACTGGTTAAGTTACTTGCAGCTACACGAGCACGCAATAAGAAACAAACGGGAAAAATCCAGCTTCAAAACCTTTCATATATGACAGCATCAAGCAGCAATCGTAGCAGAGCTCAATATTACCCGCTTCCGCAAACCGTCAATTCTGCAGCTATGGCGTCCTGCTCTTGAAGAAAATGTGCAGATCTGACATTTTAATGCGGTAAACGTGATGTTGTGGAGGAATTGCGCTTTATTTCAGGTACTCGTGAAGTATGTAGCACCAGTTCAGCAAAATCATAAGAGAAAGTTGCTCCAAAAATTACCCATTGGCGACGCAATGTGCAGATCGCTAACCGATGTAGAACAGAGATGGTCGCTGGAGCCAACGTTTCAGCGAGCGAACTTGTCTTCGTCAAGACGGCAACTCCGGCCGTCCTGACCAAGACAAGTTCAGTTGTCGAAACATTAGCTCGAGCGACGTTCTCTGTTGTTCTACATCGCTTTAGGGACCTCTTCAGCGATTCAAGCCTCCACTTTTCCCTTTTGCTGACTAGTACGGGTTAGTAGCGCTGGTACGCAATGTGCTTTATTTACCGTTGTTTCCGTTACTTCCCTTTATCCGAATATGTCTAGTACGCTGTAACACTGCTCATCGTGCGTGCCTCTATAATCACACGGACGTTTTTGTCAAATTGATAACATAGTACAAGAAAATTTTAAGTTCAGTTTTAGCTATGGCGCCACTATATCCGTTCGTTTTTATTGATAACAACGAAGTTCGAAGAAAATTCGTAAAATTAAGAGAAATTGATGAAAGAATTGTGCGGTGGTCTTCCCTTCGTATTTCGGTCTGGTTTCTATGTGGTCCTAAAGGTGTTTTCCCCTTCCAAGGAGACGTGTGTATTATATTGCAAAGGAGGACTATATGACTACCATACAAGATTTCTGAATTTAGTTTTCCTTTAGTTGTTTTCTTAGGGTGGCTTGAAATCACGTGGCCAGCCATTCTTAAATAAATAAAAATGAAATCGTGATGAGCTTTAGCATTCAGCAGCCTATTCTTTTCTGTTCTATTCTAACTTAAGTGCTGTGGATAAGTTGCGGAATATCACCTCGGCTACTCCATTTCTGTTTCTAGCAGAAAAAAAAGAAAAAGAAGGAAAGAACTAATTACACGAAAAGGAATAGACAAGTATGAAAATTACAGAGCTATGTGACACAAATATAAAAATAATAAATAGCCCCTTTTTAATACTTACAAGTGCCCGACCTCCTGATGCAATAATTTAGCTGGAGGCAGCCGATAAAAGGTCAGGATCGAAGTACTGGCATTTCATGCCGAGCGAAATCAAGAACAATAGCGACGTACGGAATGCCGAACAACCGACATTCCTGGGCGTCTGTAATCGGCTGTATTGTTATTCAGTTCGTCGTACTTTTTCTCGACTGCCCCTTGAGTTCTTAAGTTACACAGCTATATTATCTACTGATCCTGCAGAGCCATCCACCACAGTACTTTATAAGACCAATATCTTTGTGCAATCCTTGTCTGATATAATTGATTTTTATGACATGTAAATGGTAACGCAATCTGGCGTTAGCGTGTGTTTGCTAAAAAAATATGGTGTGGTGTCAGGCACGAGATCTGCTTCACAGCTTAGTGAAGTGTCTCTAAAATATGCATTTGTGCTCCACAGCCACACAGTACGTGCTTGAAGTGCAGCAAGCATGTCAAGCAGAAAATATACTTGTGTTTCTTTTCAACAATGTAAATAATCGTAAACAATGTATAAATGAGCGGCTGCGCATCAATGTGCCCAGTGTAAAAAAAAAATGCTGGCGCATGCAAACACGATAGCTGAGTTTGATAATAACTGGTCCTCAGGAGGCATTGAAGTGGGCCTGCTACTGAGCAGGATCTGGTGGCAGTTGAAAACTTAGCGATTTTCAGGAAGAAAGGATGGATGCTGAGCTTGCGTTGTTGACATTCCCCCCTTTCTCTTTTTTGTTTTTTTTAGCGGTGGATCCTTACATTTACCACTGCAAGGTGAATACAACGTCCATAAACCAGCAGGTGACTTATTTGATACTTTGTATGAGCCTAGGTGCCAATGTGTGCCTTTTTTTTTGCGCGGCAGGTTGGATTGCACGGTAGTTTACGGTTTTCTTGAAATAATTATTTTTCATTACCCATAATTTTCGCATGATGAGGGCATTCGTTAGCCAAGGTGTCGAACATACTTCTTGGATTTAGCATACATGACTTGGATACCCCCAGTTCTCGACCGGACCTACTGTTGCCCACAACGCGTAAAAAACGAAGTAGGCTACGTGGAATGACAGATACAACAGAATGCTCCGGTACAAAGGTTAGCAGCCTTCACCTAGTTAAACTAACTCGAGACAGGAGCTCAAGCAAAGAATAAGTAGCACCTCGCAGGCTCGTTTCTAATGTAAACAAAAGAAACACCATCTTCCCAAAGGGAACCCTGATGGGATGCGAAGCAGCAGCGTTGCGCACGGGTGGCGTCGCGGGTTGAACGGCGCTAACGCGGGTGCTGCGGTGAGCGCTGGAAGATTCGTTTGAAGCGATGGCTGGCGTAGGCCTTGTTTCTTCAGAGTGGGCACGGGCGCTGGACCGGAGCTGGCGCGCGTTTCGCCTTGAAGCGGCGAGCGCGCGGGAGGCGAGGGAGAGAGTGACGTCAGCGCGCACTGCGAGGGGAGCGTGACGTCAACGTGCAGCTGCGGCGTGACCTACTTGGCACCGCTCCAACACCTGCGGCGAGGGGAGCGCGTTGCGGCGCGTTCGTACGGACGGAGGGACAGCGTTACACAGGCTAGTCAAAGAGCTGCTTCGCATCTAAAACGCTTACAAGAGGGGCGCCGCCCACGGTCCAGAAGAGTCAACGCACTTGGCGTAAGAGGTGCCGATATAGGTGTTCGTCCTGCTGGGATTGTACGTGCGGTTGTAGAGCTGTTGTGAGATTACACCTGCACGACACGACGCGGACGAAATGCGTCACCGTTGTATAGCGTAAAAATCATGACAGCTCTACTAACGCGAAACCTGGGGAAGGAGCGAAGCATCCGGTAATGTGTCGTTCTTTCCCAGGAACACGTAAACCGCTACTGATCTACCGCGGCCGCCACGACGACGACGTTAGATGCCAACAGCCCGTGGTCGTTACCAGAAATTCGTTAAAATTGATTCTGACACGACAACCCTCGACATACAGTGACTACACGTGTTTGTAGATGATGCCTTGTCCCTATACGACGAAGATAGCGTCCTTGTTATAGAAAGGCAGGTGCGCGTGTTGAAACGCTGGCTCTAGCGACGGTTCCTTTTGAACTACCTTTTCAGCACTGAATTCATTAAGACATTTCAACGTGGCTTTCGAGGGGGAACGTAAACAACCTTCGCCGAACTTCTGCTGCGAAGTGCAGATTTTAGCGGGCACGACGTACGTGCGCCTTCTTCATTTTCCAAACACGCGCTTAGGAAGACATCCCACTCAGTATGATCGAGAATTCCATATGCCAATCACCTGACGACGATGAATCCGTTAGATGACTACTGTTTTCACGAATCAGTCAGCCGGCTGTTTTAAACAGAAAGTGCGCTGTACAATACATCCAGGGGCGTATGCGTGCTTATTGAAGTCAGTAAAAATGGGAACATGTTTCCCGTGATGTCCTAGAGTATGCAGTCACTCGGATAGCACCTTTTAATTTGTTCTCGCATACGCACCAATGCGCAAAGTGGGCATAAGCATATAGACGTGCTTGTCGCGTCTGGGCTTCTTCCTGTGCTTCTTCCTGGTCTTCTTCCTGTGGCCTTTATGTGCCTTCAACAGGAGAAATGCGTTCCTATCGGCTGCAGCGGAAAACATCTTCCATGACAGCGGAACTTCACGGCATCAAGGAAGCTATCCTGTATATCGTGCGCCAAAAGCCCGGCCGATGGGCAATTTTTACCGGCTCCAAAGGAGCGCTGCAAACATTGTACAACCACCTGAAGAACACTAATC
Source organism: Hyalomma asiaticum (assembly GCA_013339685.2). Taxonomy (NCBI): domain Eukaryota; kingdom Metazoa; phylum Arthropoda; class Arachnida; order Ixodida; family Ixodidae; genus Hyalomma; species Hyalomma asiaticum. Next base: position 68,281,069 of record CM023484.1, read on the forward strand.
ATCAACCCGTTTCTGCCGACATTGCCTATTTACATCACCTGGCTTTTACCGCTGGACACTGCATTACATTTCAGTGGATACCAGCTCACTGCGGCATTCTGCCCAACGAAAAAGCCGACGAAGCAGCACGTAACGGTCTGCGATATCAAAACTATAAACGAATCTATTTCACCAAATCTGATGCTTCCCAAATGGCTAAACGATTCGCCTACGAAGAAAGGAACCGGCTATGGAAGTTACCGACACATCATCACCCTTTCTTATACTCAGTCGACCCAGATCTCAAATCAAAACTACACTGCAACATCCCTCGGCATCTGGAAACATTATATCATCGATTACGGCTGAACATTGCATATTCCAACGACTTACGGTACCGCTTCCATCAGGAGACAAGCCCACACTGCAGCAACTGTGGCTCTACTGAAACCGTAGAGCATATTTTGTTTGAGTGCCGAGCGTACAATGATGAGCGTGCGCTCTATGAACATTGCATGCAATCACTTACGCAGCTCCCTTTATCACCTCAGTGTGTTTTAGGCCCCTTAGCTTGCCCCACACAACAGAGACGTGCGATGGACTTTTTATTTACATATTTAAACAGTATAGGTCAACTCGATAGACTTTAACTTTATCTCCGTCGTCACCATCACTCACCCATCATTCAACACATCCTATCACATCACTGCGGGTTGGTGCAAACGTGAAATATCATTGGCCGCAATTAGGCATCCCAGTCAGAGACACAAAGCCCAATTTTTCTTTCTCTTTTCTTTTTCACTATATCTTGTACTTCTTTCTACTCGTCTTTCTCTCCCCAAACTCCCTCCCCACGCAGAGTAGCATGTCAGCGATACTTCAACGCCGGCTAAATTCTCTGTTGTTCAATAAAAAGCTCTCTCTCTCTCTCTCTCTCTCTCTCTCTCTCTCTCTCGCGTCTGGGTTTATGGTGTGCTAAAGAAGCTTGCAGCATAGCGAGCCAAGGTAAGGCAAAATGATTTACGTTTTCTCTCCTTGCTCTTGTCTAATACCTTCTTTCTACTATATATGCCCGCGTTTCTCCCTTGACTATGTATACATTTATACGTGATTTTTCCTATTCCTCCAATTACTTGCTTGCTGGTATTATTCGCTTCCGTGAAGCAAATCTCTTGGCGACTCCTTTACGGATGATGAAAGTCGAAGAATTAAAGGAGCCAGGAGGGCTTTACGAGTCACGCGTAAAACACGATCTGACGAAGAATTCTGCTACGCAGGGCGGCATACAGCTTTCACTGATTGATTGGGATTGGTGACGGGTTTTACGTTCCAAAAGCACGGTATTATTATGAATATAGGATTATGACATGGTACAGGATATAAACACCACATCATAAACGATATAGAATGACGTAATTTCCCTCTCTTTCGCTCTCTCTTTCTCTTCTCAACTTTGAGGGTAGAAAACCGTACAAAATACTTACACTGTTTGCGTTGATATCCTTTCTGTCACCCTACCTCTCTTGAACGCGACATGTTCATGAACCATTAGTTTTGGACCTGAGGCTTGACAAGCTCGTGTCTGTGTTTTCCAATTACGCATGCTTGTCGCGCCTCTACGTGCAGCTTGAAGTTGCTGTTGGATGCGTTGCGAGCTGCTACGGTGGGAGTAATAAAACCTGGAATGAAACGAAGCTTGACGACGGACGACTATGCGCGGTAAGAGTTGCGGGCGTGTACACGTCTTGCTGCGATATTGCTATACCGTCATCAGTACGTACAGCATACCATATCAATACCATCTCTTGCGTTCTCCCTTTCTTCTTCTCTTCCTATCTATTCGGCCACCAGCTACCGAAGGGAAGCGGTAAGAGCACCTACATCAACAGAACTGGTGTCTGTCGCAACGGGACGTGTGCCACCGCAGGTAGGCTCAAGGAGCATGCTATCGCCCTTTTAATAGAAACTACTGTGAGGTTTAAATGCGAGTAACAGCCTTCAGTTATCCTTTCTGCGGCGAACTTTGCCTGCACGTAGGAGCCAGCCAGTACCTGGCTATTTCGTCAAGAACCAAACAGCTGGGAAGTATCTGAAACGCAAAAAGACTACGTCTGCGTTGTCCACCACAGACAAAGCGTATCGATTACACTGTGTGGAAGCACAAGCTGCCCATCGGAAGAATTTGAGAACACCCCTTGCCACTGTGCATACTCAGGCACCATACGCCCTTAGTACATCCACGCAGCGGTATAACACAACCTTGCGATTTCAGCGGTGTTGATGATGCTAACAACACAGTACAGGAACGTCCTGGTGCCAATAGTGTACAGTGGGTAAGTAACGAAAGCACTACCACATTGGCGCGGTTGCTTCAAACCACAGTGCGAGTTGTACTGCCCCACGTCCTCTTTCATAGTGCAAGACTGTACTGTCTTAGAAACTGGCCAACAATGCTGCGAGGACAAGGACTCGGGTATAAGGTTAAGCGCGTGTGTATGTGTGGGTGTGTGCGCCTTGAAAGTGGTGTGATGCTTTTGTTACGTTAGGGCAGTTATAAAAACATGTCGGCGGCCCTAATCCTCGAGGAAGAGTGTCTTGTCTTGAGGAAGGTGTCTTGTCATCGTACACCGATGGTGTTCTGAAATCATTCCGCTAGAGATGCTGAAAAGCAACAAGAAAAGGGAATGTCGCTGGAGCCAACGTTTCGACAAGCGGACTTGTCTTCGTCGGACCAGCAATGCCTTCTCAAGCGTTTGTTTTCATACGTTTCGCGCCTCTCCTCCACCCTCACAAAAAAGAGCAGAAGCGCAGGAGCTAAAGAAATAAAAAAATTAAAGTCATAACATGGGGACGTTCGATGAGTTAGCTTGACTTACGCTTTGTCAAAGACTCATGCAAGAAAATAAAGGGAAAAGGAGACCGCGGCGCCAGTGACATTTGCATCGAACTTGGTGGATATATATAGTGAATACCTGGAAATGTACTTTACTGAAAGAAAAAAAAAAAGCATTTATAGTTTGGGTAGGCGAAATGGCTTAACCTTTGCACGTCGGGATAGTTAACCCGCTATTGTACGTAACGCATACAATGGCGCTTTATTTAATACAGTAACTATAGTATCTGCTGGATACAATAGCGGATTGACGACAGCGGCGAGCAAAAGTTAAGCCGTGCTGCCTCTAATAACTAACCGCTATCTGCACGCAGAGACTGGAAGTCGAGAACTCAAGTAACCAAAAGGCGGCGACGGAGGCGCCACGAGATTTTCGTCTTAAGGTCTTGGGCTGGTGATGAGCAGTCGATAACCCGAACAACCAGGCTGGCCCGAGCAATCGATGATTGTCAGAATGAGGCACCTGCGGACTTCTATGGAGGCGCAGCTCAAGTCGGAGCTGAAATCCGCGACAATCTAAAACGCATTTCATATCACCGAATCACTGAGACGAGATGATGAATGCCCATAGTTTCATCGTTATCTTGCGACGTCTCGTAAAATCGCAGTGCACTCTTGAAAGAAAGAGTTGGCTTTTGCACCAGAATAGATTCGCTCACGGTCACTGCAGTATCTTTCGTAGACCAACGACTTTCTTCACCCGCTGGCACCGACGACCACATTCCAAGTGTGGGTAGATGAAGGAACAATTAGGTGGCGGATATGCTAACTATCAAGTCTTGGTCTTGGTACGCGTCCATTAAGCACTAATACAGCACTGAGTACAGCAGTAGCATACGGAGTGAAACGATAAATTACCAGTTACTGATTACTGTCTGCCGTGTACGCTGCTATAATTATGCCCCGTCAACATATGGTTTCGAAACTGTATTAAAACGCTCAAGTCGTCGCCTTTATAAAGGATAACACAAGGGTAATGTGCAAGTCATATGTCGCAGCTAAAAGCAGAGCCAAATTTTGTTATTGTAGTTGCGCGGGCTTCGCGACTATAGTACACTTCGGGCCGCATCAGGAAATAGGGCACTGGTGCAATTATATAGCGGCGGTCGTGTGGGGTTAGTTCCGCTGGTTCCTCTTTTTGCCCCAAACTTCCGTCCATGGCATCAGCTTCGGCGGTATGCAAGTCACTTCGGCGCTCCTGCCTGCTGCCCGGCAGATAGTGCGTGTCTGAATGCTGAGCTCGACCTGCGGATTCACGTATGGCCATAATTGTCATTCTCGTAGGCGTGCGTTCAACCTGATGATTCAGCGGTGCGAATAATGTACTGGTGTCGCCCACCTTCGTTGCCAATGTAGTGATGGCATTAGCGTTTCTGGAGTAGAGCGCAGCAATAAACGTGAATGAAGAAAGCGAACTAAGTTTATTCGGCAATGGCAATGTCCCTCGGTAGGAACATCAGCACTCGCGTCGTCTCAACAACGAAAGCGAAGCAACAATAAATACACAAGAAAAACATTTGAACGAGTCTTCGTCGATATTGTTAATATTGCATGATAATTGCACATTTCAACACGTATTGCGAGCGTATTGCCTATTGCAATCTCGGATTGTTAAAAACGAATGGTGACAGTTTTGCTTGTACGCACATGCTGTTTCAGATTTTACACCCTGGACTCATCCGAACGGATGTGTAGACGCAACTTCGAGAATAAACGGAAAGGTCAGTATTGCAGCAGTCACATGGGCGAATGCCAGCGGTGGGGCCAATTATTGGCGCTAAGAGCCTGATCCAGAGAGAGTGCTAATGTAGCAGCGCTTACCACAAGAAAAATTTGACGCAGATTATGCGGCAGTTGGTGTTCCTCGTTCTCTTATGTTGCGTCTCTTTAGCACACCGTGCTTCCTCAGACGCTTACCACTCGGACTCGACGTTCGCAAAACAACTCCCTTTTGTAGCTGTGGGTGGTCTTGGGACATCCGGATGCCTATTGCCCTCTCTTTGTAATGGCCAGAGGGTCAAAACGAAGGTGGGCTGCCTTTCGGCTTCATAATGCTGCTTGACTCCCATTGTATGGCGAGCTCGAATGGCCAAGTTTCACTGTGAGTCAGCATCAGCACATGTGCTCTTTCGCGAAGGCATTGGCCAGCACATTGATGTGCTAGCCAATGCCAGCGCATCAATGGCACATTACTCAATCCGGATTTTGTTCCGGATTGAGTAATTAGGGATGAACCCCTGGTGCACCTAAATGAATTTTAAGAAATACCAGCCTCGACACTGCTGCAGTGGTCTTATTATTGTAAGAACTGTCCGTTATCTCCTATTTATGTTTGTGCTGGGTTAATGAACAGGACAGTAAAAAAATGGCCGGAAGTGCATCTTTGCGTCTTTAAAGTGACAGCTGAACACTTGCTTTGCTCTTTGCCACTGCCCGTCCTCCTAAAATAAGGGACGTGCTATATAGAAGCTAAACTCCGCCACCTTGTTATAAGCCTACAATCTGAAGAAAAGACTCTGGGACCTCAATCTGCGCTTTATTACGTTCGTAAGGCCTTAGAAACCAATTGTGCTTCGTGAAATATCGGCTCGTGTCGGTGCTGTGTATATTCACGCTAACTTTTCCTTTGTTATCTTTCTCCACTATGTTCTTTCGTTTCCACCTTGTTAATCATTCTGATACACTCTTCAACCTCCCTAGGTGCAGGGCAGGCAACCGAGACCGTGCTTGGTTAACCTCCCTGCATTTTGCTTTTGTTTCTCTCTCTGTCGTTCTGCCATGATGGATAGCGTCTGCGGCACGTCGTGGAGGATTTCAAAGAAGTTTCGCTTTGTATTTGCGTACATCCAACCAATACGCGTGTGACGTCCGGTGTTGGCCACGTGCGAAGAAATGAGATTTGACCTTTCTCTGACTGCGCACTTGTAATTCTCTTTGCGACTGTCATCCCACTGCGCAGCGTTCACTTTCGTAAAATATTTTGCTTCGAAAGCGAAGAGGTCGCACATGAATATAACACGTGCGTTTGATCTAGAATATTGATGACAAGTGATATTTTTTCACACGACATTTTTGACTGCTCTTTGCCTTCTCTGCCCCTAGGAAGAACGTTTATTAGCTTTGGAAAACACGCAAAATAGAGATAAAAATGAGGCGTCGACCAGTACGCTGACGTAATTGACGTGCGAGATTGCCAGTGTTCCTGCAGATTGCCTAGTTAATGTACTGCCTTATAGGGGCCCTGCAGCGTTTTTGGACAGGGCAGCGCTTTTGGAACGTAGCAAGAAATCGCCACCAATCTATCATGGAGGCTCGTGTGAACATGTCAGCCAAATGTTATGGCACTACACGCGCGGCATTGGATTTTCGATTTAGTTCGAAATACATCTGAAAAGCGCCCGCTCTTCTTTCGACGAAACACTTCAAAGTTCAACACACACTACGAAATAATTAGGAGAACTAGCATTGGCTAGCTGCCAGCGGCAGTTACCGCAGATGCCGTTGGGAGGCGCCACGTCCCCGCAGCGGTTATGGCTGTAAGCATGTTGTACACTGCCCAATAGCGATTGCCTCCATAGCAAAAGAGAAGAGAAAATTTTCAAGGTGATGACGCCCGCTAGTGTGGCTTCTTGCTCCTTTTTCCGCCCCCCCTCTGTGTAGTTTCCAGCGCGCTCGCCGCCATGAAAGCACAGCGAACACGTTCGGACAGCACGAATCTCCCTTAAACTTGACGCTGTAACTCTAATATGTAAAGGATTTAAAAAATCATTGCTGCAGACGACTCGTGAGACAGTTAACTCCTTAATTGATGTCACTCGAGGATAAGTAAGCCTCGTTATATTTGAAGTAAAAACCTGCACGATAGTCTTTTCTCAGTGCACATCCCTGTGCGAAGGCACATCTGTCATTGCTTACTCAAAGTAAATGTCCAACTCTTAATGAGCGGCAGCGTTGCACATCTTATTAGGGCAGCGCAAAACGCTTCGTTGCAGGTGTCATGTAGCAACTACAAAAGTAGATCATGAGAACGTGGTTAGGTAACAGTGCATATGGCTGTCGTGCTGAGGACTATTGACCCAGAAGAAGAGACGATTTTAGCGGCATGATATTTTGCTAACAAGCATAATATACTTGTCTTGATAGGCACGGACCTAAGAAAAGGTTATACAGGTAAAGTCAAACTACGTTTAATAGGAGTGTAACGGTATTCGGCCTGCAGCTCATTCCTTTAAGCATTTAACTGCCCTAACAGTTCACCGGGTCGACGGCCTGCCGTGTCGTACTACCGTGAGCCAATTAGACTGAGTGATCGTGCTCATGACATTCGCAACAATTTGACAATCAACGAGCGATACGTTGGTCCCATAAGGCGAAACGTCAGAACGCGATGAGGACCTTTAGCAGAGTTAGAAGTTTCGGCATGCTTTTCAAGTGCAGTGACAAGCGCATATGGCATTCAGACAGAGAAGGCCGAGCCTATTACTCACTTTAAGTTGCATTTACGGACGTATAGGCCATGCAAAACGAAGTGCCCGTCTAGTAGTCGGAACTACCGCAGCCAGATATATTTCTTTTTGCTTTCTCCGTTTTTCAAAACTATGAAACGCAAGTAATGTCGCTAGGGTCAGCGTTTCGACAAGCGGACTTCGTCAGCGCCGTCAGTGACATACACTATCTTGATATGGGGAACTACCACGAAAACAAGCTACCAAAAATTACTAGTTCTCCAAAAAAAGCGTTTTGCGAGCAATCGAGCAATACCATGGCATTATCAGGGACTTGGGAACTAAACCACTCTTTGAAAAATATACAATGTTAAAGGTAACACAACTATATATTACTTCAACTTTTGCAATGGGTTAAAGAAAACCGACCCCGATATCTTCAGAACACACCTGTAAACGCTAATTATCACATGCGTCAGCTACGCAGGAAAATTCCAGCATTGAGGACAAATTATGGGAAGCAACATATTGAATTCCACATATTTACCATGCTAAAACGTTTACACGGGCTCGCAGATTTCAGTTCCATGCCTTCTAACACTCCTATCAAATCCATCCTAATGCACCATGATATTGAGTATGCTTGCTAAAGTTTCTTTGTTTGATTTATGACATATGGTTCATCAATTGGCATTACGTAACAAATTTATTTTCTAATGTCTGATTTGTTATTATGTAACAATGAAGTTCTCCTGAAATAATTCAAGTGCTTTGTGATTTTCTTTTATGTTTATTTCCCATTGTGTAACCAGACTACGCTAATTTTTGTTGTTTTGTGTAATATCTGTGAATATATTTTTGATATTAGGATGTCCAGCGGCCTGCGTGCCAAACTGTATAGAGAAACAGAGGCCTCTTGTCACTCTGTATACCCTTTAGCCTCTGCTCCCGCTCCTGTAAGAATTTTCAGGACAAGTAAACTTCAATTCAATAAACTTCAATGCAACCAGTTTTACTTGTCAAAAGTTGTTATAGCAATATCTCATGCATTTAAACGTGTTCAGCGATTCGTTCATCGCTTGAAGCCTCAGTTTTTCTTTGAACTTGTGATATTGTTTGCATACTGACATTTCTGCAACTGCAAGAGGTCCGCTACTTATAGAGCCTTGCTAAGGAGCCGTGGGGACTGCCACATGACAATTTTGAATCGATCCAGTCGCAATAGAAGCATCGCTATGCCAAGCATAAAGAACAAGGAAAAAAAATTACACTATCTTCCGCTAAAGGGAACCATGTGTGGATGCGAAGCAGCGGGGAGATGGTTAGCTTTAGCGGGAGATGGTATAATTTTATTGAGAGGACGAATGAGAATGTATAAGAGAAGCGAAAGAACGCGGTGGTTGCGTGATGGCCCGAGCGCTCACCGCGGCGCTGCACAGGAGAGAGAATGAGGCGCGGGCTCCGTCATTTTCATACCGCTGAACTACCGTGGCGCCCCCGGCGGAGTATGCACCTGTCGCACCACCTGTCGTGCGCGCCGCTAGGATTCCTAGAGGAGAGAAAGGGATGGAGCGTAGGAGAGGAGAGGGAGAGGGGGAGGGGGAGGGGACGCGCATACTCTGTGGGGTTGTGGGACGCGGGACGGAAGGAGGGTCGAAGAGAAAGCCCCCCCCCCCCCCCCCTCGGCCATAAGCTGCTTCGGATCTAAAAAATCGCGAAATGTTCGTCCATCTCCATGAAGTTCCGAGCGCTCTCAGAATCTCTTGAAATCTGAATGTGTAATACAATTGCTTACACCAACATGAACTTCATTTCGCTCTTTCGTTCTTTGTTCAATAGGTTTTGGCGGTAAGGTGCACTGATTTTTGCGAAAACAAAACAACGCAAGAACTTCCGGACGGAACTCCTTGTCTGGTAAGCGGCCCCAGCTATTAGCGCCTCCTGCGCGTTGTCTAAAAAAAAGATGAAAAAAGACACACCGATCGCCTGATGCGTTTACCGCAGACAATGAACTTACAGCTAACTTTTGTGGGTATCAAATAAATAAATAAATAAATAAATAAATACTGTTAATTTTAAAATTCTAACAGTATGCAAAGGGGAGCACCAGAACATGATAGACAACAAAAAGACGATGCACTTTATAGTAATGCTCCTTGACCTTAGATTTCTCTTACAATGCACATTCACTTATTGCAATACTTATGCGCGGATTCAAGTGTCTAAGTAGTGATGTTATATGCGTTGTAAGGTATTTAGTGTGCTTCTCGAAATGGTATTTGCAAAAGAGCAGTTACAGCTGGCAACACTGACGCCTACTCATGTTTTGTCGGGCTGTTCAATGAATAGAGAGTACAAACCCGCTACAGCTTCTTGGAGGACTGTCGAAATTAACATGTTTACACCTCTATCGAAACCGGTATTATCTTTTCCTGCGATGTTGCAGGGCAGTTCTTTAATGTGTACATCTTGCACATAATCCACCAAAGCGACACTTCAAACTATGTCGATCTTTTGGAATTTATTTAGATGAATAATTTGTCTTATCATTTCTCATACTTTCTATTCCCAGCTCAATTACAAAAGAAAAGTGCATGTTCCCACAGTCGGTGACGACATTGTTGAAGGAATTTGCAAGAACGGTCAGTGCATTATAACGCGTAAGTATTTGAATGCTTAACTGCTCAATGGTTGATATCATGTGTAACTTGAGAGTATTGTATGGCATGTATGGCAATATCCCATTCTACGGCGCTTCGTCATCGCATCACGATCGCGTGACTCACATGACAGCCGTGGTTTTAGAAAGCTAAGTACGCAGCTTTTTCTTTAAAAAAAAAAAAGACGACTGGAAAGCTGAGACAAGTGTTCCTGTCTTTTTGTCGTTCTTGTTTGTGTGACGAGCTAGATTTTGCAAGACTATGAATTGCCAACTAGCCCGGTCAGCCGCACTGCATGATATGCGCAAGCGTGTTAGCTTTGCTCTCACCTACCGACCTCTCCGAGCAGGTTTTTATTTTGTACGCACGGTTTTCCCACTTTGCCCGTCAATCGGCTTTTGCTACCGGTTTAACGCTCATCTATCTATCTATCTATCTATCTATCTATCTATCTATCTATCTATCTATCTATCTATCTATCTATCTATCTATCTATCTATCTATCTATCTATCTATCTATCTATCTATCTATCTATTCAGACAGAGAGAGGGAGGTAATGGTGTCTACACCCATGCTTGTATGTAACTACCCTTACGAGTCGCACTCAAGATGAAGCGGTAGGTTAGCCGCGCACTAGTTTTAATTTCACCAACCTGATAAACTTGCGATAGTACCGCACGTGCTTTTCTCATTCAAGAGGAACTTAAGCACCGTCACGGCGTTGCGACGAAACGTTGATGCATCCTAAAATATATACGCCATTTTAAAGCAAACAGCAGAATACATCCAAGTTTCCGCCTTTTGTGTTTTTTTTCTAAACTCGAAAAAGGGACGACGATTCCTTACCGTTACCGATTAAGTACCATGTAACGGAATATATGCCTCCATGAGTATCAGTACAATGTGTGAAGGTTAGAGTGAGGATGTTACGCAATTTGACAAAGGAGTCTTAGTTTGTGATAACTGTTTAATGTGGTTGCATGTCTCTTTTTTTTTTACAGCCCCTGCTGTTCCCGTATTGATGTTTCACATTCCTGAAGAAGGATGCGATGATTTCGTGTCGTCGGTCAGCTACACCGTGAGTAAGCGTGTTCCAAAACAATCTTATGTTCCGTGGAATCATTGCTTGTCACTTGGATGGGGTATACACAGGCACAATAAGGCGAATGGACATTTAATGTTTTCCTATACTTAGAAAGATAACTCGATGGACGACTTGTTCTGTTGTTGAGCCAAACAGGGTGCGAATAAAGCAATGCTTAAATACTGACGCTGAACTTGCGAAACTACAATAGTATTACTGGCACGCCCTATAGTGGGGAACTCCGGGTCCACATGTTTTATTGGTTGGGGTTGTTTAGCGCGTGCGTAAATATTGGTAGACAGGTGTTGCATTGGTAAGAGCGGAGCTCTTTATGGGCTATAACAATAGGCACCGCCTGTCACACTCCGCGGGGAGCGGTGCCTTGCTCTCGACGCACTACCCACTACTGCGCTCGACCGCTACGCTCGACAGAAATCACAGAACGTCATGGAGAATTATAAGAGAAAGACTGACCAGCCACAGCATCGCTGTTCACCAGATTACACACTAGGTGAAACTGGATTTATGTTGTCTTCCACGTCGAAATGCAGCCACCGTGGCCGAAGCTCGAGTACCAGCAAAACGACATAGCTGATAATCTACTGCGGCGGTTAAGACGTGCCTAATACAAAAGCAACCATCGCGGGACAGTGTCAGTGTTGTCTCAGTGGGCGTTGCTTTAGTACGAATCACGCCTGTATCATACCTGTCATTCCCAAGAAAGTTTGTCTGTTTCTGTCTTGCCATACCACAGGTCATAATGTCAGTAGGTCAATACTGACAAGCAAGAAGGCACACGTGCCATCTTACCCGTCGTTCCACTTGTCTCCACTGTGCGAAAAGGTTCACCTAGTGTTGAAGGTACCGCAGTGCCCTTGCGGCAGAAAAGCGGAGAGTTCTCGTAAACGTAGCTTATTGGCAACAACTTTAGCTGCCAGCAATAGGGAGATCGGTACTAAAAACAGGTAGTACCCATGGGCGAGAACGAAACCACTATGACGGGAGCGTTTGAGCTCAACGTGGCTTGTCCGTTCTGCTTGTTAGAAAAGTTCAAGTTTACTAGCGAGAGACAGGCCTGTTTCGCTATTCGTCCCACGCTTCACATTCATGTAGATTTCTCACGCGACTGTATGAGACAGTTTTTTTCTGTACTGCATAGTCACTGACTCTAGATAAGTCCTCATCTGTTTGCTTTTGCAGCAAGAGCGCTTGCAAGCATGGAGCGAGTACGTTTGCATTAACAAAGACCATATCGAGCCTGAAAGCTTTATATAGCATGAGCATGCTGTGCGCAATTTATAATGGTCCTCACAGCACACTACGTAATCAGATCTTTGGTTTTCCATGATTTGCGATCGCCTTAGATTGCTCATTCGAGCAACGTACTTTCAAGAGCGGTCTCCCTCTTTTTTCTTCTTTTGCAGGAAAAGCGCTTGCTTTATAGGACGCATTCGTTCTCTTACTTTTGCAGGAAAGGGTTGAAACGTCGTGCTCGCTATTCTGCCCAGGCCGCAAGGCAAGAACGGTGAAAAGCGGAAGCCTCTGCGCGGTAAGTTGTGGGTATGCGCCGGTCACTGTGCAACGTTGTATCAGATGTAGTAATGTATAAGAGGAATGTGATCCTACAAATTGACAGCGCATTCCTCGATATTGCGTTGCCACATGCTAGCGTTATGGCAAGAAAATAAATGGCGACTAAATTCTTTCATGTGTCAATATTTACCGTCTAGAATGCAACGATTGCTATTCCGCCTTTACCATTATAACCCTCCTGGGACACGCTATTGTTACCGCCTCAATAACTTTTTGTTTGGCTAGTTCGTACTCTCAAAAGAACATTATGTTGTAGAGCAAAACTTTTTAAAAGGTAATGGAAAAACGGAACAAAGATGGTTATTATTCCTCCCACTTTGGCATTACCTTTTCAACAATTTTGCGCTACAACGTAATGTCCTATAGCTGTTACCGCCTCGATGCAGTAATCTATAGAGGCAGAAACAACGTGTGCGCCTCCATCTTACATTGAAACAACTCACCAGAGCTTACTTTTGTGGATGCACGACTGAAGCGGCACAAATTCGTGAGAATGTCCTCCAGTACTCGCTTTCGGGTGGGTGCAGTAAGTAGTAGCGTACGTGTGGAGATTTAAAGTTTGGTATAACCTAAAGCTGTTCCGTTTGTCGACATTGATCCATGTGTTGGCAGGAAACCGCACCGGCATTGCCTCTCTATCACGCGTGGTCGAAATTTCCGGAGCCCTCCACTACGGCGTCTCTCAATCAGAACTGGTTTTGGGACGTAAAACCCCACAGAACAACAACAGAACCGTTAAAACTCAACGTCTGATTGTGCGTTCGAACTTAACCACGCCTTAGCATACCTAACAAAATTGAAACTTTCTGAATAGCTGAAAATGATTTACACAAACTAGAAGACGGCTCCCCATTGATCGTTCAGCCGTTGGCTACTTGAACCTTTCCCAGCTAGATGTGGCTTGTTTGCACACAATAAATATTCGGTCTGGTGGTGCAGCGCTGTTGCTAGGTTGCTTTGCATGCGCAAAATGTAGCGCAAATATTTACTTATTCGATAAGAGTGTGTTATATTAAACTGTGTTAAACGAGCTCTTGGACGATTGTTGCAAGCTGCCATAAAACATGCGCAAGGCCAAGCCAAACCATCAGACACGTACCTCGTCTTTCGTGACACTGTGTGCAACTAATAGTTATCGCGCTAAAATAACGGGACACAGAGAAGACCAAAACACACACTGGCGCCATAACTGTTACTTCAAGCAATGAACCAACTAGCTCAACAACATATCCTTTTGTGTGCAATTCTCGCTCCGTGAGCTCAGTTCCAGCTAAGGTTATCTCCTCTTATGTGTTCTCATTGATTCCGGTCATCAGGAATGAAAGGTAATCGTGTCAGATCAGGCAATGACATTTGTGTTAAAAAAAAAAGTATCCCCTGAAAACACGACGAACGCTTCACTGGGCGGTACACAAATAACAAAAAGCTGCTGTTTCCCATCAATGCTTCTGCCGGCGGGGTCATCGACTTATGGTCAGCCGAATAAAGTATAAGGAAAACGAAATATACCTGCTGACGTTATAGTGTATAAGTACATATACACGTGACGATTTTACGCCCTCTACCACCGATCCCCTTGTCAACACGGGGACGTTACTAAGCGAATGTTTTCAATTAACGACGTGGATGTAGGGAGAACGCAGTCTTCTGGAAAATTAATTTGCTCTGACAAGAAAAATTTTAAGCGTCAATACCTTCATTTACCCTTACTTAGTTTTGCTAAAACAGGAACACAAAATCCACCACCCATGCAGTTAGTGCAGATGGTAAACCAGCGAAGCTAGAACGTGCGGCGCTGGTGATCATCTCTGGGTTAATCCCGACTATTCGTTAAGGGAGGCATGTTATACTGTCACTCCTTGTGCTGTCGTTACACTGTCACCCAGTGTCAACATCTGTAGCCCAGTGTCAACATCGCCTCTAGCAGTATCCCGTCTTTCTACTTGTCTTGCAGCTACAGAGCAAGGGCAGGTGGTGGCCAAGAGTCATCGAAGTCGGACAATGCCTAGAAGATACATGCATCGATAAAGGTAGGCGACTGAGCGGTTCACAACACTTCTTTGTAGCGATTTTATATGTCATAAATATCAAATCGCGGCGCACGGTTATGTAGGTCCGCATAGTGCAGCGTAATGATCAAACGGAATTATGGCGGACGTTTACTTTGCGAGAACCATTGGCAATATGCTCTCAATGCAATGGCTTCTCGTTAGTCAAATACAATACTGTAACATCTCTGAGTGCGCATTCTGCCTACGAGACGTTATTGTTTGGCAAAAACGTTGTCAGCACTTTGCTGCTTTAGGGGAATGCATGGTGCTTGCGAAACTTATCATCTGGAAAGGAAAGTGTAGGAATGAGTTTTGCACCACAACTCGTTCATGAACTAATCATCATAATATCGTGCTCCAATATTTGCGCGCTGGCCAGGTTGCACAGTGTTTACCAAAATATTTGAGCCTATTATCTAGTGGTCGTTCCTGGTTGTCCTAATAGCGTGATTTATTAAATCATTTCTTTATTGTGCACTTTAGATATCCCAGCTAATGATTTCCATCACGCAGGCTGTTAACCTATACGCTGAAGGCCACCTCATAACTCCAGAAAGCTCATAAACAGTACAGTTTCTCCGTGTCATGCAAAATTTTATGATATACAACACATCAGTGTTTTCAAGCCTCGAGTTTGATCTGTAAGCAGCGCGTGTACCCCGCTTTGTAGCTGGCGATACGATATGCAAATGTAACGTTAGCTAAACTATTCATTGCAGGGTGCAACATCGACGTTACATAGTTTATTCTTTATCCACCTGTCTGTATTTCATTGAAAAATTGTATATACCACGTGGTATAACTGTACCCGCTTCCGCGGAACATAGTGTAGTAATAATGAATATAGTGCAATTAAAACGCAGCGGAAAACGCAAACAGGAAATAGTTCTTCACTAGAACGATGCCATATCCGCTGTGACATGCTAATTATAAGAGGGAACTCTAATAAACGACCTAACGCATGGATACGGATAACGCTCACTGAATAATTCAAAGACGCACACTCGGGCAAATTACTCCGCGTCGCCAGCGCAAAAATGCGCCAGAAAAAGGTCGATTGCTCTTAATACATATCTGTTTCTGACGCCCATTGTCGTAGGCCAGCAAACACGGAGACAAAGTTAAGAAATAATAATAATAATAATAATAATAATAATAATAATAATAATAATAATAATAATAATAATAATAATAATAATAATAATAATAATAATAATAATAATTTACGGGGTTTTATGACCCAAACACAGCTATGATCATGGGGAACGCCCCGTAGCAGAGAGCTCCAGAGTAATTTTGATTACGTGGGGTTCTTTAACGTGCACATCAATATAAATTTAAGTACACAAGCTTTTTTTTCGCATTTGGCCCTCATCTAAATGCGGCCGCCGTGGCCGTGATTCAATCTCGCGATCTCGAGCTACGCAAGTGAACACCTAACCGTTATACTACCATGCACGGTGCGTCGCCTTATAGGAAATAAGCGGGAAGATGGAAGAGAAGACCATTTTTGGGTGTTCATAAATGTTTTGTATGGTTGTAGTTGGTCATTCATTCATTCATTCATTCATTCATTCATTCATTCATTCATTCATTCATTCATTCATTCCGTACCCACAGCGCCAAAAGTCAACGCACTTGAACGGGGAGAACGGCTACAAACAATTTGAAGAGTTGCGAAAATAATTATGAGGCACAAGCACTCCCGACAAATTTCGTACGCGACGTGACACGAGGGTGTAGCACGACACCCATCGGAAACTTAGCGCATATAGATGCGTACACGTGATCGGCGTAGCATTGCAGAGGAGTAGTGATGATTAGTGAGAACCTGTTCAAGAATAATCGGCACTTATTCGGCCACGAATCATTAATACCCATGGAGTACTTATTGCTGTTTTTCGATTAGCCAATGCATTTCTTAATTAGTACAAGGTTACCACTAAGAACTCGGCAATTATTCGGTCAAGGTGTAATGCATAGTGCATATTTTAGACAGGTGCAGCCGCATATTATGCTTACACACTATCTGGCAATTCTTGGATTGGGAGCTCCTGCCATTACTTTCTACAAAACAACAGAAGCATAGCGCATACAAAAAGGAATGGGGAATTTGAAATCTTGATAGCCTGTCAATAAACTAATGCTACCAAAACGTGTGCGCCGCGCGATGTCGTTCGTGACCTGAGCCTAAAAGAAATAGACGGAACGGGGGCAAATTCACCACTAAAGTTTATTGCTAAACGGAAAGATTAAATACAGGAAGTCATGGAGCTTATCAGCGTGTACGCTCGAAAAAAAAACTTATCTTGTTATGTTTTGCACGTATGTGCAAGGCTGACGTGTTTATAGAGGCTCAACATTGTATACGGCTGACTGACACTCTCGCATTTTATGTGGAACGCTTCAGTTATCTCGCGTGCCACTTGCTGACGATGTCGCACAGGTACTTTCATATCTACGAACAAAAAATAAAAATAAAGGCCTACAACCACATTCGCTGCAATAGACACTGCAACAAAACGTCGGGGAGGCTGCGAAATTGAATCGTTTCAAGCTTCAGCGGCGAACTAACCCGAACAGTAGCAGGCCACTACGTTCACGAGACCAGCCGACAGCGTGTTCCACTCTTCATTAAGTTTTCTTTTTTAATTTCTTCTTGAACAATGGTGTATTCCAAGGAGCGTCTTCCCTTGCATTTAACTCATGGTCTACGCTTTGTTAGCGTCAGCGAGGCAGTGTTATAAAATTGGCTATTGTACATAGCAACTGAACATGTGGCTATACAGGTATGCAGGGTTACGGAGCTTTAAATGCAACTCGCTGTGGCTATGCTTTCCCAGCAATATCTGCGACATTGTGCGAAATTTAGGCATTGCACAAAATTGATGACGGAGAAAGTGCAAAATGTTTCTGCGATGTGAAACCCGACTATTCAGCACTGTATAATCTGCTGCGTTACTGCTTTTTTACAGTCGTCTCTGCAAAGTGAGTGTACTGACTGTACTGATTGTGAGTGTACTGATTAAGGGCTAAAAAAAAAGGAAACAACCTCGTGTGTTACATAACTCGTTATAGCTGCATACTCTAACTACACGCGAAAGTAACTTGAGTTAATATTATCGAAATCAAATCCCCCCTCCCCATTTATTCTTTACATTACATTGCAGGCCCAGAATTTCCAACAAGACACGAACAGATCAATTCAGAGTCTTTCAACTGCAAGATTTCCGACTACGTAACCGTCGAAGCTGGCCGTGTATGTACTACAATAATGTGGTTTCCTCAGCTTATAGCTCAATTAGGTACAATGTAGCTGCCTTCCACGTACATTGCATATCTTAAACGAGATTGGCTCAGCAGGGTGACGCGCTATGTTGTTATAGTTTCTCTTTGCTTATCACTTATAAAAGCGTGATAAGGGCCGCATCAATGTAGAAGGATCACATTTTTATTTATTTTTATTTATTTAGGAATACTGCAGGCCTTGAAAGGCCCAGGCAGGCGGGGAAAAGTACAATGTGTGCAGGTATCAAAAATTCTGTACAAGGAGGATCTATACAAAGCTACAACAAGGTGGAGCTACCAACGAGTAAGCAAGCACTGAAAAATGTGATACAAGCAAGAAGAATATACAATATGAAAGGATAAAGAATACGTAACTATCTAATTAATGTACAAAAGTGCCAGCAAAACAATAATGGTGCACTGTATTGAAACAGGAAGGGCTAGGTTTAGGGTGTAATGGATGCGATAGAGTCGGTGTTGCTGAGTGTACTAAGAGGTAGGCTGATCCAGTCGGCTACAGTTCGAGGGAAAAAGGAATACTTAAACATGTTGGTTCTGGAATTGTAAGGTGTTAATGTAGCAGAGGGGCGATGTCTTGTTCGGCGAGCAGTGAGAGGCTTTATACAAGGTTCAGGAGGAAGAGACCACTTATTATTATATAGCTGGAATAGAAATTTAATAATGAATATGTCAACAATGTGAGTGTTCGAGGTTAAGAATAGGTCGGTGTCGCTAGTAATATGCAAAGTACGGTTGTCATCGCAAATGTCATGCGATGGACAGATCGTTGAATATAATGAAAACAAGGGATGCCAAAGATGAAATGATCGTGCGTATTGTTTCTCTTGTTCAGGCATAGGCCAGCAAAAATAGACGCGTTAAACCTCGCACCGAACTAACCATTCAGGACAAGTTTTCGAAAATTATGTATCACGACAGGTTTTCGAAATATTATGTATTCCAACGCACAACGTAGATACCTCTAGAAAAAAACCAGACATTACGGCGCACAGAATGTGCGCTTTTCGAAATTTTATTTAGCTTATAAAAGACCACGTCGCTGTTTCTTTTAATTATGTATGGGGAAAAGTGCAGAAAAATTCAACGTATGAAGATACCGCAACGATGCGTTTGTCGGTAAACGGTGAAATCTTCGTGAGGCGGCCAAGTAATATTTTTACAGCAATATAGAAGAATCATTATAATAAACACATCTCGGGAGCCTTTTCCGATGAACGGCGTGCGAACGGCTTTTGGTATCTACGGCTGAAATTTTTAAAGATTGAAGCTTTAATTTTTAATGGCGATGCCAGACTGAGCGGACAAGAAGGGCATGTTTTAATCGAGCCGTACACAATATTAGGGTTTAAAATATCTCTTGTTGGCTTCAGTAGGTTCGACATTGTTCATATACGCTCCCCTTCTTGTGTACTTTGCATTCTGGAATATGTGCATATATATATGTATCCATGATGCAAAAGCAATTGGGCATTTCAAGTGTATTCACGCTTCTTTTTGACCTACTTATTGCTAGAGTCAATACGGGCTAGAAAAAAAAAAGCGATGAGGCAAATGGAGGTGAAAGTAGGCCAACTCTATTGTTCGGATATCACTTTTGGTCACAACGGCAGCCACACACTACATGTACTCAGGAGTGGCATTTTGTTTTTCACAAAGGTCATTGCTTTTCAGAGCTTGTTATGCTTTTGCAGCTCGTTGTGGTGGCTTCGTGCCAAGTTGAATGCGGCTACAGCGTGTTCGAACCTCGGCGGAATGGTGTTAAATGCTTGGTAAGCAGTTTACGTTCTCAACAGTGGAAGACACATCGCGCGCCACACTTGATCTAATACGACTCAGGCTAGTGAAACTTCATTGAAACTGACTCACTTGTGCATACATAAACAAAATATTTTGCGCAAATAAATGGGCCGAAACGCTTAGGCATATAGTTTCAGATACACTGTACTTACGTATGACTGTAGCTTAAAGTATTCGTTCGTAAAAACTTAACACTCACGGAACATCATTTCTAGTCACTAGCTACCTCGTCAGACTTTCCGCAAGATAAGTGGATGCGCAAGACAGAGCAATTACCGTTACAATGATTTTTCGCAGGCTTGGAACTTCCACTAGGTGTTAGTGCAATACACATGCAACACACTTTCGCAGCTATGTTCCACTGATAAAAAAAAATTGAGATGTAGACAAATATAACAAGTGGCGCTCCGGAACACACCACATGTCACAGTTACAGTGTGAACGAATCAATAGATTGCCCTATTGTGGTCATTACCAGGCTCGCAACACTCCCTACTTGGTAGGAGAAAAAATTCTAAAAAAAAACAAGTACATAAACAAATTATGAAACATACGTCGCACCGTTGTTCGGTCAATATACAAAAGTAAATGCTGAAGTGTGCCTACACATTTCCTGTACCACCACGCTGATCGGATTTGTTTTTGTGCCCCGCGGCTCCACATTACGCTGGACAAAATGTTCGGCACTTTGACATTCCCTAGGCTGTAAATGTTGGTATTATTCCTGGTTCGTTAATGTGCCGTGCGAAACAGTTATCGTAAGTATTGGATGTAGAGGGCAAAAGGACACATGATAAGGAGTAGCGCAGTAATTGGGGGACTGGATTTCTTGCCTAGAAGGTCAAAAGCCAAATGACTTTCATGTTTTTATGCTACTGCCGGTGTTCACGGTTTTAGGACACGATCATTGTAAGCTACACTTTAGCGGTCTTTGTTACCTTTATTTATTTTTTAGCAATACCTAACAGGCCCCAGAAGAGGTATAGGGTGAGGGGGGCATACAGTGCAGTTCAATACAAAAAAAAAAACATATGCAATACGCACATTCAAAAATTACGACAGTCAAAAAGGCTCCAAAAGACCAACGTATACATGTTACAAAAAAAAAAAGACAGTCAAAAAAGAAAGTTACAAACAAGTAAACACAGATGGAAAAAAAAAGTCACTGTTCGCCGCAAGGGCGAAGCAATGAATGCGATAGCAAGAAACTAATGCTATACGAAGTGAGGCTCGCAGCCTCAGGAGCAATATTTATTGTAGCAAGGATGCACTTGCAAGTGAGGCCCCGCCACGGTGGTCTAGTGGCTAAGGTACTCGGCTGCTGATCCGAGGGTCGCGGGATCGAATCCCGGCCGCGGCGGCTGCGTTTCGATGGAGGCGAAATGTTGAGGCCCGTGTGCTGTGCGATGTCAGTGCACGTTAAAGAACCCCAGGTGGTCGAAATTTCCGGAGCCCTCCACTACGGCGTCTCTCATAATCAGAACTGGTTTTGGGACGTAAAACCCCACAAAACAACAACAACTTGCAAGTGAGCGTCTCCCGTGGGCAGCGCGTGCTGGTACGAAGGGCTTTATACGTTGTGTGTCACAAAGCTACACATACAAAGCTAGGGGAGGCCGCTAAATGAGCAAACAGAACATGAGCGCGAAGTATCAAGTCAAGCACGCACGAAACGAACGCACAGATATACACCGAACGAGCGCGAATAGCTGTCACAATGGATACTCCCAGTTTGAACAGCGCTCCTGTTGCAAAGGCGGCCGAAGCAGCGAAGGAAACTAGCGTGCTTCAAGTGTCGATCTTATGTTTGTTTGCTTAGCGGCGTCCCTTGAGCTCGAGTGACTTTCGTACGCTCCCTTGCGCCATCTCGCTGGTAATGAAGAAACGCTTATAAGCGCCTGCCGTCTCTGAGTCCTGCCAGCGGTAAAGGGTGTGTATATAAGGCTCGCCGTTAGCTCCCCGAAGGGTCTGCTTTTTGTGGCGTAGTGGTTAGCGCCACGCGCTGCGGAGCGAGAGGTTCCTGGTTCGATTCCGCGCTTCGGAAGCATTTATCTGAATAATTTTTCTTTATGACTTTTATATAAACGGTTTATATATACGGTATATACATATACGGTTCATGACGGCGGCGACGGGGACGGCAAAAACCAGCCGAGACTGTCCATATAATTGCTATCGTAATAAAATGCATATCATGACAGTAACTATTACAGAGGAAAAATTTTACACAGCCAGAAGATAATACAATTTCGTATTTGTACACTAATAATGACTCAAGCGCGTGACAGTGCAATGAAAAACGCAGACGTAACGGGATTGAAAATATTATCACGAAAATTATGCATATAAATAATAAAAAATAAGCGCGGTGTGTAAAATGTTTTGTCAGTTGAATAAAGAAGGCGTCATCCTTATAGTATGATTACTTGATCCTTATAGTATTCTTATATTACAGATTACATTACATTACTTATATATTATAGATTATATATCATTATAGATTACTTGATCCTTATAGTATGACGACTGTCATCGGTCTTCTTTCATAAGGCTTTTTACCCCTATCAGAGATTTATTTTGGAGAGACGAGGAAGGCGAGAGAGGACACACACAGGTGTTTTCCTAAAATATAAAATGGTTTTTGTTGGTTCCTCCGTAAGCCTGTCTTGAGACGTGTCTGTCCTTTAGGCGATCGCTACCTGTGCGTGGCAAAGAAATTTGACCAATGAACTGCATTCCTCTGCTCTCTCTTGCAGCTCGAATACAGTAAAAGGTCAAGGAATGACAACTCAGCGGATCCATCGGCCACTTACACGGTCGGCGTTTGCAAGGATGGTTATTGCACTCTCGGGAAAACGCCGATGACCATTACTACCAATGACTGAGCAGTGTTCATGTCGGTGGTTTTGCGTGTACAGTGGAAAAGTTCGAAAATAAACGTCATACTGCTATTGCACTTGCCTCTTGCTGCAAATAGAGGCGAATGTTCATGGCCAACTAATGGCGCTGATGTCGCTGATAATAAACGTTGTCCAGCAGTGCATGTGCATGACAAGAGTGTTGATGTTCTGGACTTTAGAAATCGGTTCCTCTGATTAAGGCGTTGACGAGTCGGGCCTGAGCGTTTCTCGTGCAAATGTGAAATGCGGGTAGTTTTGCTACACTACAATGAAGACCGTTACAGATAAGCTTATCTGTGCAGCTGACGACCGCCCGCACGATTTCTCGTTGCAACAATATTGCTTCACCGAGAGGAGTGGTTGCTTTTTCCTCACCTACGCAAATGATGATGACATAGAATAACCGGCTCTCACGGAATCGAGCCTAGAAGTAAGCGTGAAATGGCTGCCTTGTTATTTGCAATGACCGGCACACATGCATGCTACAGGTGGGTATCGCAGTGCAGTTCCTGATCGGCGCAGAAGTTCCTCTTTTGCAAATCATCGGTCAGCTGGCTGCGGCCTGGCGTAACGCGAGATCGTACGCTCGCCTTGCGCCTCGAAGAGCTGGCAAACACGCGGCGCGCGCCAGGAGGGTTAAAACTCCTTGGCGCGCTCCGATCGTCCAGGCAAGCATGCTTCCATTGTCTGGTTGTAGAGAGCTGCTGGTGTTTAAAGAAAAGTATAGTGTAAGCTGTACGTGCCTTTTGAACGTCAGTATTAGAAACGACAAATAAATGAGAAATAAAACTTCAGCGCACTAGAACTTGCTGCTTCATGGATATTAAAGTAATTCGGGAGCAATAACTTCGTAACTTGTTTGACCCCTAACTAGCGCACGTACAAGCAGCCTGAGCACGCATACCTTTCAGTTTTGGCTGGTTGCCCGGATGTTCTTGTCGGGTGATTTCGGTTGAATGTACAGCCAACCACAAAATTTTGTGGACCAGGCGAGCGCTTGCCAAACTGGATTTCCGCGCCACAAGCAGTACGCCGTCTAAGAGCGACCGAAAAGCTCCGCCGGAATAAGCCTTGTTGCTACTGGCTAGAATGTCAATTTTTAAGTGCTGCGCACGGCATTGTTAATTTGTTATTTCCCCGCACAGCGCCCGTCAGCGATAAGGATGCCACATATCTGCCTTGATAGCGGCATCACAGCCGTCACGGCCTGTATCGACTGGTGTGCCATTTGAGAGATATAAGTTTCGCTAAGCGCTATCAAGATATAAACCGATGGCGTTGTATACCGAAAAGCGCGTCACGTTAAAAACAGAAAGGTGAAAAATATTTGTGCACAGTTGGAAAAGAGACAGGCCGTAGATTTACGGAGGGATGCTTTTTGAACTAGCGCTGCTCTCGATCATGGGGGACGTGGCGGAAGTGTCGCGAAGAATCTGCTGGCCACGCGCTCGCGTTATTCGTAAACCTTTGCGGTTGACTGTAAACGTATGTACTTGTTTGGTTACCCCAATAATATCCTTTGAATGCCTGAATATATTGTCTGCGTACCCAGATGACCTCGTGTCAGAGCCTGCATGACGCCTCTGACTTTGGTTCAAGATGACTTCAACGTCAACGCCAGGGAGCTGAAATACTTTCGTTATTAAGAGCTGCGATAACATGAAGCAGAGGGTTTTATGTTATTAGTTACAGATCTGGTATTTTCGTCGCATTCAATGAAGCCATTTCAACGAAAGGAATATCCACGAAGGGACTCAATTATCAGAACTAAACAAACAAACAAAAAAAAAAAGCAACGCATACAACGGGAAAAACCGGGACAAAGCGCTAATTTTCAAACAAGATGTTGTGCATACACCAATATAGATGAACCTACGGGCTTGAAGAGCCATGAGGGAGAAAAGAACAAGGTGAAGATACATGATATGGCCGATAGCTGCTGTGAACGTTCAGGGCAGGACCATCTGATGGCTTCCATCAGCAACTCGGAAGGTACGCAAGTTCCTTGGTGAGGAAAGCGCTGGTGAAGAGCGCTGCCAAAGGCACACCCGCGTATACGTTTTCTTTCTTGTCAATGCCTACTACCTCGTCGATTTCGCGTGCACGCTTGTAACCATGATGCTTTTGTAATGGGCTTGCTGTACAGAACACCGCGTAAGGGTAGCCGTGTATTGATTACAACATGGCGCCCAAATTTTGAGCTATGCGCTGCTGGGTGACTGCGAACAGATTTTTCATTAAGTTTTACGTTCGTTATACAACGGAAAGTTTTGCCTTTGTATAGCCTTGACCGCACGAGGGGGATTTTGTACAATACCTTGCAACAGCAATGAACAAACATTTTTGCGCGTTTCTTGCCACATGTGCGAGGTCCTGTGTCTTCACCGTTTACATTGTTGCGCATATTAGAAAAGTTGCTTTGTGCTGAAAACGCAACTCCTGTGCCTACCTATTCCTATTGTGCCGTCTTTTTTAAAATGCCATCACACACGGCGCAAGCAGAGAAAAACCATGGTCCTTGAACACATGATCTTGTCTTTTTCATCATTGCCTTTGGTCGGCTGCTTTATGTCATGCATGCGGCACCTGCAATAACCAAGCTGCAGCAACCAAACCACAAGCGGACTACCTATTCGCCGGAACACAGAGTTGTGTTCTGTACGTTTCATTGTCCCGCAGTTCGCGCTCTTCTGATGTAATATTTGTGTATCATCTTGCCCACCTAAGAGCATTTGTACATTTAGCTGTGAGTCGGGAAATGCACCGCGTGCTTTCTTTCCCGAGTCCCCCTGTATTCAGCACTGTAACTTCCCAAACGTGAATGGCCAACAACTCGACCAAGTTTCTACCGCTACAGGCGTACCAACGCAGCTGAAGTGCCCTGATTTCAAATATTAGCAAGCCGATTTTGATCGGGCGTAGTGTGTGAAAACTCCCTTTCGAACAGGTTTTGGTGCAAGCTGACGAAGTCCCGCGGCTTGCATCCAGAACGCCTTGCCTTCCCGCATTATATTTGCCTTTGGCGGGCCACCCTCGCTAATGATGTGCAGCGTTGGGAGTTTGGATTCGCTGCAATCTTCTTCCAAGGACTACTCTAGGGCGATATGATTTCGCAACTACGGGCCCTCACGCTTACTTCATGTAATCTGCCTTCAGTTAAAATTGCTCGCCAGAGAGCCACTCGCAATGCCAGGCATAATATTTGCGATGCCGGTGGGCCAATGGCAGTAACAAACTACGAAGAACTTTGAAATCGGTACCTGGGATATGCGATCGGCTTGCAGGCGCCGTCTACGGTGAGCGGGACTTCCTCCGAGCCAGCCGCCGGGCCTGCAGAAGTGAATTCGTGGTTCACATTGCCATTTGTTTCTAAGCTTTAAGCAGGGAGCTGAACTCCACGGCTATGTCACTTAGATTGGCGCCGTATGGGAAACAAGCACACCTAAAGAAATGGTTAGGTATCTCTTGCACCTCACGAGTTCAAGTCGTACATTTTGATGAGTGCAACAAAGTAGCTAGCAACTAACTTATTAAATTAGTTTATTAGCCTGTTATGTACATCATGATTTAGCAAATGCTATGTCCACTTCTAGAGCAATCATATTTAGGGATTACAGCTCTGCTGACGTCCGCGTGTGTTTTATTTGATGATTCTACAGAGTTAAAAAAATAGCTCGAAACGGTTGCCTGAAGACAGGTGACGCATCGTAAGACAGTATGAAACAGCCCTACACAGGACGATCAAGGGTGCCAACGGCTGAGCGCGGGTGCCGGTCCTACGATCTTCTGATAGCGTCCTCTGGTATATGAACAGCAGGCTGGCTTCGCTGCCGTGCAAACCACGTGGTTAAAATTTCGGCGCTTGCAGATGCTGACGCTGTTGGGTGATCTGCGGCGCTCTAGATATTGTAACATTTGTCCGCGTCTGAAAGAGTTTGCTCGCTGAGTGCAAAAATATTATGCCCTTATAAATAAAGTGAGGACGTCGTTTGAGGCATGCTCTTTGTCGATTATTGTCTGGCTTGCCGTCAGCGTGTATTTCAGTGTTTGACTTAGGCATCGTGCCACGAATGTTACTTTGTCATAGCCGTGGTATATCCCTATGGGCTTGCCGGCCAGTACAACGATGGCCGCATTTGTACTCCGGCTTTCGTGTTTGTGTGCTGTAACGCAATGGATGTTTACATCATCACGTGCTTGTGAGACACCTATGAAGTTATTGCTGTAGACAAGAGCGTCACAATAAATCTGTTTTCACCATGTGTTCTGCAAGCGAGCGGTGCGTGTTGGAAATTAAAAGAAGAAATTGTGATCAACGGTCATGCCTTTATTTCAGGCTCCGGACAAAATTAAACACATAATTGGGAAGGGGTCGCGCCAAGGTGTTTAAAAACGCTGGCGCGTTTTCCCGCATTCAGGTCTATGGAACGGGTTTAACCTAGCTACATAAAATGAGGTCTTCAAAATTGTACTGGTTCTTTCTAAAGCAAGCTGTACACAAACAGCTTACTTATTTATTCTAACCTAAAGAAAAAATGGACGTGTCATATTATAAAAAGAGCCAGTGAGTCTTACTTGCACGAAGAAAGTAAAACACTTGCTTGATGATCATCAAACCTCTCATATAGAGCATGGTGTAAATGATATTCCAGAAAGGGTCGTGGTGAAATTATGAGATGTCTTTGTCAGAAAAGGCATCCCACAGAGAATGCGTTATCATTAAATGTGTGATGAAAACAGAAAAAAAAATTACAGCATATCCACGGAGTGAATGATGGTGAGTGGGCGAAGCTCGGGAGGTTCATCGTAGATCGTGCCGTGTTCTGGATTAATTTAGTTAACGCGCACGCTACGAATCCTCATGGTTCAACTATGCACAAGTGAAATCTCCCACCGGTATTTCATTGCAAGTGAAGATCCAGTGCCTATATATATACATATATATGGGTTGCCGGTGAACGCTTCTCCAACGCGAGCAGTTGGTATTTCTCAATCAAGAAACTCGCTAGGAGACGCTGCCTGCGCCAACGTTGTCTCTCGCGGGCACGGAGGAAGAAATGTTTCTTCCTCCGTGCTCGCGGGTGAAGGCGCGTTCTAATTCTTTGCGAGCTGGAACAGCGTTCCTCTAAGATAGAGCGTTTCCATAGCCACGGCCGCTCAATAAAAAAAATTCACAGCATATCCACGGAGTGAATGACGATGAGTGGGCGAAGCTCGGGATGTTCATCGTAGATCGTGCCGAGTTCCGGATAAATTTAGTTAACGCGCATGCTACGAATCCTCACGGTTCAACTATGCACAAGTGAAACCTCCCACAGGCACTTCATTGCAAGTCAAGATCCAGTGCATATATATATATATATATGGGTTGCCGGTGAACGCTTCTCCAACGCGAGCAGTCGGTATTTCTCAATCAAGAAACTCGCTAGGAGACGCTGCCTGCGCCAACGTTGTCTCTCGCGGGTGAGGGCGCGTTCTCTTTCTTCGCGAGCTGGTACAGCGTTCATTTAAGAAAGAGCGTTTCCATCAACGCGCGCCTCTCGCTCTCTCTCTCTCTCTGTCTCTCTCTCACAAGACAGCAGATGGAAGAGTGTGTGAGAGAGAGAGAGGCACGCGCTCACCCTCGGCGCGTGCGTGCCTCCCGGCAGGCACGCGCCGGTGGCTACCTACTACAGGGGACGCACTACCCACGCCTTAAGGAGCTTCGCCCCTAAAAAGGTGCGGCCTACCGTATGAAGCTCTTTTCAATGGGAACGCGTGTGACAAGCGGAATCGACAGACGCGGCCGCAGTGGCGCTGCACATCGGGAGCTCTCGCGTGAACGCGACGGCGAACGCTGACAAACGCTGCCATTGGGGAAGGCGCAAATGGCCGTAGGCGGGTTGACGAAAGTACAGCGTTGCGAATTAGCGCGCTTACTGTTTTACGTACGTTTTAATTATCGTCGAGTGTTTCTTTACGCGGTTTCTAACGTGGTTATCAGATGCGTCACAGTATACGCAATGCCAAAGAGCTGTTGTGTGCCGCGATGCAAATCCAATGCTGCGAGGAACTCTGACCTTTGTTATCACGAGCTACCGGCGAAGCAGCAACTCCGGTATGCCTGGCTGCGACACATTTCGCGACAAGGCAACGTCAAAGGCAGCCAGTGGGTGCCGAACTCCAGGGCTGTCGTTTGTTCGATTCACTTCAAAGAAGAAGACTACAAGGTAGGATTAAAACGCAAGGTGTTGCGGCCGACAGCCGCGCCGACCCAATTTCCGCCGTACCCTGCATATATGCTGCCCGCGGTCTCGAAGAAACGCCGACCCGTAGTACGTGTGGCACCTGCCACTGCCAGAACTAAAGTAGTCGACTCATTGCAGGAGCTATGTGCAGGATAAGAAAACGAATCATTACACCTACCTGTCGTTCTTTTTCACACTGTCTTTATTTCAGCTTCTTTTTCCCTTGCCGAATGTCGCACATGTCTCTCTCGCACGCGTCGGGCATTTCCGCGCAATCTATACGCACACCTCGGCTATAGTGCCTAGGCACTGTACCTCGGCGCCGTCTCGCACGCCAGCGCGCGTTGCCTCACCTCAAACAAACAACCGCATTTTGAAATGTAAGTCCTGGAACCATTGCACTTTTCCACAGTTTTGTTGCATCCTTTCCAAACATAGTTCGCAATCACTGGCGGCTCTTCCGAGTCTCTAAGGTGCGTTGCTGTAACCGCGTGCACATGTGTTGTCTATTTAACTGCTGCACCTCAGTGTCTAAACGATTTTTATTCTTCCACCGCTGTGTATAATCATGTTGCCTAGTGCACGACGAGCTCTCCGTTGAATCCCTTTTCTGTTGTTGACGGTAGTCTGAGGTTCCAACAGGGACCTTCTTCATTACTACCTCCCCGGCCTCCTAAGCCCCCGCGGCCTCCCTTCTTCACCGATGTGCAGCGCCAGCGCCGGCGCGGCGGAGGGAGCAACAACTATTGCCATCACCGGCTTGAGAGGAACGTTCGGCGGGCCGAACCTTGTTTCCATTAAGCGGCCGTGCCATAGCCAACGCGCGCCTTTCGCTCTCTCTCTCTCTCTCTCTCTCTCTCTCGCTCAGACACAAGACAGCAGAGGCACGCGCCGGGAGGCAGCGCCGGGAGAGAGAGAGAGAGCCACGCGCCGGGAGGCACGCGCCGAGGCGAACGCCGAGGGCGAGCGCGTGCCGGGAGGCACGCGGGTTACGCCTGACGACTGACGCCTGACGCGTGACAAGGTTAGATTAAGAGGAGCTTCGCCCCTAAAAAGTCACCGTTTCGCCAGAAGGGAGAAACAATCAGTGGAATAGCAATGCATGATATAAAATGTTATAATGAGTGAGTCTGGCAGCTAACTCTTTTGGATGCAATCTCACGTAACCCTACAAAACTCTGGTGTAAGAGAACATGGCTGCTCCAGGGACACTATTCGCGGTCTCTTCGCGTGGGGAGCATAGCACGTAGAAGGGTTTACGAGCCACCCGATGATGGCTTCCGACATAGCGGCGCGCCAGCGATGGCGACCGCGCGAAGTCCACAGTTGCTGCTTGAGCGAACCCCGCCAACCTTGCCTCTTTTCATGCTGGTTATTAAAGACGGGTGGGGCGTTTGCTCTCCGCTTCGACGGCAGGCGATCGGGTGATGTTATCGCATGCGCCCTCCGAGCGACGGAGATGAGCCGGGATCATTTGATCTATGCTTCGACCGTGTTCTTCGCCCACACTTGCTTGCTTTTACCCGCGGGTATAACCGGTATAACGTACAATGCGCAACGGGGTGGTGCGGGGGGGGAGGGGTGTTATCAATTTGGAGTTTATGCGAAACATGCCGGCAATGGCAAAAACACGTCGAGACTGTTCATATAACTGCTATCGCAATAAAATGTGATCATTACTAATAGGCTGCTCGTTCAGTGCGAAGTTCGTGAGAACAAAAACCTGCGATCCTGCCTCGTTTCCAATGAGCCGCGAACTCTTGCTCCTTTTTTTTTGACAGTGAAGATTGCTCCTTTGCGCGGGCTGCTTTAACACGACTTAGTCGAACGAGTTACCATACATATTCAATGGACGGTGTTCCTAACAGGCATAGCGGTGCCTGTTTGGGACATTCGTTAAGCACAAACTGTTGTTGGCCTCCGTTTAATTGATAAAAAGATAGAGGTAGAGAGAGAGAAACGTTGTGTGGAATAGAGGATAACCGGAAGAAATATCAAGCCAGCTACCAATTTGATAAAGCAAGTTGTAAACGATACAAGTGGTAGTTCAAGAGCGCGTTGCCAGGCGCTTATTCAATCAGACCGAGAGCCTGGGCGTAGCATATTGGAAGTGCCTTTTTAAATTGGGGACGTCACTTGGGCGCAGTGCACAGCGCCGCCGTCGGTGGCCAGCACGGCCAGCATTTGCAACACACGTGACAAGCGTGTTAAGCCTTTCGCTTTGTGCTAGAGATATTGAAAGAGAAGTATGACCATTGCCCAACAACCACAAAAGCGAAACAAGGGAAAACGATGTAATATATATATACGCTCTGCCACCGTTTTTACTTTATGCAGCCGTCTTTGGTAAGCAGCCGGCGCATAGAAACTGCGTGCAGTGAACGCAAACAATGGCCGATCTGCGAACATTCGGGCACGACTTACCTCTACCTGCACGCCGTGAGGCAAGCAAAAACAGGGTGATTAGCATACAGGCCAGAAAAAAAATGCAAGAAGTTTCTTAAGTTCACGTTTGTACATATAGGCTGTTGCTGCGTCAGAAGTTTGTTTTCTTTGGAGGACCTGTTTGGCTCAGTTGCTTTAAATAAAAAAAGTAAAAAAGTGAAGAAAATTTACAAGCCTCCGACGGCACTGCTTTAGCAGCGGGTCAGCGACCCAGCTTGAAACGAAAGACAATGCTGGTCCAGGAGCATAATAGAAATGGAAAGCGCAGAGATCGAGTACCTTAGTGGTCGGACAGCGCTGGGCTTATCACGTCGGGCTGCGTAAGACGCAGTGGAAATACCGTCGCTATTCAAAGCACGGGTCGTACGAAGGCACTCGCTCGGCGTTCCTAGATTGCCGTTTGCCATGTTCTACATCATCCGCGGTAAGAATCGCCGTTGTGTGTGTGAGTTTTGTGCTGTTACGTTGTAGAATAGAACATGCAATGCTGATACGTCGAACAACTAAGGTAACCCTGCTGCTTTCCCGTTTGGAGCTGAGTGAGCGTCTGTATAGTAAAGTTTTGCGTACGAAACTGGAAGCAGATGCAGCTTAATACCTCATATTCTGTTGTATGCCTTGTGAAGTGTGCTTCTTTGCTTGGGCTCTTGGCTTGTAATAAAACGGACGCTCCAGCGAGGCCGCTTTCGGAGGTGTGGCCATTGTCGCTAGAAAAGAGTGTGGAACAACAACGCACTTGTATGGAAAATGTGTATACACGGGGTTGCTTATGAAACCATGCTCCAGAGCAGTGCTTCTGTGTCTACAGATAGCCGAAGCGAATGTTTTCGCTTGAACTTCGAACAGTGTTCTTGTTATCAGGAGAAATGTGGAAAGCAAGAAAGAGCTGCGGAGAATGAAAGACTTGGGGCAGGTCTGAAGCGTTAGTAGTGATACGCCATTCAATGCGCGTGATGTTGTTATAGCTCCGTTCAGTGGTGCGACATTAGCACTGCAAATGAAATTGTATACGTCATTACGGTAGATAAAGAACGGCGAGGGAAATAAATTTGTTGATAACGCAGCGAGCTTGTAAGCTGTTCCAGTTTTATCGAACAGTGTCCTCGACCAGCTGTAATGTTTTTAAAGCAGTATATGCAGGGCCTTGTCATTATGAGAAGGATTCATGCTTCCCATGTTTCTCAGTGCATGTCGGTTTATGTTGTTTAACTCAGGCCATAAAAAGCAATGATTAATTATCGCAAACAATAAAGAGAAATAACACGGCCGTTCGAAGCAGTGGTATAGTGCGATGTGTTTAGGCGTACTCATTACCGAGCCTTGTAACGTGCGCCTCAACTGCCGCAATGCCGAAGTTCGCCGCGCATATGAAAACAGTTGCGCGGGTTGACAGGAGTGTTTCTTGCTTCGTGATGACACTTTCCAGCGTTCTGTATAAATGCGCTCCTAGTGCATGGGATTGGAGGGACAGAGTCGACCGAAAGTCCCCCGGCCACAAGTGCACCAGTTAGCGGCGCTGCTGTCAACAAATCGTGCAAGATATCCTATATTACAGTGAGTCATACTGTAAGTTTTATGTACACTTCTGTGTTTTTTAAAGCGCATCATTTTGCCACCGTTTCCTTATCGCTTTAGCCCGCCGTGCTGGCGTGGAGAGCAACGTGGGGGATTTTTGGATGTCCGCTGATCTAAATAAAGTTTTCAATATATGTTCTTCCTGGTATACAATAATAGATAGCAAACTATAAGCCTGAAAGTCATTTAGTTTGTGTTGGAAATTACTTTTAATAATATTTTCCGGATCATGCCGTTGGATGCGGGCCACGGGGTGTTTGAGTCGTCATAGCATATATCACTTACCCGAGCAGGCGGTCGAATCAAAATGGGGTTCCTTGAGCGCTCATATTTTCGCTGGAAAGCCGGCCCAGGTTGGTGAATGGTTGGATGACACGACCACTTTCTTTATTCAGGAAAGCACTATATGACCTGCTTTACATTAGAGAGGAGGATAATGTGACGTAATCATGTGCGCGGCATGAAGCGGCCATCCGTTTCGGTTCGAACCCGTTTTTGTTTTTTTCTACTTAAGGTAGGGTGATTTGCTGAGCAAAATGAGCCATCGTGCCTTCCACAACACTTTTCCAAACAGCAACATAAGAATATGGTATAAAAACCGCCGGATTTCCCCTCTAACGGTTGTGACGTTGCTCTGGTAACTATGCCGACGAAGCGTGAATTCAGGGTCAGGCAGACACATTTCCACTGGGAGCAATAAAAAAAAAATACTCATGTGTTTATACTCAGGTGCATGTCTTAGAATTCAGAGCGCTCAGAATTGATTCTGAGTCCTTGATTACGGCATGACTCAGTCATATCGTTGTTTGAGCACGTAAAACCCCTCCCGGGAACGTCGAGATGCATCGAAGAGTTCCAATGAGGGCGGTATATGCTAGAGAGTTTAGTTTAAAGACAGACACCCCGCTGATGGCAATTTACTTCGACTTCATCGTGTAGGTTCTAGCATACATATAGCAGTTTAGTACGGAGCTGTGTTGTAGGCTTTTTGTGGACATCCTATGAAACAATACGTAACCATCGCCGAAAAAAAAATTATGCAGGAAATGTCGAAGGCACGCTCACATCATGCGTTATAGATAGCGTCGCTAGGCATGGAACGTTCGGAATTGATGCCTAAACTGTAATTATTCTCTGAGGTATTGTTCACTAAGGTATCCGGTTCTGCACACTTGCATTTGCCGCAGGCTCTAGCATTTCTCTTGTGCCCTGTCATTTGCGTTCACGAATTATTGGGCGATTGTTAAAATTTTGTGGGCACTCTCGCATGAGAAAAAATACACTTTCGAACATTTTTGGTGACACTTTCGAACTTTCGGACCCCGAAGAAAAAAAAATGTAGTAGAATATTGGCGCCTGCTTGTGCCCTGTCTATCTTTCCTGCTTCCACACTACCGCAAAAGAGCATTCAGCAGTAGAACTTGAACATTATTCCTAGAATCTTTTCAATCTTACGTGTGTTGCAGCATACCACTGTGGCGAACAGTTGCGTGTGCGAATCGACATCCGAAGAGAGGCCCGTGGACGAAGTCTCCCTTCCGAGTTCTCCTACCGGTGGTAACGTATTACAGGCACAATCAGTGATGTTTGTTTTTTCCGCGTACCTAAAATCTTCCAGGGAACACATGCGTTAATATCGCAAGTGTATGCTCGAGAATCCGCGTAGGTATCGTTATCTTATGAGGAGGATTTGTAGAATTGTGGGTGTGCGCTTTGACGAAATATATGTTTCATTCTGGTGTGAATGCAAAAAGGGAGCACGTACTTAAGGTGTTCATAACATCAAAGGTGCGAGCTTTAATTATGCGTTTGCATGTTTTCCGCTGGTGACGTGCTGTCAATCGCCAGTACTGATCATGAGTAGTGAGCACAATGTAAAACTATAGCGAATTCAACTGTTCTATCCTGCCCTGCAATTGCGCCCAACTTTGATGAAATCTGACTAATGATGTCATAAATATACGCCCGTAAAGTCGACCTTCTGAATAACAAGCGCCAATTTTCAACATTATGCTTTTTTAAACATTGAAAATTGAGAAGGGCTTGCGAGTTCGCAAAAAACGTCATGGGCACCATGCATGCTCCCCTAGCTTTGCCAGCTTTCTGCAGCTTTTCATCACAAGAATCAGTAAACTGGCATACAATTTAACTGCAACTTGAATTCGTCATAACAGAATTTACTGCGTAGTAAATGAAAAAATTGCCGGATAACAAAGAACTCGGGACAAATTACGACTTACACAGCTCGCAGTGAAAGGAAAATGGTAGGCTTCACAGCAAGGAATAAACAGAGAGCACTATATAGATCGGAAATAAACAAAGGTTGACAGCATCCCCGTCATCATAAAGAAAAAAAAATGGGATAGACCTGGGCTAGAGAACAAGTGGGTAGCGAGAGCAGCAGTATGGTTAAGAAGAAATAAAAGCGCAGCCGAGGCAGACATATGTATTTGACGGGATTAAGAAGGTCGCAGGCGTAAAATAAGAGTAACTCGCACAGGCACGGTGAATCATATGCCTGTGTGAACGGCCCTCGTCCTGCTGTGGACATAAAACAGGATGGCTATACTTGAAATAAAAGTTGTGAGCGTAACTGTAATCCACAGACTTCATTATTATGATATCCGACGAAGGATTCGGCATCAATTTCATTCAATGAACGTCCTTTTGTTGAATAGCTCTAACATAAAAATTGTTTCCCACTGGTTACCTTGTTACTGAGAAAGAGCGACAGTAATTTAGCTTCGGAGCATCATCTTTCAGACCGGTTGTTTTAGCATAGAAGAACACGGTCAAACTCACAACGACAGAAACAATGTGCTGGCGACGCCTCCTCCCGCTCTTGGTTTTGTGTGCTTGAATCTGTTCCATATGTTTAATTTTCATTTATGATATGTATTGTTATTCAGTTCACAAATGATGGAGCTCCCGCTAATCATTGGACCGTGAAGGAAATATACGTGCCGACAAAATAAATCTCTCAATTTTCGAGCCAAAGGTGCGTGCCAAAAGCCACTATTCCCAAATGTGGCCCTCCCCCTAGGTTCCGACACTGTAACCCCTCAGCCGCACAACTGGATCGAAGGAACTGGCATCGTACCAAATGGAACGTTATGCTTGGTAAGTCATACACAACTGATAACAAACGAATAATAAACTTGATTAATAGCGAGTGTTAGCGAACGCATCCCTATAGCCACAAGTGACATTATAAGCCCGACTTATTTCTCCTATTACTGTGGAACTCGTAGAATATCTAGTGCTCTAATATTTGTCAGCTTTTCCTTAAACTGAAGTTTGAGTGTGGAAACTACAAACTTATTCCGCACGGACGTGCAGAAAAAGTGGGGTTCGTCTCTGCTTGTTAATTTCTGCCTCATGTTTCTTTGTAATAGTGATGTGCACAGTTGATGTTCAGGAAAGGGCTTAAGGAATAGAGCCGGAGCTCAAATTATTTTGTTATCGTCATAACTTTGTTGATTCAGTACATGCAAATTTGTAAACCAAAGACAATAATATTCAAGGAAGAGTATAAAGCCAGAACATCTGTGGACACAATTCCACGCTTTTGCGTAGTAGGATGTGCACCATAATTAGGCAAATGCAGTAAGTACAGTTTATTATCGATTCTTGCACCTTAGTGCTTAGTCAACTCCTAAAATGGTCAACGAAGCTCACGATCGAAGCAATAAACCCTGCCGAATTTTGTACGTTCAGCGCTATTTATGAAGTAGGAAACTACGACGCTAAGTAAAGCGGTTGTTCCTGATGGTGTTTGAAAATGAATAGCGCGGCTTCTCCGATTAGAGATGGTCTGCTCAGTAGACTATGCTTTGCGCTAGCAATGGAAGCAGCATTGTCGCTTCACGCATGACTGACATGGAGGATAAAAGAAGTTTTCAAAGGAAAAACGTGCCTTCCTTAAAAAGTTCGGAGTACGTGTAGCTGGAATGCCCGCCTGAACGAAAGTGCAAGTGAGGGCACGTGCGGCTACATGTGCGGTGCGAAGTTATGGGCCTATACGGTAATTAAGAGGAAATGATTGTGTACTTCCGTTCAGGTATCAGTACATGAAGCTGGTAATGGAAGGACTATCGTCACGGGTGTCTGCAACGATGGAAAATGCGACAACAAAACTACAGAGACGATCCATGTTCAATTGCCACTACAGGGTAGGTAAAGTATTAGCCATCTCTTTTCCTAAAGAGTCTATAAGGAATCTGATAGGTAAAATTCCAAGAGTCTTGTTGTATTCGTAGAACTGCTATTGGTTTGACAGGTTAGATTAAACGCTAAACTTGCAAACACTATTACGTGTTGAAGAATAGAGAGAGAGAGAGAGAAAAAGAGGAGAAAGGCAGGGAGGTTAACCAGATATTAGATTCCGGTTTGCTACCCTGCACTGGGGAGAAGGGGAGGGGGTTAGAAAGATGACAGCGGAGAGATTGTACAAGATTCAAGACAAGCACAACAAAAAACACGCGCACACACATACACACACACAAAGAACGTTCCACTTATAGACGTTCACGAAGGCCGGTAGATGTCAAGAAGCGCAGTAGCGCTTGCATGGCCTTCTTCTGCGACGTGATGTCTAGTCGATGGCGTAGGATGCCTTCTTCCGACAGTGGTTGGTCGTCCAGTTTGTTGAGTGCAAGGCGAAGAGGTTGCCTCTCTACGCTGTATCGTGGGCAGTCACATAAAATGTGCTCAATGGTCTCTTCGTGACCGCAGTGGTCACAGGCTGCGGTGTCGGCCATCCCTATGCGGAACGCATATGCTTTTGTGAAAGCGACGCCCAACCATAGTCGGTATAAGAGTGTGGCTTCTCCTCGGCAAGTCTTGGGTGGGACTCGAAGGCTTAAGGTCGGATCGAGAGAGTGAAGTCGGGAATGCGTGAAATGTGTGCCACCCCATTGCGATACAGTACACTTGCGAGCAAGCAGATGGAGCATCCGTGCCGCGTCCGTCCTTGACAATGGTATGGGTACTTGTTGTTCCATATTATGTGCAGAACGGGCGGCTTGATCGGCCCGTTCATTGCCTATAATCCCGCAGTGACTTGGAAGCCACTGAAAAGATATTTTGTGGCCTGCCTTCCCTGTATGTTGCAGCATCTCTGTAACCTGGAACACCAGCTGTTCATGTGGTCCGCGGCGTAGAGGAGACAACGGGGACTGCAATGCTGGCTTGGAGTCGCAGAAAAGCGTCCATTTGTGTGGCGCTTCATCTCTGATGAAATGAAGGGCAGTAAGGATCGCTGCGAGCTCTGCTGCCGTCGATGTTGTCGGATGAGTCGTCTTAAATTTTAAGGTTTTACCTTTCGCGGGTATCACGACTGCTACAGTGGAGCTGTCTGGAAGCACTGATCCGTCCGTGTAGATATGCGTAGAGTCCCGGTACTTCTCGTACAATAGAAGTAACGTGAGCTGTTTAAGCGCTGGTGATGATAAAGCGGCTTTTTTCTCAATTCCAGGAATTGTCAGGTTGATTTCCGGCTGAGCGAGACACCATGGAGGAATTGAAGGTCTCGCAGAAGGGGTGAAAGAAGTTGGTAACGAGTCACCATGTGCTGCTATCGTTTTGCAGAAAGAGGTGCGTGGTCTGTCCACTGGCAAAGAAGAGAGGTGGTGCCGAGGGGACCTGGCGAGGTGCCTGATATGTGTCCTCAGCGCTTCCATGTCAATTTGGGTCGTGATAAGGTGGTCTCTAGCGATTGCTATTTTCGCCACTGTCGATGCACTCCGTGGTAGGCCTAGGCAGATCCGGAGCGCCTGAGCCTGCACACTCTGTATTGTACGTAGATTTGTTTTGCCCGTGTTCGTTATAGCTGGCAAGCTGTATCGCAGAAAGCCGAGAAAAAGCGCCCTGTATAGCTGCAGCATAGCACGTGTCGACATTCCCCATGCTTTTCCACAGAAGAACTTGAACAAGTGACAGATGCCCGTCAACCGCTTTTTCATGTACGATACATGAGGGCTCCATGACAAATCTCTGTCAATTATGACACCGAGAAATTTGTATGTTCGAACGTAGGGTATGATTTGGCCACTTATCATTACGGTGTAGTGAGTCATAGATTTGCGCGTAAAAGGCATCAGTGCACATTTCTCGGAGGAAATTTCTAGGCCTCGACTACGGAGGTAGATAGCAGCTTCATTGGCAGCTCTTTGAATTCTTGCTCGCAATTGTAACCGCGTCACTGCTGACGTCCATACGCAGATGTCATCAGCGTACATTGACAGCCTGACCGTGCTTGGAATGTGCTGAAGCAAAGCAATTAGTGTGATATTAAATAGCACAGGGCTAAGTACACCACCCTGGGGAACACCGCGGCAGCTATAATGTAGAGAAGTGCGGCCATCTTCGGTGCTTACGAAAAAGGAACGCATAGAGAGATAGCTCCGTATCCAGCGAAACGTCCGACCACCCACTCCTACCTCTTCGAGAGCGGAGAGGATTGCTTCATGTGTAACATTGTCATATGCTCCTTTGACGTCGAGGAATAAGGAAGCGCAGAGACGCTTACGGCTTTTCTCATGCTGAACGTATGTGACCAGATCGACGACGTTATCTATCGACGATCGGCCTCGACGAAAACCCGCCATGGCATCTGGGTAGCAGTTGTTGTACTCCAAGTACCACTCCAGGCGTCCTAGGACCATCCTCTCCATGACTTTGCCCACGCAACTTGCCAAAGCGATGGGGCGGTAGGATGAGAGTTCTAGCGGCGACTTGCCAGGCTTCAGCAGTGGCACGAGGCGGCTTGTCTTCCAGCTGATGGGAAGAGTGCCATCTCTCCAGGAGCTATTGTACAGGTGAAGGAGAGCAAGTCTCGCTCGCTCACCTAAATGACAGAGAGCTCTGTAGGAAATGCCATCAGGTCCAGCTGCTGATGTGCGTCCGCACAAAGATAAGGCAGCCTGAAGTTCGTGCATTGAGAATGGTAGGTCCATGCGATGATCACCTGGTGGGGGACTGCTCGTCAAAGGCGGCATATTGCTGGGAGCAGGAGGTTGGCTAGCTAATCTGGTACAAAACTCTTCTGCCACGTCAGTATCTAGTCGCTTTTGTGAGAGGGCTAGGGTCTTGAATGGGAACCGCTGCACAGGTGGTGTCCGGAGACCTCGCACTGTCCTCCACAGCTGCGACAAAGGTTTGCGAGGATCTAGTGACTCACAGAAGGCAGTCCAACGTTGCGATTCGAGCTTGTCTAACCGCCGCTGGATAAGTGACGCAGTTGGTGCAGTCCCGTTTTGTCCCGTGCCCGTTTTTTTATGCCAGTTCTAAGTTTTAATATATTTGACTTATTTTATGGCAGCTTGAAAACATTGAAAGAGTCTCACATGATAAATGGCCCCTTGTCCGGTTTCCTTTTTTCTTTTTTTGCCGATATGTGAGGACGGCTTGAAGTGACCGATATGTGCGATATGTGCCAATATGAGCGGCGGCTTGAGGCAGCCGGAACTTAACTTGACGTTAAATTCGGGTTAGCCACCCTCTGCTAGGTTCCATAGAATGTCTAAATGCGTTTGGAATAGATCTTGAGAAATACTCAGTGTCGTGCAAGAAATTCCAGGGTTGCGCAGTGTGTCATTTATTGCGACATTTTCAATCTGCAGGCCCGTACGCCCATCACTGCCAGGTGCCTACGGTTGCCATAAATACAAAGGTAACTGACCCGCTGCTTGTATAATTTTGTTGGTTTTAAAAACTGCATATTTCCCAAGTAATACTAAAACACATCGACGAAGTTAATAATTCAAGCAAATGGGTACGCCAGTGTGTCTTTTCTCGAATAAGCGCCGCAGATCTTGGCTCGACCGTCAACCATCATGAGGCTCACACTCTCATAGGATAGGCGTGCACGTTGTGGGGATCAGGGGCCGCGCGTCCCGCGCGACCCTTGTTTTCCTTGGAATGCCCCTGCATCCCCCTCTCCCAGCTGGACGGAGCGGCGGTCCGTCACCCACGTGGCTCGGGGCCAGACTGGCAAATTCTCGGAGGTTTGCGCGTTTCGGGTTTTTGGAGATGCTGAGAGAGAACTCGCTGTGACTCGGAAGGGTGTGCACGTACTTTTGTGACCCTCCGGCCAACGAGGCCATCGGCCGGAAGCGTGCCATTGCGAGCCTCAGTGACCACCGGCGGCGACATGCGATCGGCACCCGTATGTATGTTCTTTCCTTCTATTTTCCCTTTCTGGGGGCACGCGGTCGCAGGTCCGCTGGCCGAGGTTTAGGTGGTTCTCCCCCTGCACGGCCTCTGTGTGTGTTGTGTTCGCGTGCTGTTGATCGTTATTATCCTTTCTTTGTACTTCATTCGACCTTATAGATACGGCCTTGTTTTGTATTGTTAACCTCGTCATTAAATTACCATGCTCGGAGAGTAGCGCATAACATTCTCGTCTTTCGCCGCGTGCGACGGTTCCTGCTGTCCCGCCTGGAGACGGGCCGCGGGCTGACGCGCGCGGCAGCGCAGCGGTGCATGGCTTGAGACGAGCTGAGCGCGCGGACGCGATGGCCCCATTCTATGCTCGTCGCGTGGCCGAACACCCCGGCACGGTGTTACTAGCGGCGAGTTCGCTGCTAGTAAACCCCACAACGTGCGCTGTTTCGTTTGGAGC
Source organism: Hyalomma asiaticum (assembly GCA_013339685.2). NCBI lineage: Eukaryota > Metazoa > Arthropoda > Arachnida > Ixodida > Ixodidae > Hyalomma > Hyalomma asiaticum. Next base: position 68,322,651 of record CM023484.1, read on the forward strand.
ATAGCTGTATGGTTGAGCTTCAACGTAGAACTCCATGGAGCCGATGTTAGGTTCCAATTGATGAAGTTAACTTTCAACACCCTCGATGGTCGCGCTCTCAAGTGGTTGCTTTCCTGTTGCACGATTTATTGTATAATAGAAACTCTCGTGCCTCTCGGTAAGTGTGGCAGTTGTGCACTTTACACACACACACACACACACACACACACACACACACACACACACACACACACACACACACACACACACACACACACACACACACACACACACACACACACACACACACACACACACACACACACACACACACAGTAACTGTTCGATTATATGCTTAGAATGCATGCCTTTTTTCTATATCTGTACTTCGAATGCACACTCCACGTTATCATGTACCCACCTCCATGCATACCGAACCATGCAAGTACGACCGCATATGCGCAGATGCCCCACCTTACCTAAAGGGTTTGCCAAAGCTTTTGTTAGCCTACGATACAACTGCGTATACGCAGGCGCACCGATAGGCAACTGCTAATAAAGGGTTTTATGATGCATGAAAATGCAACATTTGAAAAACTTGCCAGTGAGTCAGTAAGAGGCTAAGATTGCTTAACATGCGGTTTTGTTTGTAGTTTATTTTTTCTCACCAGCTTTGCGTGCAATGAAAACTTCCAGCTAGGTGCGGGGGCATCACTAGAGATTTTGTATTTATAAATCAATAAAAGCTAACACTGGGTCCCACCAGATGGCGCTGGAAAACTCGCAAGCGAAATTATGTTAGAAAGCTCGTTGGCAAAAGGACAGATATGGCATGTTGCTTAAACGATTTACCAGATGCACGCTGCTGTTCACGCGGATAACAAGAAGCGTGTGAATACGCATTGGCCTCTATAATATTAAACAGAAAATAAAGGTGCGTAATTACGTGAACAAGCCAAATTACCTCAACAAAATTAAACTGGGAACCGTAGCATACCTTTGAGGAATCTTGAGGGCGTGATCATTGGCGCGAAGTCGGTCCCAAGAGTCCGTTTTTGAATCCTATAGCATGGCTATATATTGATCTAATACAATGAAAACACAGACAGCTTAAAGTGTATCTTTAATTTATCGCTGCAGCTGAATGTGTCCACGAACTGCACTGCGACATGCTACAACCGAACCAAGAACGCTTGGGTCTCTGCAGGTCTGAGTGACGGTAGATTGTGCGCTGTAAGTAGTAACCAAATTGCAATACTCTTCTTAAGGTAATATCTAGCCCTGCTGTGTGGCACTGAAGCTCTGTGCCATTTGTACCGACAGTTAATCGTTAAAGGAAGCAAAGATGAAGAATTCGTCAAGAGAACAGGAGTCTGTCTCAGCGGATCATGTGTTCCTTCAGGTACGTCACAAATACTGCAAGCATGTTAAGCGAAGCGCTGTTGTTGTCGCGTCAAGCCTTTCCACGATTTCACTTATGATAGCCGTACATATAGAAAAAATTGCTTTTAATCAGCAGAACGCAATAGCACTTAGATAAAACTCACCAGCCAAAACAACAATCGTGTAAGAGTCGCTCTAGTGGGAGGTCCAGAATAATTCTACAAATATGTATTTAATCCTATGCTTTCTGTGATTTCGTACTTCGCTCTAAAACTTTGAGCAATGAAGATTTTTTTTGTATTTCAACACCCTTCTAAATCCAATTAGCGTCGAACGCGCCCCATTTATAGGCCACCAGGGCAGGCGCTTTGAACAGGCATAGCAGGGAGAAAATATTTTAGAGAATAACGTGCTTTTTCCGGATTGTACATAGTCCTCTTAGGAATCAACCTGCGATCAATGTACATGACGGACGAGGTGACAGTTTCCAAGGTTCTGAAAACAGGGAGGAAGAAAGAGGAAGACAGAACGAAAGGAACCTATGCATAACCCTGCTCCCGATCTCAATTCTTTTCAAGAGAACGTTTCTCAGTTCTCGACAGCTGTTCACTTTTCTGTTATGTCTTATCTTGAATACTGTGGAGAGGTTGAGGTATATCACTTAGGTCTCTCCGTTTCTACCCATTTTGCAGCCCCGTGATGGTGATGCACACAATATGTAGTCTTTGTTTTGCATATTACAGCAATACTTACAGTGAGGTGCACCAAGCAGAGTTCGGCGAGGGCTGCGTACGGTCACTTGTGTTTCAGTTTTCATTTAAAAGATGCAGACGCACTTCGTAAAAGTAGAATTTCGTTCCTTTACGCGGCTGACGCGTAAAAAAAAATGTTCTGTAGGAAACTTCATAAGGATGTTCTCGTCAGGGCCCAAACGATTAAGCGTTTTCTGGCGGATGAGCTTTGAAGCCAAGGAGATGTCAGAGACATGATTTCTCTCTCCCTCCCCATCCCATTCTCTCTCTGCGAAATTTGTATTCTTTAACATTGCGCTCTGTAGCCGTAAGCACGCTGAACCATCGCTAACCGCGAGGACAGAACCAGGTCATCTGTGAGTGCACCATCTAGAGATTTCCTCAGTTTTACAGAAACAAACCGTCACTTTTTCTGACACTATAAAGTATGCTTCAGAAGAACCTCAAATTGACATAGTTGATTTCTGATATACGACCCGTGTATTGGGCAAATATGGACACATATGGACACGTGCCATATATAGCCAGATATGCGTATATGTACGTCTGGCTTTATATGGCACGTGTCCATATGTACCCCATACATGCCGCAGTCATTCATGGAATTCTTGTTTATTTTATTTGTGGGGTTTAGCGCCCCAAAACCAGTTGTGATTATGAGAGACGCCGTAGTGGAGGTCTCCGGAAATTTCGACCACCTGGGGTTCTTTAACGTGCACTGACATCGCACAGTTCATGGAGTTCTTCGTGTAGGACTTTTAATGCCACGTATGCCTCTATCATTATTAGGGGGAATGCTTCCACATACGGCCATGAGCCATATATAGCCAGATATGCCCAATTCCTGATATCTCCATCATATGGCATTTTTGTAAGGGGTAGTTCGTGAAGGCAAACAAAAGTGTATAAAGCTCCCACGGACGGTCACAGAGGACATGTTTGAGGTTTTCCTGCATGCGTGCTACATGTAAAGCATATGGCGGAGCTATAGCGCTGGATTTTGCGCTTAATATGTCTCGCGGGTGGGCTACTTCAAATCTAAATTGGTAAACACACGCTCAATCTTGCGTGCGTACACCTGGCGTAATATGAACACTACATCATGTAGCAAAGGCGCTCTGAGTGTAGAAGTATACCGCTACACACAGAGCGCCTTTACATACAATATGTACGGAAAAGTGCGTGCTCTCATCCATAGCAGAAGCGGAATAAGTAACTAAACAAATTAGGAGCTTTTCTTGACCATGTGTTCTCCAGTAGCCGAAAACTGTAGTGTTTGTAACTTGCGCGTGAATCACTGACTTTCAGATTCGATATCGTTCAAACGGACCAACGACTGCCCAGCGAAATACATAAGAAGAAATGGCATTGTAAGTAATATGACAATAATTTGGCACGTATAATACGCAAGTTACACTATTCTTTCAAAATTACTCTGGTTAATAATAATTATGGATGGGGTTTTACGTGCCAAAACAAGCATATGTTTATGACGCACGCCCCGTAGCGGAGGGCTGCTGAGCGATTATGACCAGCTGGCGCTGTTTAACGTCAAGCTAAATCAAAGTACATGGGTGCTTAAAATTTTCGGCATATCGTCTTCATCGAAATGCAGCCGCCGTGGCGTACATTTGACCTGACGCCTTCGAGCTTCGCAAACCAAAACCTAAGCCACTCAAATTTACGACAAGGTCCTACGGAGAGTGTTTTATTCTCTGACTCAAACTCACAGGTAAATTTGGGTCCGAGTGCGTGGACTCAAGAATGAGTTTGCCGACCTATGGAAATAGCTTTCGATGACATGATCACAAAACTGTCGTCGTAAGGCGGCACGTGCTACCGTCGGATGCCGGATATTACTGCGCTCCTTGAACTATGGTAGAAACCGAGTATTGAACAATGTTTGTGGGTGTTATGAAGGTTGTCATTATTCATTCACGTATGTTTGATGCACCTTCCTTTTCAGGCTAAACAGTCTTGAATCGGTGTTCACTCAGCATGAATAATCTGCTTCACACCTTTACAGCTCCTTGCGAACGCTTGGTGATTGTTACCGAAATTGATATTATCCAAAAGAAATGCCTTTCAAATGAAATAATTCTGGCTGGGAGTTGCCTAGCGTGCGTGATCGTTATCAAAAGGCCCATTACCACCATCACAATCACCATGATTATTTTGTGTACGCTCGACGTAAGAAAAGGACCTTTCTCATATGTCTAAAAATAACCTGGTTTTTTGCTAGCATCGGTCGCTTATCACAGCAAACTTCACTCCATCTGCAACTTAAGCTAATACCACTCGCCGCGCTTACCCCTCCTTGGAAGTTAGTCTGGTTCCCTTAATGACATTCGACTACTTTGGCTTCTATTTACGTGCATTGCCCCTGCAGTTGCTATTAACAGGCGCTTTCTCTCTTGACGACACCGTTATTTTCTTCTCCTTTAAAGCTACGCCTATGATCGTCCAAGTGTCTTTACTAGTATAGTTTGGAAGTGATCGGCGACTTTCCATTGTCTCTAAGAAGGAGGGAGCATAAGTGCAACATACTGCTAGTAATAATGCACAGGGCAGAAGCATGGAGAATCATAAGGAAACTTGAGCGGAAGCTGAAAACCACACAGTGGCCGACGAAAAGAAAAAAATGATGGACGTAACATTAAGGTGCAGAAAGACGGTAATGTGGATCAAAGAATAGGAAGGAAGGAGCAACAGATATGTTAATGGACGTGAAGGAATGAACCCGCTAAGCCACTTAATGAGAAAGTCAGATAGCCGATGGTCAATTACATCGAATGTATTGATACCAAGAGAAAAGTGTTCGGCTACCCATAGCAGAAAGTATGATGGATTAATGAAATGAAGTTCTACGCGTAAAATGGTTCACAGGGCAAGGTGAAATCCCGTCGGGGGACGCCTTTGTCCGGCGGGGAACACACGAGGGGATGACGTCTACCACGATTATTATTATTATTAGAGGCGAAGGTCCTTAGGGTCGAGGCTCGTCCCGCGTCGCGCCGCAGTAGCCACGCTCAAGCTCGCTTTCGGCGCGGGCCTCCCGGCGCGCGATCTGTTTCTCTTCGACAGCAGCAGTCATGAGTGCAGTCAGACGCTGTGTATGCATGTGTGGGCCGATCTCGGAGGCAGTTCAACAAGACAGTGTCAATAGCATGGATTGATTCGTGGGGTTTAACGTCCCAAAACCAGCTCTGATTATGAGCGACGCCGTAGTGGAGGTCTCCGGAAATTTTGACCACCTGGGGTTCTTTAACGTGCACTGACACCGGCCTCGACATTTCGCCTCCATCGAAATGCAGCCGCCGCGGCCGGGATTCGATCCCGCGACCCTCGGATCAGCAGCCGAGTACCTTAGCCACTAGACCACCGTGGCGGGGCTGTCAATAGCATGGAAAGTTGGGCTAGTTGGAAGACAGTGTCATCTGCTGTCTTGAGAGAGAGCGAGTTTCTTGCTTGAGAAAAAACCGACTGCTCGTACGGCACAACCATTCACCGGCTACCCCATATTTATAGGCACTGGATATTGAACTGCAATTCAGTGCGGTGGGAGATTTCTTTTGCGCATAGTTGAACCATAAGGATTCGCAGCGGGCGCGTTAACTGAAAGTTATCCGGAACTCGGTACGATCTACGACGTGGGAGCGCAGGAATCTCATAAAGACCAGGAGCATAAATGACAACGCGTGTGTAAATATAAACGCGCATTGTCACTCACGTACGTGCATGAGTGGGCAATGTCACGGGTGATTTACAGAAACACAGAACGATCCCCAGCTTCACCCTCTCGACAGGGTTCAACTTCGTGGAGATGCGTGCAGTTTATTATTATTATTATTATTATTATTATTATTATTATTATTATTATTATTATTATTATTATTATTATCATCATCACGGACACACGGAAGCAGACGTTTGTCGCGTTTCTATTCACCACCGTTCATTACTTGGACGTTCATGACCTTTTTGTATGACAGACTTTGGCTGAAAAGTGCACAGTACCTTGTAAAAACTCCCGCAAGAGCAAAAGGCTACCAAGAGGCACACGGTGTTGGGTGAGAACTCGCTTTATTTCTCTGTCCCTTCAAGAAGGCGTAGCTGTCATCCGCAATATCCGTGCATAAGTTCATCCGATAATGTTATATATGGAGCATATATGTGTTTTCATTAACGATATGAAAACAGAAGTAAGCAGATCGAATGACAGGTGCGAGACGCTGACCAACCTACCTCGAAGGTCAGTCAGCAATGCTGCAGCAGTAAACAATGCTTATTTTCTATTAGTGTATCAAGCCAACGTACTACGAATAAATGTCTGAATGTCTTTGAGAAAACAGTAGCAGAACCAACTAGAATGCTAGAAATAAATGAGCGCTATGAAGTGTATTAAGCTGCTACTCCGTGTCCCTTCCAAAAGTGTTTACATAGAAAGCTGAAGTCGCACAAATATCGCTGCACTGCGCAGATATGTTGACCCCGCTTTGCTACGGCATATCTGTTTACGTGCCTCTTGCTTGTCTAACTATCCTGTAACAAATATCGCTTCCAGCTAAATTACGATCGAAAGATCAACGTTCCCGGAGTTGAGAGCAATATTATCGACGGCATTTGTAAGCATGGGGTCTGCATCATAACTCGTAAGTACACAATATTGATGTCTTGTTAAATTCAATAGTTTTGGTTGGGACGACGCGGACTTTGCTTTAGTTTTGTGAGCGGATGAAGCCGCGCCTTCCTAGGTGGATGGTGTCCCCGCACTACAATGCCACAAATAAAGTATTATCGGGACTCATATTTGAAAGAACGCCAAAAAATCGGCATCGTAGGATTTTTCGAGCGGGCAATGCTTTCTTCTTTGTTTTTTCTCGAAATGGAAGAGATGGCACGTTCAACAACAGTGGCTCTTTGATATTTGTTTGAGAGAAACATGCTTCAACTGCAACGCAGCAGTGTTGATAATATTGTTCACCGCTTAAAGCCGCTACATGGGAATTAAAGAGAAATATTTTAGGAAGACATAGCGACCCCCCCCCCCCCCCGCACAAACACACACACACACCTATAATATATATATATATCACGAGAGCTAGAACCCGTAGACATGACCATGGTGCACCCACGGCATCAGAGTTTTAGTATTTCACTTACCATGAAAACATGTTTTTATTACCATATTTATTTACATATGGATATGGCAACCTGCACACGTGGGTGGCTAGATAGGTAGGTGAGTTCGTCCTTCGTTTAAAACAGATACGTTGCAACAAGAACAAATTTAGGGAACTGAACCATAATTATGAATAAATAACAAAGGAGGCGCCTTTGTTTATTGTCTGTTCCAGGACAAGCCAGCAACACGTTAAAAAAACGTATATTGAAATGTCGGGCTGCTGTTAGGTTCACATATTGCGCGAAGTCGTTACCTTTTTATTCACGTAGATGGAGAAAGGTTATTACTGTTGTTAATCTTTATTTCAACGAAGCTCCTGCTGTCCCCTTGCTGAACATACATGTCCCAGAGGAAAAGTGTGACCACTTATTGGCATCGGTGAACTACACGGTGAGTGCCTGTTCTTTATAACGTATCAGCGCATCCTTAGTTATGAAGTTTTATGAAGTCCTGTATATGTTTCTGGAACTCTGACAAAGAAACAGAAGACAACGCTCTTTAAGGGGAGGAGGGCATTTAAATTTGAATTAAGAGAGCTAAATAAGGCGAAAACAAGACTGCTGTAAATCTAAATGTTTATTTAGGAAAATACGTACTGAGGAAATTGTTGTGCTTATCCCTATTTGTATTAGACAAAGCAACACTGCATGAAAACAAATGCACCGACCAAATGCACATGAGGCTATGAAAGTATGTACTAGACTAGGGGTTAGCACGAATTTATACATACTCCGCAGAGGCCATCAGTGAAAATAGAAATAAGCGGTGCTACGCCATCAACTTACGAAGCTTCCTTGAGGTGCACCTTCCTAACTTTTGAGCTGAAGCTGCATTAGTGTGACCTTAATTACAATGCCTCACTACAGTTATAGCGAGCATGAAGAACGAAATCGTGCTCGTAAAAGCTTCTTTTTTTTACACGGAAGCTTTAGGGCACTGTTTTGCATAAATTTAACCTACCCGTGGTTCAATTTCAGCTTGACCATACTGCACAAATATGATTCCATTAAGTAACTGCTTGCCTGTCAGTTGCCACGACCAAGATACGGTTACCAGCATTGTCACTGTGTGGGTGACTCTGAAGTAACTCGAATAATCCGAGATTCATTAGCACGTGCCTAAACCTAACTACAACACACTGTTTTTACACTTTGTCCCAATCAAAATGGTGAAGTCGCGTCAGGTAGACCAAACCGTGACCTCGCGCATGAGTGCGGCCGGGGCTCCTTTATCATGCGGTGGAGCTGCGGTGCGAGGCATGCGGTTCACATTGCTCGAGGGAAGGACCTGTTCGCACAGAAGTTCTTGAATTACTTCATGTCGTTACTGACTCATACGCGAATATTCCCTCTGTTTCCAGATGAAAGTTGCTGCCTCGTGCAACGCTCTGTGCGCCGGTCGTGAGCAAAAGTACCAACCCCTTCACAACGGCACCGCTTGCGCTGTGAGTACAATGAACGTCTCGCCAGCCAAAGATGTGCGTAAATTTCGGCCTGCTTTTGTTTAAACACGGCCGTGATTTTATCTATTGTTTCTATTGCAAATGACAGATCAAGCTTCGGCGCGGCGCCCGCAATCTCTTAAAGGCGTGTCACTTGGTATGTCATAGACATGGTATAAAAAGGATCAGTTAGCTATGCACCTGTTCTGTTGCTGCGTTTGCTACATATTTTTCACGTTATGAAAGCGGCCAAGTATTCAGCCTTGACCACGAGTCTGGACAGGTAACGTTTATGTAACACCTCTAGACAGAGAAAAGTTGTGCAGAAACTGCGTGTGGCGCCGCTGCGTTTCAGATTTTCGTCGCTGTGTTGGAAGGGGTGAGGCGATGTTGGAAGGAAATCACGTTTCGAATGACATCAGGACTTAGTAGTTGGACTATGACCTCTTGCCTTTATGTTGTCGGACCACCGGTGCTTATTTCTAGAAGAAAAAAAAAACGCAGCTTCCGCTAAGTCGTGCATGGGAAGACAACAGCGAAGCTGGCCGATAGTCTACTGAAACAGGTCACTTGATAGTCATGTGATAGTTTTACGGAAACATGTCACGTGGTACCAAAAATGTCGTGGACGCGATGTCACGTGACATGTTCCAGCCAAAATCACGTAACGAAATGTCACGTGGTATGGCATGATGCCTGACTAATTACGGCTAGCTTAAGGAGCTTCCCTGCTACAACATAAATCTGAAAGAACTAAGATGTATACCAGGCAGATAACTTTTGATTGAGATAACACCATCCATTTTCAATATAACATAGAGAAAAGCAGCAAAATTATGCGCCAGCGTGCCTGCACTGACACACAAACAATTCTCACGGTCGAAAAATTATTAACCACGTGTTACTGCCTCTATATAAAGAATGTTGTATACTGAAAACGCGTGGACAATGAGTAAACTGAGGCCCCAATAAAGGACCCATAGAAAGAGAAAGAGAAAAAAAGAACGGGATGTGTAAAATTTTCGTGCTTTTTTATTTGACAAATGTGTTTTTTCTTTTGTTTCATCCAGCTGAAAATGTCATGGCGTCAGTACAAACGAGTTACAGAAGTCGGCGTATGCCAGGCAGGCAGCTGTGTAAAGGATGGTATGCACGAATCATTTTCACGTTTGTATGGAAGCAGTGCGTAACTGCTTCTGCTCCGACGGGGTATATAACAAGGTTTGACGCAGGGCAGTTAGGCATTTTCACTTCTTTCATTTATACAATGTCTAATCGTGAGTCATTAAATTATTTGTTGGAAAAAATAAGCTGCACGGTACACAAAATGAAGCAAGAACCACGACGCATGGCGCAATTCTCGTTGTTATACTTTGATGTCATCCCTACTGAACGCCCTATATTGTATGATAAACGAATGAGTCAACATAAAAGAAGATGAATACTCGATGCAGATTACGCAAACAAGAATATTGGTCCCTTGGTTTTCGTGGTTTAAAAAGAAAAGATTTATATGCACCTTATCACGAACCGGGGCTGATGTGCCACTGTCTGAGCGACCACATTACAGACGAGTAGGTTTGGAACAGCTGTATTTCACCGCAGACGTGCTCGAGAGAATTAAGCTATGTGTATTTTTGCGACGTTTATCGCAGTACCTTGTATACCGAGGACATGCCTTTATAAGGTCTCATATCTGCCTACATTATATGGAATTCTCCACGAACTGTGATGCCAGGGGTCATTTGCTGCGCTGAGGCCTATCTGAAAGCTCACCTGCGTGTACTCCAAGCTAGGCGGACCCACAGGCTGTGTGTTCATATACAGACTAGATCAGACTAGTGGCATGCCACTTGGGAGCATAAGCGCGTGACTAAGATAATATAAATACCCGCAATGTGACAGCGAGTGACACGTGCCCCAGCATAAGAACATCAAGGTGGAACCTTTGCAGTGCGAAATGTACTGACAAAATAAACGCACAGGAGGACGTTAACACGAATGGAAATGGCTTTCAGTTGCTTTTGAAAACAGTGCAAAGCTTCGTCGCACTCGGAGGTAAAACGAGGTTGCGTGCGGAGTTTATTTGAAATGTAGGAAGCGTTGACATTTTGCCTCGTTGGTACGACACATTTTTTGCACTATATAGCACGCAATATATAAACCCAGACGTCAACAAGTCAAGGCATACGGAAGGAATTTTGCGTGTGTTCTCATTCAAGCACCTGTACGTCTATGCTTTGTTGCACACACAGCAAGAAAAATAATTTAAGAATTTACAGGGGCGTTTCGAGGGAATCTTCTGGCGACGTATAAATGGCAAGGATTGGAAGCGTCGGTACTGCCATCTTTTATATTGAATAGCAATTTCGTTTGTGAAATATGAAAAAGGAACCTCTCATTTTTCTGCCATCTTTCTATATGCAGATCACGTAGAGTTTTCGCTACCTCATCAACAGAAGAGCAACTCGACTTGCAGAACAGATAATTACGTTGAAGTAAAGCCCGGGAAGGTACGTTTTAGATGCAACTTTTTAGAATTGAAGGCCAGGCAATTTCTACGATTTGTCCGAGCTAAACGTTTCATTGTTTGTTTATAACCACACTTTTATTAGCAGATGCAGCGATTTGTCTTTCTGGTAACTGCAGTCATCCCTACGCTGGGAATTCCTATGACAGGGCTATATTTATGTCGCTTGATTCCAAAAATTATCACATATCAAGCCAATTAAGCAGGCATGAGAGCTATACCGCTAAAGGAAGATGCAAGAGTGGGATATATGAAACCGCGTCGCAATATATAAGCGTGGACGCCCAGTGATGCGGCCATCGCAAGATACATTAATGTCGTGTACCTGTTATTTCGGTGAGCAGTTGGGTTAATGTTGACATTAAATGGGAAATAAATATGGATTGATAAGCGAGCACATGCAATTCAAAATAAAGATATTTCAGTATGTTATTAGGCTTGCCAATCCAGAAAATGAGCTGCATGAGTCCTCGCTGGATAGATAAACCTAATAAACCGGTAATTTAACTATGCCAGGGACTCGAGAGAAAATTTAAACAGCGAAAATTTCTCCTTAACATATATACCCTGCTAAGTACAAATATACTAGCGCGATACTAACAAAATAGGGCTTTAAGAGAGCCTCTTGTCTTCTGAAAGCACTTATTAGGTAATGTTTCTTTTTTTATTGTCCCTTAAACAAGAAATTATTGTAACACTTTATTTTTTTGTTGTTTTTTGTTGACTCAGATCACTGTAGTGACGTCTTGCCAAGTCGAGTGCAGCTACGGCGAGTTCGAGAGGCGCAGCAATGGAGTCGGCTGTTTGGTGAGCTGCAAATTATTATCCTTTATGAAAATACTTTGTTCCAGAAACAGGGCGTTCCTTATGCATTGTGATGCCCAATTCGAAATTTTCAACATTATCGCTGCTCTATTTATTTGAGAACTCAAGTGAACATGAATGAGCGTTTTTAATTCAGCTGAGTGATTTCATTTTTGGAGGACACTTGACGATACTGCAAAAATAGAAGAGTCGTAACTTGAGATAGCTGGTTGTTGATTTTTGTTGACGTGGCGCAGCGCGTCGACAAGACAGGGACGTGGAGACGACGAGGTGCTTGTGTTCGTCGTCTCCTTGTTCCTGCTTTGCTCCGCGCTTCATAAAATCAGCAAATATATAGATCCGGTTGAAACAGATGCAAGCGAGCCAGTATTTTTCTATCCCTCTGTTTAGTGGTTGGAGAGGGTTTGTGTGTCACTGTCGTCCTGGTTTCATTTAAGGCGGTATCGTTTCCTACTGCAATGCAATATATGCACACATTGTGCATGTGCTGAACAACTATGATGTCGATAGAACAAAATGAGCATATTTTCTTGGATAGCACGCCTTTCTTTTCGTGTGTGTGTGTGTGTTTTAAACTACACTCATGCTCTTGCTACAGCTGTGCCAGCGCCTAAACACTTAATGAGCTGCAACGAATAATCCTTTTAATACACAGGCTATTTAAAAGCCCTGGGCTCTGAAACGCATTGCGAGTACTGAGAACACGCGAAGCAGTAGTTCTTGAGGTACCATTACTTCTGAAGGACAGGCAAAGAAGTGCTCTGTGCATTTCTGTTGATAAGGGACAAAGGAGAGAGCTACAATGTTGCGTGTTAACTCGGAAAGGGATTAACTTCTGAATCACCAGGAGCTCGGTGCGGGCAACGACGCAACGCCTCCTCCTCTGACGCGTTGCGTTCTTTAAGAACAACAGCGAATGAAAAGGCGTCCATCCATTGTCCGTGTCTTCTTTCGTCCCCGTTTTACTGCGCTGCTTTTGCTACTAGAAATGAACAACTGAAACCCGAAGTAAACTCGTTTTAGAGCTTGGCTCAATGCCGTCAAGATCATCGCCGTAAACGATTTGTTACCTACGAGAACTAAGGAGGGGCATTTGTGCCATACGACGATTATCAGAAGCACAAATAATGCAAAAGAAAAACAAGAAACTGCGAAAAAGAAAATAAAAGGCGAAAAAGAAAGCTAGGAGGTGAAGATGCTAACGCCTAGCAGACAAGTTCTTGGTTTGCTACCATGCACTGAGTGTAAGAGAATGTAGAATGAAAAGAGAATGCACAATGCGCGCTCGCTATTAGACGCGCAGAAGGACTGCGATAGATACAGACAGATGAAGACACTGGCTGGCCATAGAGTCTAGTGCTTGTAGGATGGTTGTATTGCTTGTAGGATAGTGCTTGTAGGAAACCAATGGATGGTTTCCGGGCCGAATAGTCTCCGTCGCATTAAGTTACTGTGTTAGAGTCCAATGAGCATTGCGTAGTCTGTGAAGCGACACCTTGGATGCCGTAACAAGAGCAGTTGCATAACGAATGTTCCATAGTTTCCTAAGAACCGTAAATGCCGATGCATCTGCTGAGTGTACGCATTAGAAAGGCTTGCAAAATCCTGCGCCAATGTCAAGAACAAGTGCAGTAATGGAAGTTCATGCACGCGCTCACGAGAGCCGAACACCTATACGGAACGCGCTAAGTTGGACCCACACACGCCTGCACCGAATAGACCCGCCTCTTGTACTTCCATTTCGACCCCCTCCCCTCCATCCTACAGGCTCTCTCGACTCGAAACAATTCTTTTGAAAATTGTGGCTTGGTGTCGCTTGCACGCTGTAATTAGCAATCTGAATCTATACTTGGACGACAACGCTGCTTGCCGTCACGGCGGCAGAGATTAGACCGTAGAACATGTTCTGTGCCACTGTCCTCGGTAGCGCAGGGGCGCCATGTTGGCTCGCTTTACGACAGGCCACTCTCGTAACAATGTGACAGTGCAAACTGCCAGTGCAAAGGAAGTCGGTCAAGGCCTTCCTGACCTTCTTACGCGGAAGTGGCCTATTGGAAAGATTATAATGTTCGCCCCTCCTTTTCTTCGTTTTTGACGCATTAAAAAAAAATCCGCTCTTCTTCCAGACTTTACATCACTTTCCCTATCCAAAAAAGAAAAAAGGAAACAGGATGGCAAGCCAAAACATATATTTCTGGCTAAACACCCTGCCTTTCTCTCATTAGTCCCTTAAGTGTTCCACTTTGTTGCCAGTGATTAGGATAAGCTAGACAATTTATGTCGTATAGCGTGAGCTCAGAATTATAGCACAGTGAAAAGAAAAAAAAACAAGAAAATTTGTAGTGAGTGCATGTACAGGCATGTGGACCGCGAGAACGAACAAAAGCTCCATTGTCCTCGCAACAAGAGAGAGAGAGAGATAATGGGCGGAAGGCAGGGAGGTTAACCGGAAAGGTAAATATCCAGTTTGCTACCCTGCACTGGGGAAGGGGTGAAGGGAGACAGAAAGGGATGGAAAAAGAATAAAGAAAGAAGGAGAGAGGTCAAATCGCGCACACACACACAAGCACGGCATGTGTCACAGACGGTTCACGAGGCCCGTTGCACGCAAAAACTTGAGCACAGCCTTCGTGGCTTTCTGTTGCGAGACACTGTCTGTCCGGCATTCCAATATGGTTTGCTCGGACAGTGGTCGATCATCAAGGCGTGACAATTCTGTGGCGAGAGTCTGTCGCTGGGAGCAGTACCCAGGGCAATCGCAGAGGACGTGCTCAATCGTTTCCTCGCTGCCGCAGTGAATACAGGCAGCACTGTCTTCCAGTCCAATGCGACAGCCGAAACTTCGTGTGAATGACGTGCCTAGCCACAGGCGGCAAAGCACGGTAGTTTCTAAGCGGGTAAGCCCGCGCGGAACTCGCAGTTGTAGTGATGGGTCGAGGCGGTGTAGACGGGTATGTAGAAGACCAGGAGTGTTCCACTGCGCTATAGTCATATCACGCGCAAGCGAGCAAAGTTTTCTTACTGCATCCGTTCTTGACAGTGGGATGGCTTGCAGCACTCCAATTTCGTGGGCACGTTTCGCAGCATCATCTGCGTGCTCGTTGCCGATTATTCCAGAGTGGCCTGGTAGCCACTGAAACGTGATGTCATGGCCTTCGTCGGTTAATTGGTGATAGAGCTGTCGTGTTTGAAGCACTAATTGGTCTTGCGGCCCGCCACGTAAGGCCGATAAAAGGCACTGAAGGGCTGACTTAGAATCTGTAAAGATTGCCCATTTCTGTGGTGGCTCCCCATCGATCACGCAAAGTGCGGTGCGTAGTGCCTCAAGCTCCACGGCAGTCGATGTTGTGCCATGAGACGTCTTGAACATTACACCTACTGCTTTGGCAGGGAAGGTCACAGCTCCTGCAGATCTGCCTGCTGCTGTTGAGCCATCAGTGTAAAGCTGAAGATGATTCCTGTAGTCCTCATGCAGCATTAGTAGAGACAGCTGTTTTAAAGCCGGTGGTGACAGCTCCGCTTTCGTCCGAATCCCTGGCACTGTCAGCCGGACCTTTGGACGGGCCAAACACCAAGGAGGCGTCGGAAGTCTCTCAGCAGGAGTATAATTCTTTGGGAGGCACTCGCGGAATGCCGATAGCCTCTTACAAAAAGAGGCACCGGGCCGGTCTTCTGGAAGCGAGGCGAGGTGGTGAGCAGGAGCACGAGCTAGGTGTCGAATGTGTGTCCTAAGCACCTCCAAAGTTATGTGAGTGGTGGCAGGAAGGTCTTTGGCCATCGCTATAGTATCCGCTGTTGAGGTGCAGCGTGGCAATCCGAGGCAGATCTTGAGTGCCTGGCCCTGAACGCTCTCGAGTGCGCGTAGGTTACTTTTACAGGTGTTAGTCAGCACCGGTAAGCTGTATCTCAAGTACCCGAGAAAGAGCGTCCGGTATAGGTGCAACATGGCGTTCACTGACGTACCCCACGTTTTCCCTCCGAGGAAGTGGAAAACTTGTGAGGTGGCCGTTAAGCGCTTCTTGAGACCGGCCACATGGGGACTCCAGCACAGGTCCCGATCGATGGTTACTCCCACGAACCTGTGCGTCTTGGCGTAACAAATATTTTGCCCCTTGATAGAGATAGCATAGGCTGTCATTGGCTTTCGCGTGAAAGCGACCAGCGCCGATTTTTCAGGCGAAATTTCAAGGCCTTGTTCATTAAGGTGGAACGCATACCAGGTTGTGTACAGATATCGATTTATGCAGACGACATCTGTGTTTGGACGTCAGGCGTAACACGTCCTCAGATACGCGCGAGGCTCCAAAAAGTCCTCGCAACAAAGTGGCAAACATGATTATATATGCAAGCTATGGAAGTCGCCACTACTCTGGATTCCTGTATCCACATTTGTTGCGTAAGTTGTGAGGCATATGCGTTAGACTCACGTGGCCTGACGAAACTGAAGAGAGAAAGAGAGAGCGAGCGAGAGAGAGAGATGAAGAGGAAGGCAGGGAGGTTAACCAGATATTAGTCTCCGGTTTGCTACCCTGCACTGAACTGAAAAGCAGTGTGCTGGCTTCGCGCTTCGTAGCAGTTACGTAGATGACGAACACGAGGAGCACAAAACGTGGACTACTAATTAATATCTATTTTAAGCATTCATTCGAGAGGAGGTACGAATATAGGAAACTCATGTGAAAACAGAGACGCAGAAAATGATTACATAGCTCTTTTGTCTGTTCACACAACGAATACATGGACATTTTAGCTGCATAGAAGGCCGCCAAGTGAAACAATCTGCACGAAACACAACACGAGCTGCTGGGATTTTACATACCAAAACCGAGATACGATTGTGAGGTTCACATTATGGGGAGACTCCAGAAATTTTGACCACCACTGGTTCTTTGACACGCTATGAAAACGCACAGTACGTGGGCATATACACCTCCACGGAGACTGCGACAGCCACAGCGGGAAATGAACTCGCGTCATTCAATTCAATAGCCAAACACCAGGGCCACATACCACCGTGGTAGCCAGCACACATACATTTCACCAGCATAGAGGGCCGCCACTTCAGATGTAAGAAAAACAACATAGAACGACATTCAAAACTCTTCAACAAATACAACTATGTTGAAAAAACTTGAACACAGCACCGATTTGTTTAAAACAAGTCCTAGTTTCACCAGAAGGACAGAGCAACGAATGCGATACCGGCGTATGCATTATTATGGCAACCCGAGCCGCTTTTAGGGACGATGCGCTTCGGCTTTGCGCTGTGCGGGATCCTATCCGGCGTTGATCTGCAACGTCCTTAAGGCGCAGCAGCACGTTGTTCCTGCTTGTGCAGTGCGTATACGCGTGCAAGCGCTCTTTTCGTTAATCACGACTATCCTTTCGCCGCAGCTCTACGTCCTCAAACGCCGTCAGCGACCCAAGCGACAAACGCGGCAAGAAAGACGGTTTCACCCAAGGAGGATTAAAATCCTCCTTGGTTTGGTTTCACCTCAGGAGCTGCGTGCAAGCTAGCGCCTTCTCAGAGGAAGGCAGCTCAGAGATTTTGGCATGTTGCCAGCCTGAAGAGCAATGCATAAGTACCCCTCCGCTTGTACTGTAATGAGAGCCTCGTCTGATGCCTACCTGTATGAGGCGGCCATCTGGGAACCGAGAGGTCGCGCGTTTGATTGCCATTACTGTCCCACGGCCAAAAATTATCCTTAGGTTGTTTTTTCTTGCAGATTTTGATTTATATATGACTATTTATAAGTATAAGCAGCATGACGGCGGCAGCGACGCCGACGGCAAAATCCCGGTTGAAGAGCCCATATTGCTATCGCAATAACGCATCTTTATTCACATAATCTTAATTTGTTGGTCTACTGGTTATCAGTTCACCGTCAGCCATCTCCCTAAACCAGTGCTGGGGCCTCATCATGGCCCTGCACAAGAGTCTCCCTCCAGCTTCCCTTAAAGGACTCGTTTCTTGTGACGACCAGCGGGAGGCTGGCTTGCGCAGCTCGAGGCCCGATATTCAGGAAGCAACCACGGGGTGGGCTGAGATGGTGGAGGAGGCCTACTTCAAGTGGCTCCTACCTCCACACTCTAAACCCTTGCCGCTTTCCTCTAAAAGGCAGAAATAAAGTTTTAATTCACTCCCACTCCTCCTCCAAGAGGTAATCTTGTTAACACCGAGGAAATAAAGTAGGATGACTTGTGGGGCTGCAAGAGCGTCTGAAGCAAGAACACGACACGCGAAGATCCTGTTATATTTAAACTGCGCAGTAACTGCGCTTCAAGAATTATGAGCTTAACTGCGTCAGTGGCTGCCTATCTGTAGTGGTACTGCATATGGGTATGTCCGTTTATGCAGACTCGTTACGTGTAGAGTCTTCTGTAGATTGCCGTAGAGGGATGAAAGCTTTGTGTACGACAAGGCGTCAAGTAAAGTCGCTTCCACGTTAACGTGTTATGTGGCAGTGAAATTCAGCAGTACGACGGTGATGTCTATCTTGACGGCTCAGTGTGGCTCATTCTCGCTTTTGCTATTCACAATTACAGAAACGGGCAGGTGGCTTGCTACACTGACGTCTGTACGCTGCCTGTACTAATCAATTCCGTAGTAATGCGGTGAAAAAGATTGTATAAAGTTGCCCCGCCACGGTGGTCTAGTGGCTATGGTACTCGGCTGCTGATCCGAGGGTCGCGGGATCGAATCCCGGCCGCGGCGGCTGCATTTCGATGGAGGCGAAATGTTGAGGCCCGTGTGCCGTGCGATGTCAGTGCACGTTAAAGAACCCCAGGTGGTCGAAATTTCCGGAGTCCTCCACTACGGCGTCTCTCATAATCAGAGCTGGTTTTGGGACGTTAAACCCCACAAATCAATCAATCAACCTTGTATAAAATTACAAATAAACTGTGCACTGATTACTGCATTTCCTTGCAGCGGGAGTACAGTGAAAGCAAAAAAGGAGAAAAGGTTTACACAATAGGAACATGCGCGGGTGGCTTCTGTGCTCTTGGTCTGCGACCGAGAAACATCACAACGACGGACTGAATAAAGACAACCACGGAAAAAATAAAAATAAAGACGCATTATTAAAATCATTCACACATGGACTTGTTTCTTCTTTCAGCGCCGTCACTACATTACGATCCATTTGACTATGGTCTAGCAACAGGCGTGGTTAGCCTGGTATATAGAGACGGTTGCCGTTCTGACGTGGAATCCAAAGGGGTGCGTGACCATGCTTTTATAATCCCCATGCCATGATGAAGTGCATTCCAAAAATTCAGTTGGCAAAGCATTTGTCAGTGCTTAAGAAAGTCGAACGTAAGAGCATAATCAGGAGCCGTTCACTGCTGGATCCTTTGATATTACCGCAGACCCTTTCCTACTCACAGTCACAGTTCGTAGAAGTAATGAAGCTCTCAGTGTGCTTTTTTTTTAAATGCAATATATTTGTTGTTTGCTTAATGTGCTCCCTGTATGACAAACTATCATCGTAATCAATTTCGATCCACAAGAGTGCGCGTGTTCTTCTGTGCGATGCCGAATTGTGCGGCGTTCGCCAGCGCGCTTTCTTCACACGAAGCATCAGCAGACAGCGTGCGTCGATCCGTCCGGCGCATAGCGTCTCGAAAAGCTAAGCGTTTGTGCATAGCTTCGCACCACGAGAGCATGTGTCTTCTGATAGGGCGAAGCTACGCACAAACGCATAGTGTATTACTCCAGAGGGGTGGGACGGCGTCATGCCAAGGGTACGCGTGCCGCGTCTGGCAGTATTACTGTGCCCCACGTATAACTGAAGGGCCGAAGCGCTTCCTGAGTAAGGAAGCAGATAGCCGCATTCATGATGCCAGCAGGCCCCTGAACAGACCAATGCCGGGAAGACACGCACTAAATACGGTAAGGGGGGCTGTATCCGCATATGTTCGGAACTCTTTCCAGTCCACGCTACGTTCATGAAAGTTCATGAAATAGTGTTGAACAGGAAGACAGCATCGGCAAGTGCCGAAGTGTGTTCATATAAAAGGTGTTCCAGCTCCTGCATGGTAGCTATATTCGTTTGTTATAGCAACAACGATGTAATATCACGGTTTAAAATTTCTTGCTCTTATTGTGGACAAATGCTCCCGTGCAGAAGCCGAAACGTCTTTTATGTGAGTGCATTTATGCTTTGGTTGTTGTTGTTGTGTGTGTGTGTGTGTTCTTCTGTTTTTTTTTTTTTTTTTTTGGACCATCGGATTTCCCTACCAGACGGCGTTCCCTCCAACACTCGATTAGGGAGCCCACATGTCACGCGCGTCTCCTCCGCGCACAGTTCTAGCCTCCCCAAGTTCGACACGAATAAGGGAGTATACAGTGCGGAACCATTTTAGCTGTCCATATAAGTCGGGAGATGCTCACTTCTCTGTGTTTCTGTGTTTCTTGCTTAGGTAAAATGTTCCACAAAGGAAGAGAGAGAGAGATAGAGAAATCAAGAGGAATGACAGGGAGGTCAGCCAAGCGCGTGCTCGGATGGCTGCTGTACTCCTGGGGAGGGGATAGGAGAATAATAGATAAGGTAGAGGAAGGAAGAGCAGGAAGAAATAAACAGGAGGACACTTAGAAGACATGTACAAAGCGTTAAAGCCCTAGCACGGGTTCATCTTTCCCAAACTTTCGTGAAGTACCGTCGACCTCAGAAAGCACAACAGCAAAGTCACTGAAGCATGGTTTATCGAGGTGACGCTCCATTCCGGTAAAAAGTAAGCAATGTCTTTGCTAGGAGTGGTCTTTACAAGAAAGGATTCTAAGCGTTATAAGTCTAGGACGCGTGCGCGCGCACTCTGGTAAAATATGGACCAGACAAGAAGCGAAAATTGTGTATCAGGTCACTTGGAGAAATCCATTTGCCTGTTATAAATATTCAACGTTATGTGCGCCATCATATCAGCCATATTCATTAGAAGCATGACAGTACGCGTGAGTTCTTAGGTACACTAGACGATGACGTATTAAATAACCACTTTACAGACCCTTCATTCGTGACGAGTTCACAGTGAAACGTATAGGGAAATTCGAAAAGCTGAAGACATGCTTTGTTGTTTAAAAAAAGCAACAGCTAATTGTCATGTGAAACTAAGTTGCCCTAAGTCGGTCAACCGTCTTCGGGAACCGCTTGCGGACCATTTCGAGCCTGCTAATAGAGGGCGTTGTCCGTCGACGATTCAAGTGCTACATTGCTTAATTAAGCGCATTCCGAAGTGGTTTTAAGCAGGCTCAGAAATTGCAGACGCACTTTCACGAACGGTGTCTTCAACTCAAAGAATTGCGCGTATGTAATTCATTTGATACTTCATAATGCTCTTGAGTATTATCACACTAAGCCATCTGTGCGAGTGCAGCCCGTCTTTGCTGATGCGATTGGTCATGAAGGCCACTCAACAACACAAATATTTGTCAGCAGTGCTGGCCAACTTCGTGCTTGCACTATAGGGTTGATGCACTTGAAATTTGACGCAGCGGCATTACGCAGTGCTAATATCAATTGGTGTCCTGGTAAAAAGAAATACTGTGCTGTGGGCGATCCGTCAGTCTGACGGGCAATGCTCCTTCACTACAGAGAACTCTAGCCTGTCTAGTAAACCACTATACGCAACGAAATATACATACAATGGATCACTCGGCGTAAATACCGCGTGCGCTTACATGGCCGACAACACATGGCGCATGCCGTCCCCTTGAATTTTTCAAATGGTCGTCCTGCTCTCTGTAGCCTCGAAGTTGATTGATTGATTTGTGGAGTGTAACGTGCCAAAACCAGCTCTGATTATGAAAGACGCCGTAGTGGAGGTCTCCGGAAATTTCGACCACCTGGGGTTCTTTAACGTGCACTGAAATCGCGCAGCACGCAGGCCTCAACATTTCGCCTCCATCGAAATGCAGCCGCCGTGGGCGGGATTCGATCCCGCGACCTTCGCATCAGCAGCCGAGTGCCATAACCCCTAGACCACTGTGGCGCGGCCTAGCCTCCAACTTATTGAAGGATGTATTTGCCTAAGGTTTGTGTGATGAAGCTTCGACAGCAGAGTATCCTTGACAATTGGACACCGCTGCTGACAGCCACACTCAAATTATCAATGATGTAAGCTTAAACGGTGGCGGTTTGTATCTCGGAGAACAGACTACGAATTTGCTTGTTCTGTTTATCACTTATAGCAGGTGCCACTTGGAAGCTTTAAGCAACGCTATACGGTGTCCGGTATTGCGCTATGCCCTTGGGTATAGCGGGATTCCGGAATTCCCGACAAGCTAAAGTTTACTATACTCTGTTTCAGTAGCTCCGTGTGGCACTGCCCCGACACGATGGTCTAGTGGTTATGGCCCTCGGCTGCAGATCCGAAGGTCGCGGAATCGAATCCCGGCCGCGGCGACTGCATTTCGATGGAGGCGAAATGTCGAGGCCAGTGCGCTGTGCGATGTCAGTGCACGTTAATGAACCCCAAGAGCGTCGAAATTTCCGGAGACCTCCGCTACGGCGTCTCTCATAATCAGAGCTGGTTTTGGGACGTTTAACCCCACAAATCAATCAAATCAAATCCGTGCGGCACTGTGGATGCTGCAAGGCTCTTCGGCCCGGAAGGAGCGCGAACACGTACTAAACGTGTCCTTCCGCACCATGACATCTGCCAATGGTGGGCGCTGCAGTGGCAGCACGAGCCTTGGAAGGAGGAGGAAGATGTGGGGCTCCTGTTGGTACGAGCGGCTTGCAGCTGCGTGTTCGAACAATGACATTCCGTCTCGCTTCGCAAGAAGTCTGCGCTCAGTAGCTTCGTAGCAATGGCTCTGCTGCACGGAACTGGAGAAACAGAGTATATAACGCCAGTTCATACTCTCTATACCTGCTATAAAACGCCGCAAGAAGAGCAGTATCCTAGATTTTATGATTTTTCGAAGTTCGCCGCAACGTTTGCGACATTGTTTCTCAAGGGTCATACCGAAATTCGCTCTAAGCCAACTCAAAGTTAAGGTTTGACGATGATTCCATGAACGTTATGAAACGCCAATAAAGATTATAGGGTTATGAGCCCGGGATATTCGGACATACGAGCCACAAGCAGAAATAAAGAAATTGGGTGTGATTCATGATCGCTTTCGATATTCTGGTATGAGTGAATGTTATGCGGGTGTGATCAATACGTGGCTGAATTCACCTAATGCCTACCCCAAGTCAACAAGAGTTTCACTAAAATCTAGCGGTTTGCGCCGTTAAAGAAACTTAAACACCGTTAAGGTCGCCTAAAGTTTTTACATATTGCACTGAACCGCGTCAACCTGCAGAACTTGTAGCATTGACGGCAATAAAAGGGCTCGCAGTTTTATCGGCCATATATGTTTGAGTAAACGTTCGCGTCCTGATTCGTTGAGCAAGTACGGTGCCTGCGCGCGCAGGCGAACATGCGAGCACATCTCACTCACTGAAGACGAACCCGGGACTTTAGAAAGCTGGTGCGACAAACACTACAAGTAGAAGTAAGCAGCTGTGAGCAAGGGCGTCGTACGTATAGTTTGTACAGAATAATACACGTGTCCTGCCATGAACGCAAGCAGGCACCTTTAGAATGAAATAAGAGCTTGACGCAGCGAGATTGCCTGAAGCGAAATATTGACTGCTGACGCTAGAAGTGTTTGTCCAAGTCTTTAATGTCAGTGTCTACGGCATTCACAACATAAGTCGTTTGTATCTCACGATAAAGAAAAGAGAACTATCACACACTTCGCGCCTGCGTGACCGCTTCCAACTTCTCGAAAACATCCCTGAATGACACACCTGCTGACAATTTCGTATTTGCGCTGTTTATATAGACGTCAGTGGCTTTCGAATTTACAGTTGACTCAAAATGCTTAGCAGGAAACTGCGTATAAAATGAGCTCAATATTTTTGTTGTGACAATAGGTATAGTATACGATTGTGAAAGAAAGACTGCTTGTCATTATCGAAAGCTGATTTAGAGTACATAGAATTAGACATCTTTCATTTACTGCTTTTTTTTTTTGAACGCGCTGGTGGCGAGCATCGTTAAGGCAACTCTGAATTCCATTCATTCTTCGTAGGAGTTTGCCTAAGTGAGATGTGACGCCGTAGTCATCACTGTACAGTGCATCAGCAGGCAGGCAGAAGTGGTGTACAACGTATTCAAGGTGAGCGTCTCCGATGCTTAAGCAAGGCGCCCTCGCTATCTTTTACCTGTAAGAGCCAGTATAATTCTTGAATCAGGAAAAATTAAGAGCGGTCAAGTATCCTAGCATAGAAGAATGAACTACTTTTGAGACATTCTAGTTATTGATGTGAGGTGAAGAATACTGGTTCGTTGAAGAGGCATACAATAATCCATCACCTGCTTCCCATTGTCCTTGGCATCGGCTGCCGGAAAAATTTCATGTGCAGCGGCGCATCGTAGCATCCCAGTTGGTAGTGTGCTTGTTTGCACTTCGTGGTCAGGGCTCGATTCTTGGTTCCCTACCACTTGATAGGTTGCCTTCAGCGATTACAGCTGGCTCGCTTGTGTCCGGACGCTTGCTGCGTCTACACTTCAATCGCAAGCTAGGGAAAACGGTACGCTTTTCTTGTCTTAAGACGGAAGTGTTTTACGCAGGGGTCCTCCAAGAAATCACTGACGCACTTCCCTCACGGAAGAGGGTATTTGCAAAAAAGAACGCAGAGATGACGAGAAAAAGCACCACCCTGTATGATTTGAGTCCACAGTCACCCATGAATCGATGATGGGACCTAGAAGCTCTTCCGACCACACCACAGATGTATGGGACATACAAGAAACAAAGCGGCCTTACATCTTCACTACACCGCTTTACAATGCGCATATAAACCTTGCCCGGTTAAAGCAAAAGAGTGTAGCAAGCAAAATTACTCTTAAACTAGCATCGCCGCCCTTTTACTGCACTCTTGGTCCGCCGCGGTGGTATTGCCATCTAGGAACGATGGAGCGAAGGAGCTTGCCGTGCTAGTGCGTGGTGGTAGTTAGCGCTTTGGTTTGCTCAGCGCGTCGATCGCCGCAGAGATTAGCGGCATGGCGGCGTCCCGCCGGCGCGTTGCTTGGGCAAAGTACAACCGCGGGAGCCAGATAAATTTGTGTTGTGTGGCCTGTTATGCTGTGACGCACTGCCGACAAGCAAATGAATGGAAGTGATGCCCTGTTCTCTGCTGCGGTCTGTGTGTTCACAAAGCGATCTGCTGACAAGTAGTTCGGTTTCGCTAGCAAGGCTTCACTGTTTGCGGACGCTCCTGGTTTATGGCAGGTTTGTGCAGAGCTCTCGCTCTTGGAGTGCAGTGTCCCGGAGAAATGTTAGTCGTTCGAGAACTTTCCAGCCGAGCGGTGCAGCTTACGTCGGATCCGGGTGACCATCAAGAAGCCCTTACCTCATATCACGACATTACCCACTCCTATCGCTTGTCGAGGCAGCTGAAACCACCTCCGCACCATAAATTGACCAAGCGCCAGGGGGTGATCTGGCGCCGACTACAAACACATTCTTTTACGAACCCGTACATCTACGCGCGCATATACCGGGACATATTCGACCCACATTGTCCGCAATGCGGCTCAACAGCCGTACTTAACCATATCCTTTGGGACTGCAAAGAAGACCCACCCTCTCCCGATCTCCTGGCCACTCCCTCACCTGAGGGGTGGGAGGAGGTTCTGACCTCCACCAGCCTTAGCGTCCAGCTCCAGGCCATACCGAGAGCTGAGGAGGTGGCCATCAGGCTCGACCTGGCGGATCACCTACCTCCGTAACTGACGAAAATAAAGTTTTATCTCTATCTCTTGTGTACAGCTGCCGACGATTCCTGTGCAGTGCCGATGTGCCGCTGATGCCTTCAGGCAACGAGTTCACATGTACGTAATATCCGACGGTTCCACTCCACCACTCGATACTCGCAGCGATATACTCGCTTCGATCAAATAACACCGTGCACCTGTTGTCCTTTTGCTATGGGCACCGAAGTAGTGTGGGCGGCACCAACCGAATAAATTGGGATGCGTTGGTGCACATACTACATATGAAATAGAATGCGCTGATTCTATATTTAGAGTCCTCAAATGTTTGGTTTGAATTACGCAGCTACAACCGAGTGTACGCATTATTCATTTGCGCACTTAAAGCGGCAAAATATATTCCTTTACTTCATGCGTCGAATCCAGGGGCTTGAGAAAGCAGCATGGCAAATCGATACACCATGCAACTAGCAAGACATGTGTATTGTTCGGTCCATTCCACCACCCTGCTCTGTTTGCCTAATTTAAAAAATAGCAAGCGAAGAAAGACTGCGCCCTTGAGACGACCAAAGTAGGAAAGGTGAGCTGACGAGCTCGATATTAATGTCTGTCTTGTAACTCGGCTTGAGTACGCCGTGTTGAAGCAGCGCTGATTGACTTAGAGGGGAACTCCGGCGGTTTTTTCACCGTGCTCTGATAGCGATGTGTTTCAATGGTACTGATAGTCCTGTAGCAGCCAAGGTGCTTCAATTTGCTCAGAAAAGCACCAATAATTTTAAATAATCGACGAACGGTGTACGGTGTGTTCAAACCGAAACCGAAATGGGTAGACTCTTGCAGCGTATAAGACGGCGTCACAGACTCCCCGCCTTCAGAAATACGGAGCTCGTGCCAGAAAAATGGCAGTGGTGAGGTGATATGACAATGTATTGAGTTATGGCAGCCTTTCTGAACTTGACAGCGAAGATTTAAACCATGAAGTATCACCGTTTTGCGTTTGACGGCCCGTGTTCTTGACCAGAGGCCTTCTAAGAGGATAAGATTCTCGGAACGCGGCCCATCCCGCGCTAGCAAAGCATTGCAGGCATTATATAAGCTTTTACTGACGACTGCCTTGAAGGTTCTCTTGTAGGTCTGCGATGGACAGGCGCTTGTTCCCTACCCATTTGCAGTCGCACCATCCTTTATTTCTCTCTTTTAATCCCTGATTGCTCTCCCCAGATTGAGCAATGTAATAAATTACTTTTGTGGGCTGGGAACTTAGAATGCATTGAAGTAATTCAAGTAAGTGATTTCAACAAAATTGCTCATTCCTTCGCAAATTACTTTTCACACAAATAGACCATGCACGTTTCCCTCACGGCATAACAAATGAGAAGAAAAAGAAAGAAAAAATAACAAAACAAGTCAATATGAGGGGGAGGCCCACAGAAACTGAGAAACTTGCTGACTCTCGGGCTTCTAAGCAGCATGATGTAAAGTGTGCAAAACACGTAACCGTTTCCCATCGAGAGAGATTTTCTTTACAAAGAATTATGGCAGGAGTTCCGGACGCAAGTCCCCAGGCCACTGAACCACTCTTAAGACTAGGAAGGACAAGCACTCTTTGGGGGAATTTAAAGAGATCCGTCACTCAAAGACTCGCGACCGTTTAGCTGCAAATTTCAACGTAAATGAGATGCAGATGAAGTGGACTTGAGGTAGTGCATCAATGATGGGCCTTGTGAGAAGACATGAGGCGTTTGGTTGCCCACATTTATTTATGCACTAGCACAGACGCTGTCGCTCTTGCCGCCGTGTTGCCGTCTTGCCCGTTCTACCTCTCGCGCTCAGCTCGAACGTGCAGAGCAGCTGAGGCGCAACATCGTCGTCGTCGTCGAGACGCTGACGGCTCGCCATAGCCTTTTAAAAGCTAATCTGAAAGTAAATTCCTTACTTTTCAACAGTAGCAACAATGTAATGTCATTACTTTCGGCTAGCTGTAACTTGTAATATAATTTAATTGCATTTATAGATATTCTAGAAAATCAACGAATAATGTAATTTAGCTACTTTCTAGCAGTAATTTTGTCCTCTTTGCCGCATGTTCTCACACTATTTTTTTAAATCTTACTTTATTCTACTTGCTGTGGAGGCTGAGGGTGGATCAGCACGCACAGTCAGACAGAGAAAAGAAGGAAGAGAAGGAGTACGCGCCTACACTAACCGCGACAGTCGAGAGAGAGAGACGTCTCCGTCGCGACAGAAGCGCCGAGTTGAATCGAGAGATTTCCCTCAGCTCTGCACGTGTTGAGATCAGGTGATCCAAGCAGAACCTTTCAAAAATCCAGAGGAAGGCAATTTAAGGAGTTATTCAATGAAGAACTGTCAGCCGTCGATCGTCAGTGTGACAAAGGGGATCAAGTCCGAAGACGTTGAACGACGCTCCTCCACGGCCCAACCGTTGAGGTCGACCAGCATGCCCCATATTGACGGGACTTGTCGAGTTGGCCTTGTTGAATAGGACATTTTGGGGTTTTATTTTCCAACTGTAATGCATTGGCTTGTATATTTTGTGTTATACCATATGTTCCGTGTTTTGTTGTGACCCATATGTAAGATTTGTATTGTTACTAGCCGTGTTTGTACATGCTTCTGTAACTGCCAATTTCATTTAGAATATACTTGAGTTGTCTTGACAAACCTTTGCTCTGACTCGTTCTTTGAACCACTGCTGGCGTGTTGCTAGCTCGCCAAAGGGACCCAATACTTAAACGTCCAAGCTTTCGCGGAGTGATTTTCAGAGAACTGATACGTCGGTTCTGGGAATTTTTCCCGGCGGATGCATTCCGTGCTTTATAGTTCGGGATTGGTCACAGTGGGATCGGACGAATTTCTTTCGACGACGAAAGATAGCCTAGACAAACATCCATTCAAAACCGGAAATATTGAAGCGTGGCAGCCAGTCAGCTGCCAGTGGCTTCTCACTGAGAAGCAATCACATGTTATGCAGAACAGCCTTCGTGGTGGATTAACGGTTAGGGTATTGGCTTGCTAAGCTGAGGGTTGCGAGGTTGAAACCCGGCCACGTCGATCGCATTTTGATGGGGAGGAAATGCAAAACACAGCAGTACACATAGATTTAGGAGAGCGCCCACGACCCCAGGCGGTCAGAATTACTCCAGATTCCTTCGTTACAGACATTCCGTGCCTCATAATCATATTGCCCTTCTGGCGCGCGAAACAGCAGCAATTATTAAATAGTTACAAAGAATGTTGGCAGTAACTCGTTGCAGGAAACGTCCCTACCATTGACGCGTGACGTTTCACGGTAAGTGTGTAACCTTTCCACTAACATCGGAACTGCCAGAGGCAAGGAACGTGCGTTTACACCTCTATTTCTACTAACTGAACTAAAGATATTGAGTTCTGCTGTGAGTTTAGAGACTGACTGATTGATTTTGGTGGTTTAACGTCCCAAAACGATTATGGGAGACGCCGTAGTGGTGCACTGACATCGCACAGCACACGGGGCTCAACATTACGCCTCCATCGAAATGCAGCCGCCGCGGCCGGGATTCCATCCCGCGACCTTTCTGGCCCCCTACCCTATACTTGTACCGAGATTTTCTTGTCTTTTTATTGTTGTAATTTCTCTCATTTATAAAAAAAGAATCACTGCGGTCGTTTACTCATTGTTGGACATCGTAGGTTTATTCTCATCTGCTGGATATCAGCGCCAGCTGCGAGCAGCAGTTGATATTGAAAGACGTCATTCGCCCTTTCTAGTTGCCTAGATATAGCAACAAAAGTTCATCGAATTCGGGAAGGTAGTCAATGACCCTCGCTCCAGGGCAATGCACTCGATATGATTAACAGCGCAGCTGTCTCGCGTGTCCACGTCGCAATGCAGTGAATTATTTTACTTCGAGATGCTAATGTTCCAAAGATAATATTCGTCTCAAAACTTATTTTATATAGAGTAGAAAATGTTCCAAGTGTAAAGAGCTATTCGGTCGCAGTCGCTGTGCGTCCACACGATGGCAAAATAATAGTGCAGTGTCCCTCATTTTGCCAGAATAACCTATTGTTAAACGCCACGTCACCCTAAGTGACACTGAATTCATCCAGTAGCTGAGAAATTTATCACTGTATTCTGAAACTTGCGTGATGCGCGTACGGAGTGCACATGTAACTTTTTGATCTGTTAGGAAAGCACTGATGCTTTTTGAAACATTAAAAAATTCTGGGATTATACATGCTAAGGAAAAAGAATGATAATATTAATATTAACCTCCAGAAGAGGGTACCTCAGAGCACTTTTAACCACAAGAAATTTTGACACATACGCAAACCCAGATATGCTCGCGTTCTCGCATGTTGCACCCGCAGAAAAATGGCCACCGTGAGTTCGTTTCAAAACGGTGCGCTCACAGCACCGTAATTGGAAAACGAAGTCCTTTTGAGAATGCTTCTTTTTCGCACTTTGTAAAGAAACACAACAGCACTATAAATGCAAACACAACCGCAACAAATCAAATATGCTGTTCGTAAGATATGTGACCCACGTTCACGAGCACTTTGAAAGAATGAAATCCGTGCCAAAAAATCACAATCGCTATCTGTGAAAGCTGATCTTTCCTCAGTTAATCCCAACCCACCTGAGAGTTCATTAACACAGCCACCAGTGCATGCATGAGTGGAAACCAGAAACGTTTTTTAAACAGCACGATTAAGCATCCCTCCTTGTTTACAAAACGTCCCTCAATAAGATTTAAAAAGAAAGAGCGTTGTCTCATACGAATAGCATTACAGTGAAGTTGCGTATGGCTAACCTCAAAGATTTCATGACGTTTGGCTACAAAAATAAAATAAAAATAAAAGAAAAAATATCCTACTTCCTTCAATATCCCTTAAAACGGCTACCGCCACCTCAGGGAACCCATGGAAACTATATATCAGTTCTTTAAACGGCGCTTAGTGCGCGGCCTGGTGCACGCCAACATGCGCTGGAGCTCTGCAGTCCCGCTAGGGCCTTTCTGCATCAACAGGAACTGCTTTGGTCCTGCACACTCGTATCGGCCATACTTTCTTTTCGCTTTGCTCTTCTTCTTTTTGTCTAGCTAAACGCCTGTCGTCGACACCTTTGTGGTGTGCGCTTGCGAATGGAGACAACCGTGTACCCTGGTTAGCTTGGCCATATAACAATAGGTTAAAAAGAGATGTTAGCCATTAAAGAATGCAAAGCTCGTAGATGGAGGAAGAAGGTGATGTGGTTCGAGTGGCCATAACGCGTAGGAGTTAGTCTCTCTCGTCATTAAAGGTATTTCCGGTGCCGAAACCCGGGTACGAACTAGGGACCTTTAGCTCTCGTGGACTTCAGCGGGAACATTGGTTGAAGTGTCGTGAGATCGCAGCGGACTAGCACAGGAGTCAGTCTTCGCGCCGCCGATTATCGTTCGTCATCATGCCTGGTAGAATTGAGAACCGCTCGATGTATGCGTCGAAAAGAACAGAGCGTATCCGCATTGCGTTTAGGGTCATCCACGCCAAACGTCCCAAACTATGCGCTCGAACCTCTTCAATTCTATTGTAAAAAATTGTGGTCGTTCATATCAGTGCATTGTCTGCCCTCGGAAAGTATTTTTCGGGAATTTTTTGTTTTTGTTTATTGCAGTGATTTGAATTTTGCCGTTGTGGGTGAAACCTAGGTTGCGAAAAAATACTCTAAAAATACAATACTTCACGGAACACCCCAAATATCTGATATATTCTTGAAAAGGAATGCCACTATCTTATTATTATACATTGACGACCACTACTATGTCTCACGATGTGCTTTGTGGTGAAGCAAGGCTGCAATTCTGTGCCCATTCTGAGTATTTTTTTTTAAATTCCACAAATATTACAGAGACAATAAGACTGTATCACATGGCTGGATAGTTGTCAGTAAGCGTGTCAAAAAGGTATTGAAGTCGACGACCGAGTAGTTTCGAAGTGGAAGGGGCGCAAACACTGAAAAATGCGTGAAATGCCCCGTGTTCAGGCACATGTAGAGTGGTGATGCGGTCCAAATAAAAATGCACGCTTGGTGTCATTTGGAAGAGTAAACAAAGGAGACTTATTTGTGAAAGTTTAATCGGAATGCTTTTGTTTTAGGAGAGAAACAAAAAATTACGTTGAGCGTTCGCGGCGTCCCTGGGCGCGGGCCCGTAAGTCCGCTTCACTGCGCCGCCACACTTCCTTGGCGTTTGACTTACGGCAGCGGCCAGTACTGCAATAAGGGGCAGGTGGTAAACGTTCCGATCGACGTGCCCAAAACCGCGCAGTACCTGCCGCGGAACGTCCCCGATGACGCCGCCTTTGACGTCAACATCAAGCGCCGGCTCGTTAATAAGCCTTCCTACACGAAAGGTCTCGTTAAGAAACGCCACGTACACACCTGGCTTAAACATCTAGAACATTCCCCCCGTTGTACAAATATCTCAAAATCAAGATCGACAGAAGCCGCCTGGTTGAACAAGAAGAAGAATGTGACGGAAAGTTAGACGATGACGAGATCGAGCCGGCACCTAATACATCAAAATTTAAATTAATAAACATTCTGCATATAATGCGTACATAACTTTAACAACACGTCACGTCTTTATATGCCAGTAGAGGACTTGTACGGACGATTCACGGGTGTCCCGATCATTTCCGAGCAAGCTCCTGTAACATCATTCTTTTCGTGGATATGGTGGAATTTTTTTCACCATGTTCTGATATCGCTGTTTATCTGCGGTACTGGTGGTCCAGTAGCAGCCAGGGTGGTTAAGTTTTCTCCGAAACGCACCCATAGTTTTAAATAACTGACTGAAAGGCTTGTTCAAACCGAAACTGAAACGTGCAGACGCTTCTTGCAGCGTATGCGAAGACGTCGCAGTCTCCCCGCGCCGCCACCATAGATATGTAGGTGATGCTAGCAAAATGACAGTGGCGAGGTCGACCGACGATGGGTTGAGTTATGCCCCCATTTCTGAGTTTGACAGGGACGATCTGAGCACTGCCTACACGAGCCCACAAGCTCGTGTAGGCAGCATTGAAGGTGATGCCGTCAAGGACACAGGGTGGCCCATAGGAGAATCTGCTAAAAAATGTATTTCCAGGAAAACTAAATGATTTGCAACCGCCTCGTCTGGCATATATTATTACAGTGCCGAGGAGAATACATATTGAAAAATTTCATTAAGATCTGTTCACATTGAAAAATCAACGGAGTTGCCCGTGTGCATGTTATTAACAACGCAACTTCACAAATAAACTGGCTGGTATTCAATGTAGTCATTCAAATCAAATGTTTGAAGTTCCACCGGGCCCTTTGTAGAAAACAAGAGGGCTATTAAGAACTTAACCAAACGTCATCAGAGCGGCGTGACAAAGGGGCACTTTATATTATAGAGCTGCTGGTAGGTATCTGTAGACGTTCATATACTTCGGCGTATACGCCGGCCAATTGAAACATTCCCACATCTTGGAAAACATCCCACGATGTGCATATGCAGCAAGAGACCTTTCACATTTGCTCCTGCAGGAATCCGCCTATCATATGGGCAGGCCTTGAGCCAGTTGTGTCATCGCACGTACAAAGGCTCACATGTGCAGCTTGACCTTTAACCGGCGTTAGAAAGCTAGTTGGCCGCGACAGCGCTGTAGCGTTCGAGTTCTCAGACGGCAGCGAAGGCGGCGGCGCGTCGTTCTTCCAGACCGTCCGAACTTTTTGACAAACATCGACATTAAAAAGGTGAGTGCAGCGCGCTGTTCCTGCGTCAGTTTGTGTTTCACTGGAACGTCGGCGCTCTCTCTTTTGCACGGCTGTATTAGTCCAAAAAGTCGCGACATAGCTGAAAAGGAACGAAGTTTTCCACCTCTGCGCAAGATGACGAAGAGGGTATCCCACTGAGACCGATAACGCCACATAACACTGTGTTTTTTTTTCTGTCTTATAGAACAAGCGTTAAGCACGCCTGGCACAGGCTGACTCTCACACAAACGTGTACGAAAATTTTCGACTGCTTGCACTGGCGCTACGTGTATTAGTTACGCTAACAAGACTACTGATCTACGTGAAGGTCTTGTTCATTTTAAGCCGCTAATTGCCTGTTAACTCCTTCTAAAAGTCATCCTTCGAACCTCCATTGTCACAGAAAAGTGACAATGGAGTGACCAGACGCTACAAAGTAGCGGAATTTTTCACAAGACATTAGGCGGAACAAGATTATATGTCGTTAACTTAAGAAAGATAAAGCCAATATGTTTATCACGTGACCTGTGAAGCATGTTTCGAGAATTCGACGTATGATTGTTTTTCTACCCTACGTGAATGCTTTTCTTTTTGTCAAATGCTTTGCCTTCCGGTATGCGCGGTCAACAATAAGTTTTCTATTAGAAGCAATGCTAGTAATAAAAGTATCCACTATAATCACGTCTGCATTTCAAACATATTCCTCTCCTTCACCATATTTCCTACGCAATTTGCTTGTACAGCTTTCGTAATTCAATACTGCGCTGTTTCTGGTAGAACGGCTCCGAAATTCAGCAGCCATGCACCCCCGTTGGAATAGGAAAGCTCCGAAGCTGCAATCTGCGGCTCTGGTGTTTCGCCTGACGGTTGAATATACGATGCTTTCCTCCGCTTGACCACATTTTTGTGATATTTAGTTAGGTTGAATTTGGCTTCGGAACATCGCGGTGCTTTTTCTTTCGAATTTCGCACACTGCGCTTCACATAATGGAAGTCATTTTTAAGTGAGATTTGGTTGGTGAAGCGCTATAGAATAAGTTGGGCGCGAGCAAATGCCGGGGTAACGAAATGAATAAACATATGTGCCTACTGCTTTCCACGAACTAGTCTGGACCCGCTAAGGCTATGTACGGGCTGCTATGCCGTAGAATGAATGAAACTTTGTTGAGCCGGTTGTGGAGCTCACATTATTTACGAGGGACGCCATGGCGGCAGACTCCGGGCTAGTTTGATTACCTGGGATTCTTAACATGGACGTAAATTTAAGCACACAGTTTTCATGTGTTCCGTTGGGATCGAAATGCGGCCCCTGTAAAAATGAGACTGCGTTCTTGAGCTTAGTAGTAGGACGACACAATAGGCAATTTCTAATAGATATACGAGCACGATATACATATGCGAAAGCTGGACTGTGGTAGATAGTGATGTGTGAGCCTAGTGGTCAATTCAAACAACCCAGGCACCATGTTCACGGCAAACGTCAGATTGATCTGTAGACTCCACTGAAAGAGCTTGCTAGTCTAATTCGGTACTGAAACAAGCCATTTTAAAACACCATGGCGCTACTAGGAACTCAACCTGCTCTGCTTAGACGTTCCGTTATTTCATTTAATATTTTCATGCTCCTTTACCACACATTATTTGAATTCGATGCACTTTTCTGTATTCGTCATATCCCTCCATAAGAAAGATACGGAAGCACATGAGATTATTGCAAGAGTCCTAAGGAACTTTTCAGTGGGGTGGTTTAAAGTGAGACAGGTGCGCAAGCGTCTACCTACTTTTGCCACTCCGTCTTCCGCACGCAGCTCCGTGACACGTGCTCTGTCGGACTTCAGGGTGTTTTCTCTACATTCTAGTGTTTGTGCTGTGCTGTATATTGTTCTAGGAATTTCTTTTTTGATACTTTTGTCACGATTACTGAGCGAGGAGGAGTAGACGGTGCCATAGTTAAGGCTCCAATATTTCCTTTCTGCGATTTCTTCTATTTACACATGTATCTTCCCATATACCGAAGGGGTGAGTGTTAGAGCCTTTTCCTTTTTTCTATCATATATTAACGATGCACCAGACGCTGTTTCCCTTAAAGTTCGTCTTTAAGCTGGTGAATGTGTTCTGCACCATGTAATGAACACGCCTGACGACCACAATGTGCTCAACGATTTCTTTGCAACTTCTTCTACGGGGCGTGACATTTCGCAGATGAAGACTAACTTTCAGGAGACAGTTGTCATTTCTCTTCATAGGCGAACTGCACCATCAAAATTTCATTCTTCATTTAGTAATTATATACTGCAGCGTGTTTCAGCTTATGAGCACCGCGGCCTCTTTCTCACCACAAATTTATGTTCATCTTATCAGAATAATATAATTAGTGATAAAGCTCTACAAACTTGGTTATTTCGGCCTTTCCTTACGCTTAGCTTCTAAGTAACAAAACTGCTAAACATAAAACCGTCACGACACCAATCCTTCAGTATGGTCCGACCGCTTAGTAACATTATAAGATAGGTGCAATAAACACGTAGAGTCAATTCAGAAAAGAGCATTTTGCTTAATTTACCGGTGCTTTGATTTCAATTTTTCAACGTAGTTACACGTACAGCGCATTGGTTGGACTCTACTTTCTAAAACCCCGACACTGTCTCTAAATCTTCTT
This sequence comes from Hyalomma asiaticum, assembly GCA_013339685.2. Lineage (NCBI taxonomy): Eukaryota > Metazoa > Arthropoda > Arachnida > Ixodida > Ixodidae > Hyalomma > Hyalomma asiaticum. The sequence continues at coordinate 68,358,937 of CM023484.1, forward strand.
CACTCTCCATTTAACACACCACAGTATTCCGCGCAGGACAGCTATATTATAAAGACGGGTTGGTCTTGCATAGCTAGTTGGTCTTGCATAACTAAGTGAAAAGCTTGAGTGAAAAACAAAGAGTCAAGCCAAACACAGAAAGGACACAGTTTCTCCTGCTCGAATACTACGAGAGTAGTCCCTCCATTCTTTAGGCACTGGTCGTGGTCACGTTGGCTCAGCTTCGCGCAGACATCTCGGTTGAGCACAATCAACTCGTAAGGAAAGGCGTGTGCTGGATGGCATTCCTGGGTCCTTTCTCCATGTGCCTGGTGACTTAACTGGTGTGGTGCGTGGCCGGAAGCCACGGTTTCCCTCGCATAGTCCGAGTCGTTCTTTGACACACCTTCCGATAAATACTGAGCGCAAGCCTCCCCTCTTCTATTCCTGCGTGACGTGTTTTCTAAGAACCCGCAGCTTTGTGGCCCACTAACCATTTCCGTCACCTCGCGGAAGTGGACAACACGAAGCCATTCTTGAAAAGTGGTACTTGCCGTCATATTTAGGATTGGGCAAAA
>CM023484.1:68359593-68433260 GCA_013339685.2 Hyalomma asiaticum
ACCGTGTTTGTACATGCTTCTGTAACTGCCAATTTCATTTAGAATATACTTGAGTTGTCTTGACAAACCTTGGCTCTGACTCGTTCTTTGAACCACTGCTGGCGTTTTGCTAGCTCGCCAAAGGGACCCAATACTTAAACGTCCAAGCTTTCGCGGAGTGATTTTCAGAGAACTGATACGTCGGTTCTGGGAATTTTTCCCGGCGGATGCATTCCGTGCTTTATAGTTCGGGATTGGTCACAGTGGGATCGGACGAATTTCTTTCGACGACGAAAGATAGCCTAGACAAACATCCATTCAAAACCGGAAATATTGAAGCGTGGCAGCCAGTCAGCTGCCAGTGGCTTCTCACTGAGAAGCAATCACATGTTATGCAGAACAGCCTTCGTGGTGGATTAACGGTTAGGGTATTGGCTTGCTAAGCTGAGGGTTGCGAGGTTGAAACCCGGCCACGTCGATCGCATTTTGATGGGGAGGAAATGCAAAACACAGCAGTACACATAGATTTAGGAGAGCGCCCACGACCCCAGGCGGTCAGAATTACTCCAGATTCCTTCGTTACAGACATTCCGTGCCTCATAATCATATTGCCCTTCTGGCGCGCGAAACAGCAGCAATTATTAAATAGTTACAAAGAATGTTGGCAGTAACTCGTTGCAGGAAACGTCCCTACCATTGACGCGTGACGTTTCACGGTAAGTGTGTAACCTTTCCACTAACATCGGAACTGCCAGAGGCAAGGAACGTGCGCTTACACCTCTATTTCTACTAACAGAACTAAAGATATTGAGTTCTGCTGTGAGTTTAGAGACTGACTGATTGATTTTGGTGGTTTAACGTCCCAAAACGATTATGGGAGACGCCGTAGTGGTGCACTGACATCGCACAGCACACGGGGCTCAACATTACGCCTCCATCGAAATGCAGCCGCCGCGGCCGGGATTCCATCCCGCGACCTTTCTGGCCCCCTACCCTATACTTGTACCGAGATTTTCTTGTCTTTTTATTGTTGTAATTTCTCTCATTTATAAAAAAAGAATCACTGCGGTCGTTTACTCATTGTTGGACATCGTAGGTTTATTCTCATCTGCTGGATATCAGCGCCAGCTGCGAGCAGCAGTTGATATTGAAAGACGTCATTCGCCCTTTCTAGTTGCCTAGATATAGCAACAAAAGTTCATCGAATTCGGGAAGGTAGTCAATGACCCTCGCTCCAGGGCAATGCACTCGATATGATTAACAGCGCAGCTGTCTCGCGTGTCCACGTCGCAATGCAGTGAATTATTTTACTTCGAGATGCTAATGTTCCAAAGATAATATTCGTCTCAAAACTTATTTTATATAGAGTAGAAAATGTTCCGAGTGTAAAGAGCTATTCGGTCGCAGTCGCTGTGCGTCCACACGATGGCAAAATAATAGTGCAGTGTCCCTCATTTTGCCAGAATAACCTATTGTTAAACGCCACGTCACCCTAAGTGACACTGAATTCATCCAGTAGCTGAGAAATTTATCACTGTATTCTGAAACTTGCGTGATGCGCGTACGGAGTGCACATGTAACTTTTTGATCTGTTAGGAAAGCACTGATGCTTTTTGAAACATTAAAAAATTCTGGGATTATACATGCTAAGGAAAAAGAATGATAATATTAATATTAACCTCCAGAAGAGGGTACCTCAGAGCACTTTTAACCACAAGAAATTTTGACACATACGCAAACCCAGATATGCTCGCGTTCTCGCATGTTGTACCCGCAGAAAAACGGCCACCGTGAGTTCGTTTCAAAACGGTGCGCTCACAGCACCGTAATTGGAAAACGAAGTCCTTTTGAGAATGCTTCTTTTTCGCACTTTGAAAAGAAACACAACAGCACTATAAATGCAAACACAACCGCAACAAATCAAATATGCTGTTCGTAAGATATGTGACCCACGTTCACGAGCACTTTGAAAGAATGAAATCCGTGCCAAAAAATCACAATCGCTATCTGTGAAAGCTGATCTTTCCTTAGTTAATCCCAACCCACCTGAGAGTTCATTAACACAGCCACCAGCGCATGCATGAGTGGAAACCAGAAACGTTTTTTAAACAGCACGATTAAGCATCCCTCCTTGTTTACAAAACGTCCCTCAATAAGATTTAAAAAGAAAGAGCGTTGTCTCATACGAATAGCATTACAGTGAAGTTGCGTATGGCTAACCTCAAAGGTTTCATGACGTTTGGCTGCAAAAATAAAATAAAAATAAAAGAAGAAATAGCCTACTTCCTTCAATATCCCTTAAAACGGCTACCGCCACCTCAGGGAACCCATGGAAACTATATATCAGTTCTTTAAACGGCGCTTAGTGCGCGGCCTGGTGCACGCCAACATGCGCTGGAGCTCTGCAGTCCCGCTAGGGCCTTTCTGCATCAACAGGAACTGCTTTGGTCCTGCACACTCGTATCGGCCATACTTTCTTTTCGCTTTGCTCTTCTTCTTTTTGTCTAGCTAAACGCCTGTCGTCGACACCTTTGTGGTGTGCGCTTGCGAATGGAGACAACCGTGTACCCTGGTTAGCTTGGCCATATAACAATAGGTTAAAAAGAGATGTTAGCCATTAAAGAATGCAAAGCTCGTAGATGGAGGAAGAAGGTGATGTGGTTCGAGTGGCCATAACGCGTAGGAGTTAGTCTCTCTCGTCATTAAAGGTATTTCCGGTGCCGAAACCCGGGTACGAACTAGGGACCTTTAGCTCTCGTGGACTTCAGCGGGAACATTGGTTGAAGTGTCGTGAGATCGCAGCGGACTAGCACAGGAGTCAATCTTCGCGCCGCCGATTATCGTTCGTCATCATTCCTGGTAGAATTGAGAACCGCTCGATGTATGCGTCGAAAAGAACAGAGCGTATCCGCATTGCGTTTAGGGTCATACACGCCAAACGTCCCAAACTATGCGCTCGAACATCTTCAATTCTATTGTTAAAATTGTGGTCGTTCATATCAGTGCATTGTCTGCCCTCGGAAAGTATTTTTCGGGAATTTTTTGGTTTTGTTTATTGCAGTGATTTGAATTTTGCCGTTGTGGGTGAAACCTATGTTGCGAAAAAATACTCTAAAAATACAATACTTCACGGAACACCCTAAATATCTGCTATTTGCTTGAAAAGGAATGCCACTATCTTATTATTATACATTGACGACCACTACTATGTCTCACGATGTGCTTTGTGGTGAAGCAAGGCTGCAATTCTGTGCCCATTCTGAGTATTTTTTTTAAATTCCACAAATATTACAGAGACAATAAGACTGTATCACATGGCTGGATAGTTGTCAGTAAGCGTGTCAAAAAGGTATTGAAGTCGACGACCGAGTAGTTTCGAAGTGGAAGGGGCGCCAACACTGAAAAATGCGTGAAATGCCCCGTGTTCAGGCACATGTAGAGTGGTGATGCGGTCCAAATAAAAATGCACGCTTGGTGTCATTTGGAAGAGTAAACAAAGGAGACTTATTTGTGAAAGTTTAATCGGAATGTTTTTGTTTTAGGAGAGAAAAAAAAATTACGTTGAGCGTTCGCGGCGTGCCTGGGCGCGGGCCCGTAAGTCCGCTTCACTGCGCCGCCACACTTCCTTGGCGTTTGACCCACGGCAGCGGCCAGTACTGCAATAAGGGGCAGGTGGTAAACGTTCCGATCGACGTGACCAAAACCGCGCAGTACCTGCCGCGGAACGTCCCCGATGACGCCGCCTTTGACGTCAACATCAAGCGCCGGCTCGTTAATAAGCCTTCCTACACGAAAGGTCCCGTTAAGAAACGCCACGCACACACCTGGCTTAAACATCTAGAACATTCCCCCCGTTGTACAAATATCTCAAAATCAAGATCGACAGAAGCCGCCTGGTTGAACAAGAAGAAGAATGTGACGGAAAGTTAGACGATGACGAGATCGAGCCGGCACGTAATACATCAAAATTTAAATTAATAAACATTCTGCATATAATGCGTACATAACTTTAACAACACGTCACGTCTTTATATGCCAGTAGAGGACTTGTACGGACGATTCACGGGTTTCCCGATCATTTCCGAGCAAGCTCCTGTAACATCATTCTTTTCGTGGATATGGTGGAATTTTTTTCACCATGTTCTGATATCGCTGTTTATCTACGGTACTGGTGGCCCAGTAGCAGCCAGGGTGGTTAAATTTTATCCGAAACGCACCGATAATTTTAAATAACTGACTGAAAGGCTTGTTCAAACCGAAACTGAAACGTGCAGACGCTTGTTGCAGCGTATGCGAAGACGTCGCAGTCTCCCCGCGCCGCCACCATAGATATGTAGGTGATGCTAGCAAAATGACAGTGGCGAGGTCGACCGACGATGGGTTGAGTTATGCCCCCATTTCTGAGTTTGACAGGGACGATCTGAGCACTGCGTACACGAGCCCACAAGCTCGTGTAGGCAGCATTGAAGGTGATGCCGTCAAGGACACAGGGTGGCCCATAGGAGAATCTGCTAAAAAAATGTATTTCCAGGAAAACTAAATGATTTGCAACCGCCTCGTCTGGCATATATTATTACAGTGCCGAGGAGAATACATATTGAAAATTTCATTAAGATCAGTTCACATTGAAAAATCAACGGAGTTGCCCGTGTGCATGTTATTAACAACGCAACTTCACAAATAAACTGGCTGGTATTCAATGTAGTCATTCAAATCAAATGTTTGTAAGTTCCACCGGGCCCTTTGTAGAAAACAAGAGGGCTATTAAGAACTTAACCAAACGTCATCAGAGCGGCGTGACAAAGGGGCACTTTATATTATAGAGCTGCTGGTAGGTATCTGTAGACGTTCATATACTTCGGCGTATACGCCGGCCAATTGAAACATTCTCACATCTTGGAAAACATCCCACGATGTGCATATGCAGCAAGAGACCTTTCACATTTGCTCCTGCAGGAATCCGCCTATCATATGGGCAGGCCTTGAGCCAGTTGTGTCATCGCACGTACAAAGGCTCACATGTGCAGCTTGACCTTTAACCGGCGTTAGAAAGCTAGTTGGCCGCGACAGCGCTGTAGCGTTCGAGTTCTCAGACGGCAGCGAAGGCGGCGGCGCGTCGTTCTTCCAGACCGTCCGAACTTTTTGACAAACATCGACATTAAAAAGGTGAGTGCAGCGCGCTGTTCCTGCGTCAGTTTGTGTTTCACTGGAACGTCGGCGCTCTCTCTTTTGCACGGCTGTATTAGTCCAAAAAGTCGCGACATAGCTGAAAATGAACGAAGTTTTCCACCTCTGCGCAAGATGACGAAGAGGGTATCCCACTGAGACCGATAACGCCACATAACACTGTGTTTTTTTTTCTGTCTTATAGAACAAGCGTTAAACACGCCTGGCACAGGCTGACTCTCACACAAACGTGTACGAAAATTTTCGACTGCTTGCACTGGCGCTACGTGTATTAGTTACGCTAACAAGACTACTGATCTACGTGAAGGTCTTGTTCATTTTAAGCCGCTAATTGCCTGTTAACTCCTTCTAAAAGTCATCCTTCGAACCTCCATTGTCACAGAAAAGTGACAATGGAGTGACCAGACGCTACAAAGTAGTGGAATTTTTCACAAGACATTAGGCGGAACAAGATTATATGTCGTTAACTTAAGAAAGATAAAGCCAATATGTTTATCACATGACCTGTGAAGCATGTTTCGAGAATTCGACGTATGATTGTTTTTCTACCCTACGTGAATGCTTTTCTTTTTGTCAAATGCTTTGCCTTCCGGTATGCGCGGTCAACAATAAGTTTTCTATTAGAAGCAATGCTAGTAATAAATGTATCCACTATAATCACGTCTGCATTTCAAACATATTCCTCTCCTTCACCATATTTCCTACGCAATTTGCTTGTACAGCTTTCGTAAGTTCAATACTGCGCTTGTTTCTGGTAGAACGGCTCCGAAATTCAGCAGCCATGCACCCCCGTTGGAATAGGAAAGCTCCGAAGCTGCAATCTGCGGCTCTGGTGTTTTCGCCTGACGGTTGAATATACGATGCCTTCCTCCGCTTTGACCACATTTTTGTGATATTTAGTTAGGTTGAATTTCGCTTCGGAACATCGCGGTGCTTTTTCTTTCGAATTTCGCACACTGCGCTTCACATAATGGAAGTCATTTTTAAGTGAGATGTGGTTGGTGAAGCGCTATAGAATAAAGTTGGGCGCGAGCAAATGCCGGGGTAACGAAATGAATAAAACATATGTGCCTACTGCTTTCCGCGAACTAGTCTGGACACCGCTAAGGCTATTTACGGGCTGCTATGCCATAGAAATGAATCAAACTTTGTTGAGCCGGTTGTGGAGCTCACATTATATTTACGGGGACGCCATGGCGGCAGACTCCGGGCTAGTTTTGATTACCTGGGATTCTTTAACATGGACGTAAATTTAAGCACACAGTTTTCATGTGTTCCGTTGGGATAGAAATGCGGCCCCTGTAAAAATGAGACTGCGTTTTTGAGCTTAGTAGTAGGACGACACAATAGGCAATTTCTAATAGATATACGAGCACGGATATACATATACGAAAGCTGGACTGTGGTAGATAGTGATGTGTGAGCCTAGTGGTCAATTTCAACAACCCTGGCACCATGTTCACGGCAAACGTCAGATTGATCTGTAAGACTCCACTGAAAGAGCTTGCTAGTCTAATTCGGTACTGAAAACAAGCCATTTTAAAACACCATGGCGCTACATAGGAACTCAACCTGCTCTGCTAAGACGTTCCGTATTTCATTTTAATATTTCCATGCTCCTTTACACGCATTATTTGAATTCGATGCATTTTTCTGTATTCGTCATATCCCTCCATAAGAATGATACGGAAGCACATGAGATTATTGCAAGAGTCCTAAGCAACTTTTCAGTGGGGTGGTTTAAAGTGAGACAGGTGCGCAAGCGTCTACCTACTTTTGCCACTCCGTCTTCCGCACGCAGCTCCGTGACACGTGCTCTGTCGGACTGCAGGGTGTTTTCTCTACATTCTAGTGTTTGTGCTGTGCTGTATATTGTTCTAGGAATTATTTTTGAAACTTTTGTCACGATTACTGAGCGAGGAGGAGTAGACGGTGCCATAGTTAAGGCTCCGATATTTCCTTTCTGCGATTTCTTCTATTTACACATGTATCTTCCCATATACCGAAGGGGTGAGTGTTAGAGCCTTTTCCTTTTTTCTATCATATATTAACGATGCTACCAGACGCTGTTTCCCTTAAATTTCGTCTTTACGCTGGTGAATGCGTCCTGCACCATGTAATGAACACGCCTGACGACCACAATGTGCTCAACGATTTCTTTGCAACTTCTTCTACGGGGCGTGACATTTCGCAGATGAAGACTAACTTTCAGGAGACAGTTGTCATTTCTCTTCATAGGCGAGCTGCACCATCAAAATTTCATTCTTCATTTAGTAATTATATACTGCAGCGTGTTTCAGCTTATGAGCACCGCGGCCTCTTTCTCACCACAAATTTATGTTCATCTTATCAGAATAATATAATTAGTGATAAAGCTCTACAAACTTGGTTATTTCGGCCTTTCCTTACGCTTAGCTTCTAAGTAAACAAAACTGCTAAAACATAAAACCGTCACGACATCAATCCTTCAGTATGGTCCGACCGCTTAATAACATTATAAGATAGGTGCAATAAAACACGTAGAATCAATTCAGAAAAAGAGCAATTTGCTTAATTTACCCGTGCTTTGATTTCAATTTTTCAACGTCGTTACACGTACAGTGCATTGGTTGGGCTCTACTTTCTAAAACCCCGACACTGTCTCTAAAACTTCTTCCCTCTCCATTTAACACACCACAGTATTCCCCGCAGGACAGCTATATTAGAAAGACGGGTTGGTCTTGCATAGCTAGTTCGCCTTGCATAACTAAGTGAAAAGCTTAGTGAAAAACAAAAGACAATCCAAACAGAGAAAGGAGACGAAGACATGAGCTACATAAAAACTCCTTCAAGTCTTCCTGGGACACAGTTCTCCTGCTCGAATACTACGAGAGGTAGTCCCTCCACTTCTTTAGGCACTGGTCGTGGTCACGTTGGCTCAGCTTCGCGCAGACATCTCGGTTGAGCACAATCAACTCGTAAGGAAAGGCGGTGTGCTGGATGGCATTCCTGGGTTCTTTCTCCATGTGCCTGGTGACTTTAACTGGTAGCGGTGCGTGGCCGGAAGCCACGGTTTCCCTCGCATAGTCCGAGTCGTCCTTGTCACCTTCAGAAAAATACTGAGCGCAAACCACCACCTGCCTTCTATTCCCTGTGTGACGTGTCTTCTAAGAATCCGCAGCTTTGTGGCCACTAACCATTCCGTAACCTCGCGGAAGTGGAAAACACGAAGGCAGTCTTGAAGAAGTGGTACTTGCCGTCATATTTCAGGATTCGGCAAAGCCTCTTGACCTGATCTCAAAAAGGCTTCATTGGAATAAACAACACACAAACATCTTGACGGTATAAACCTTTTCAAACGCTCAAGGAATAAAATCGGGCTCGGCCCACGTCGCTTCGACTATGTGGTATAAAAGACAATCGGTGACAAAGGCAACGGGTAAAATGAAAAAGAAGAGCCCTATGTACGGGAAATGTACTTACATCTCTCATTTCTGTCTGGCTTGTCTTGTTTTGCGATAAAAGAGAGGGAGAGCGATGATGGGCGGAAAGCAGAGAAGTTAACCGGAAGGAAAAAAATATCCAGTTTGCTACTGTGCACTGGGAGACAGAAAGGCATGGAAGAAAAAAGAAAGGGAGAAAGAGAGACATCTCATCGCGCACACATGCAAACACGGCAGTGTCAGAGACGGTCAATGAGGCCCGTTGCTCGCAAAAACTTGAGCACACCCTTCGTGGCTTTCTGTTGGGAGACTGTCGTTCCGGAATTCCAATACGGTCTGCACAGACAGCGGTCGATCATCAAGGCGTGACAATTCTGAGGCGAGAGACTGTCGCAGGGAGCAGTACCCAGGGCAATCGCAGAGGACGTGAGCAATCGTTTCCTCGCTGCCGCAGTGAACACAGGCAGCACTGTCTTCCAGTCCAATGCCATAGCCAAAACTTCTTTCTATCCGAAGGTCGTGGGATCGAATCCCGGCCGCGGCGGCTGCATTTCGATGGAGGCGAAATGTTGAGGCCCGTGTGCTGTGCCATGTCAGTGCGCGTTAAAGAACCCCAGGTGGTCAAAACTTCCGGAGCCCTCCACTACGGCGTCTTTCATAATCAGAGCTGGTTTTGGGACGTTAAACCCCACATAACAACAACATAACAACAAAGCTTCTTTCTAGTAAATGACGTATCTAGCCACAGGCGGCAAAGCACGGTCGCTTTAGAGCGGGTTAGTCCAGGCGAAATTCGAAGTTGGAGTGATGGGTCGAGGCGGTGGAGGAGGGTATGCAGAAGACCAGGAGTATTCCATGTCGCTATAGCCACATTACGCGCAAGCGAGAGAAGTTTTCTTACTGCATCTGTTCTTGATAGCGGGATGGCTTGCTGCACTACAATTTCGTGACCATGTTTCCCAGCAGTATCCGCGCGCTCGTTGCCGATTATTCCAGAGTGTCCTGGTAGCCACGGAAACGTGATATCATGGCCTTTGTGGCTTAATTGATGACATATCTGTCGTGTTTCAAGTACTAATTGGTCTTGCGCCCCGCGACGTAAAGCCGATAAAAGGCATTGAAGTGCCGACTTCGACTCTGTAAAGATGGCCCATGTCAGTGGAGGTTCTCCTTCGATCATGCAAAGTGCGGTGCGTAGTGCCTCGTGCTCCGCGGCAGTCGATGTTGTGCCATGAGACGTTTTGAACAGTACATCTACGGCTTTGGCAGGGAAGGTCACAGCTCCTGCATATCTGCCTGCTGTTGTTGAGCCATCAGTGTAAAGCTGAAGATGGTTCTTGTAGTCCTCATGTAGCATTAGGAGAGACAGCTGCTTTAAAGCCGGCGGTGAGAGTTCCGCTTTCGTCCGAATTCCTGACACTGTCAGCCGGACATTTGGACGGGTCGAACACTAAGGAGGCGTCGGAAGTCTCTGAACATCGCTTTGGAGGTGCTTACGACGCACATTCGACACATTGCTCGTGCTCCTGCCCACCACCTCGCCTCTCTTCCAGAACAACGGCCCGGTGCCTCTTTCTGTAAGAGGATATGGGCACACCGCGAGTGCCTCCCAACAACTATACATTTTGCGATAAGGTTTTTATGCAGCCAGCCAGGTTACATCTGCGAAATGAACATTCACCAGAAAAGCCGCGCATTGAACTTATCTGTGATTCGTTCTCGTAGAGACATTTTAAATACATTCTTCCCCGGGCTATACAAGCGTGGAACAATGCACCACGTGACATTCGATCGCTGCAAGAGAGATGCCGCAAAAAATGTGTACTCTAATGGTGTATAATTGTTCCACGCAGTATTTTGTTGTTTATAAGATAATGTTTTTTTTGTAATGTTGTATTGCTATGAGTATTGATTACGCTGAAAGTATTTAACATGCTTACGGTATTTCATTCGTTATTGCACTGCACGATAGTCCTGCAACATGGGCTGCAGAATGCAGATAAATAAATTTAGTTTATAAGAAGACCTAATTTATTTCGATTATCTTTACATGTTGCAATTTCTGTACACCTACGTATCCATTCGTGGAACGTTCGCAGAACGTTCGCAAGAATTCCCTACGTTTCCGTATGGGAAGCGTGAAAATTTCCTCATACATGTCATGCCAATTCCATATGCTTTCGGATTAGTTCATATTTTCTCCATATCCCTTGTAAGGAAAATGTACGATGTCCTTATATTTGCCGTAAGACTTCGTGGCCAAACGTTCCAGTAGTTCTATGCACACGTATGTGTTGGATAATATTGCTGACAAGAATAAAAATGAACGCCTGTTGAACGTCTTTCACGTACAGGCCTGTACAGATTTATTGACAGCCTTGCTGCACTAGATCGACTTGGTGTAGCTGCCGACCACAGCGCACTGTTTTCAACGCGTTGAGGAGATTCACCTTTAGGTAAGGTCCACCAAGTGAAGAATCCGGCAATAGTCATCTCGGCATGCCTTTGAAAAGGCCATTCGAAGAATAGGCGAGAGGCGATGGATTGTTGACTAGCGTTTAGTGGCGCCAGGAATAATGCGTGCTCCGTCGCGCACTACGTCAACAGCATTCCTTTAAATTACTCGGACGCCCAAATCGATACATTAAAAGGGGGCACAGCGCACGTCAAGGCTAGGCTGTAATATCATACTTATTAGCGTTGCGGTGCACTGTGTCATTCTATCATCATTGTTCAGTGCCCCGCCAGTGCAACACTTGTCTGATCGCTCATCGCGGGAGGTCCATGCACCGACGCAATGCTATGCGATCGTTATCGGAACATCTGTAGGTCCGACAAGGTCAAACGTGCTACGGTTGATGTTATCATGTTACACCAAAAGCACTAACGTGTTAATGTCAAACGTGTTACCCAACCCGTGATGTAGGGTCGAGTACAAGTAATGAAAAACAAATGATATCGTTAATTTCTTAATCTAGGCAGCGATACTCCGCTTGCGTATACACGACCCCGTAAAGATGCGTTTATTAGATACCGTTAACTGTCGTACTTGTGATGCATATATCATTACACACTATGGCTCATGGATCAGAAAAGTCAGCGCCCGATTTTTCTTATTTTTTTTGTCTTTCTTTCTTAATTAGTCTTTGGGCCTCTCTGTTCCCCTTATTGCCTCCCTTATTCTGCTACCCTCGCAGAGCAGCATGCTATAGATGTTTCCAAGCCGGCCAAGTTCCCTGCATTTCAATAAATAACTGTGTCGGTCTCTCTCCCATATATATGCAGCCCCATATTGATAATTTGCAACATAGTGCAGGCTGTGACAGCCCTTGTAAGAGTGGTTTACAAATGTAAGCCAAGAACAGTAGTGAGCAGAAATGCATGTTTTAAACTTTCGTTACAAATGATTCCACAGTATTGTAACACACATCACCATTACTTAAGTCGTTCCGATTCCGGACTGCAAAACACAGAATATTGATGTGTATTAACGCGCCTTGGCATTTGTGCACTTACCTTGCTGTTGTGACTTCTACGTACAGTGCACTGTTTTAGTTTTGGTTAGTTCCTCATACAGAGCACGGCTTCATATGCTGTGGGTATGCAACATTCTTGTGGGTTTCAAACAATACAGATATTCGAGGGAGGCTGGAGGCTGGAAATTATGACAAAATCATTCAACAAGCAACGTCCCTGGGAGCAATATTTTGTACAAATGTACTATTCTTTCTTGCGGCAGTATTCTTGTCTTCACCGAGACCAATTCAATTGTCAGCACTTTTGCTCCAACAAGGTTCCCTGCTCAATCTTGGACTTGCCTTAGAGAGCACAATGAGTAACATTATTTTGAATGAACACACTAATGGGCATTTGGCTGAAGCAACGTTAGGCGGCTTTCGCTTGTTTTTTTTTTTAGTTGCACTGCATGGTTTACGGAAGACGGGAACATGGCGTTTTTATTCTGATTTAACTCACCGTTTCGTCTGAGTATAACTAAGCTTAACATATTGTTCACTTGAAGTACGTGTTCAACCAAACAGTTTCAACCAGGCTTGTACCAGTCCTTAATTAGTTGGTTGTCGTTGTTACTGTTCTGGGGGCTAACCCTTTAGTGTCTGATATTCAAACACCAAGCATTTATGCGTTTATTACGTCCTCTTCAGACCATTGCCGTGCGAAGTGTAGTATTGCATTCGTACAATTGAAACAAGTGAGTGCAACTGGAGTATTTAGGATACTCTGTACTGAAGAATTGTCAACATAACGAGGAAGCTTACGATTTTACCGTGCCGTGGACCCGGGATGAACTTATCCTAAAATGCACTTCACTCCGGTGCGCTTTTCTGAGACTGCTTTCCGTCAAGGGTTGCATCAAGGTGACACTTTACTATTTGTCAAAAAATTCGCATGCTGGTGTGCTATACCACATACTATTGAAGGATTTCGGGCTCCTTGTTTTATATCTCGCCGTTTTTCGCAGCAATACCCTTCCTGCTTTATGGCGCCGAAACACATATAGGCAAGCGGTGTAACGTAAACCCACGGAAGAAGAACAAGGCGCACTGGATGAAGCCGATAACAGTGACGGTGTTCCTAAGTGAGTTGCAAGAAATACCATATTAGAAAAGCTTGGTCATTTTCGGTAGCTAGATTCCATATTAAATGCAAACCTTTCTTAGGCGGACTTAAGCCACTTTGACTTCTATCTATCTATCTATCTATCTATCTATCTATCTATCTATCTATCTATCTATCTATCTATCTATCTATCTATCTATCTATCTATCTATCTATCTATCTATCTATCTAACCTGGATTGGTCCTTTCTGCTTGTCAAGGCAGAATAGCCCAATCCCTGACCAAGCTCAATCCTCTGATTGGTCATTGCCTTGACGAGCAGAAATGACCAATCATGGAGGACCAAGACGAATAGTATTCCGTATTCCGTTTTACGGCGTAGGCCCCTAGGATGATAGTTGTACGTTGCGATTTTCCTGTCGTAAAACGAAAAAAACAAAACAAATCAGGCGTCAGATAATAAGCACTTCTTGGAAATATGTATTCTAAAAACATTTCCTTGTATCCCACGCTTCGCAGGTTTCGCAGCTGCGGCGAAGACTTATGAACCCTGCGGTCAATACCCGACGCGGATCACGGCTTTGGTAAGTGCATCACGGCATTTGTTTCTTCCTTCTTGTGTCACATGCCTACTCAGAGCAACTACACCAACGCACAAGCACCGTCCGCACACACTGTCAAGAAAAGCAATAGAAGCCTTCATGCGTTGAGTGCATGTTCGCGCGATCGAGCTGCAAGGGTACGCGATTAATCAGACGTCTGGCTGGTTTCCCATTTACGACGAGTATTACGCTCTCCATAGTGGCGCTCTAACGCCAAGAGTCGATGTGTCTGTTAATTATGCATGCGCGGACGACCATGAAACAGCAGGCCAACGGGTATAAATGATCGCACCTTCAAAAAAAAAAAAAAAGGGGGGGGGGGGGGATTGTTGCGGAATATCTCCAGCTGCAACAAGGGTCGGACCCGAGTGATGACGTCATCACCGGAGCAAAAATGACCTGAAATATATTGGCAATACACAATTATTTGAAGCCTTTCTGACAAAAAGCGCTGCGATAGTGGAACGATTTGGCCCCCGCTCTAAAACCGCTCCGGTTTTGCCCGTACACTCACTGCGGTGCTTCGGCTTCGTCGACGCCTGCATCGCCCAGCTGTGTTTTGCTGGTTGTATGAAAGATTTGAACAATTACAACTGATGCGAAATCTTTAAAAAAAAATCTTCCGTCATCTCTGGATCATCTGGGTCTTTTCAGAAGTCCACGAGCAGGTGTCAAAGCTACGAGCGTGTCAATTTGTCGCTTTAAATGGGAAAGTGTGACATCAGAAATTTTTATTAATGTTTCATATTGTAGAAGCAAAGTCCGCGTAAGCTTTCTTAAAAAGGGCGCTGCAACGCTTTACGAGCGCAGTCAGAAAACAGTGACGATTACTTGAGGAGTGCCCTGCGAACATGTGGGCCAAATATTTATTGCACTCGAATATTTGTATTTTCTTTTCGAAGGCCGCTGGAAAGCAGCCGCTATACTTTCAACCAATAACATCACAAAGAGCACCCACAATGTCGCTTGAGGCAGAGCAAGCATTGACGATTTCGAGATGCGGAAACATCGTCAGTAATGTTTTATTTGTTCGTTTTGAATTCAGCGTATAAAGAAAGGGCATATACGTCTCTGGAATAACGGACACACAAATGTCAATCGACGGAGTTTGTACTGTTTGCAACACCATTTTATGAAGTACAGGCGATATTTAGGTGTACACGAAAACAAACTGCTCATTCTTTGTTGCGTGCTGTGGAATATTATTTGGCTCACATATTCGTAGAAACGTCCACGACTGACTGTCACCCTTTTATGGCTATGTTCAGAAAGTGTCGCGAGGCCCCTGTAATGGCCAGAATGGAAGAGACAGCCCCTGTTTTAATGCAATAAACATAACGTCTACTGCGACTATTGAACCTCCTTTAGGAGGTGCTGCAAGCAATGAAGGGTGACTCTTCATATACCAATTCACAACGAGCCTGAAACACCGCGCTGCCGACACTGCTTAAATAGAAACAATCAGTTACAGCCGCTGCTTAGCTGCTGAGACGTTGGGCCGTTGAGCTGAGGGTCAGGTGATCGAACTTTGTCACTACGGTCGAATTTCGAAGTAAACGTGCTTCAGGGATACTCTTGTGCATAACGTTAACTGTGCCATAAAGAATCCTGTGTGGTGGGAAGTATACACCGTTTTCTACTGTCTGCTTAAGTGCCATCATGTGAAACTCTAAGTTGAAAATCGCCAAGTATCAACGCTTGAACATGGTCGCTGCTAAATACTTTTCGGACGCTGAATCTGAAGGGCTGCGCTGTGTTCTGTGGGACTATACACGCGTTTAGGGCTGCTGCAGATCCACCTGTATGGGTGTCGAACAATACGGAATCGAAGAAGGTTGTGCAGCTCGATTGTATGGCTGCGTGCAGTTGTGTGGTTCAACTCAATGCAATTTGGTTGGCATTGGCTTGTTCGACCCACTAGTGGAAGCGGTGGTGAAGACAGAACAAGAAAATTATAAACGAATCCGCTCACCAAATGAACATATTGGAATGGTGACTTTCGTGTCGTTTGTCGAATGCAAGCCTGAAATGTCGTTTAGTCATTTTTTAGGACGTTCTTAAAGATGGCATTACTAGAATTCTTAAGTTCTTGCAACAACACAGTAAGTAATAGGACAGTAAACGCGGCTACACTTAGCTCAGCCCGAATGAATGAGACATGTATGATTGGGTGCACCTTATAGGGAAAATTCATCGAGGAAGTTCGATGACTTCGACTCCGCCACTGTCAAACAAACCCAAATGGAAACGGAGCCAGCCAATGTAACCCAGAAGAAATATTCAATAATGCTGCAAAGACTGTCGGTTACTGTGGAAGCAGTAACGGTGTTAATCCAGCCTTTTGTAAGGAACACACCCAAATTGTGTTGAGTAAATCTCACTCTCGTCTTCTTATTACTAACGAAAGCCTCTGTGGCCATCAGAGGTGCCTCGACGAACACAAGCGTCTGAGGCTGGCTTCGCATCCTTCCTGTGTTAACCCTACATAAGTTGAATGAATGGGAATATATCGTGTTAGTTGAGCATCAAAGAGTTTAAAGGTTATATATATATATATATATATATATATATATATATATATATATATATAGATCGTGTATTAGTACTTGAGTATTACAAGGCATTTAGAAAGTTCTTATTCCCAGGACAGTAACTGGATTGTACTAGCTAAGCACCGAATATCAAATCGTCTCTCGTCTTTTCTCTAAACCTGCCTTATTTCCTATTACGGCGTTAGGGATGTGTGTCTGGCTCGGGTTTTTTGTGCCCTTCCCGCGTTGCCTGGCTGGTGTAGCGAACACAGCGAACGCGCTAGCTCAAGGTGTCGCATATGTACACAGTGATTCTACAAAAGTTTACCAGAACAAAAGGCAGTAAGCATTTTGTGTTCCACGTTTTCGTGGCCATTAGCCCTCCCACTCAGTTTTTGTGGTCTGTTTATGGGGCGTCAAGCCACACACACACACACACACACACACACACACACACACACACACACACACACACACACACACACACACACACACACACACACACACACACACACACACACACACACACACACACGAATCTTGCGATTGCAAAATGCCGTTATCGAAGTAACCGGTCAGAGCAGGAACTGCCGACTAAAGGCTCCTTTATCGAAGTACACTTAAGTGAGTACCAGCCCTGAATTTGTCAAAAATTAATGCCCTTGAAATGCTGCGCTCTGGCTACTCGCAGCAGCGTGCGAGAATGACATTTCAGCTAAGTCAATAGCTTGCAGGGCTGCATACTGCAGCAGCTCCCTTTCAGGCAAGAAATAACTCAATCTATTGCTCATGCAAGAAAATAGAATCACCTCGAAAGAAGCGAAACAATATTCGCTTCCAGTAAGCACGATAGGCGTTTTTATGCTACAGAAGGCAGCAGAGCTAGGGAACTCGTGGAAACCTTCCATTTTATAAAGCTGCGCGACGATTTTGCATCTGCACTTTACAGCTGTTGGTTAGATTACGACACACACGTTGTCAGGAAATTGTTACATCAGCCATGGAGTCTTGCGCACGCGTCGTGTAGGTTTCGATGTGTGTTTTTTTTTCTTTCTTTCGTAAGGAATGGTTGAAGAAAAAATTGAGCCGTAAGGCAGCATTCGTCCTCTGTCCTTCGTCCCCTGTGTGCTCTGCTATTTTCGCGCTGGTAATTAAGCACGTGGCGAATCCAGCTCAGCAAACTTTCTATCTTACTATAATATTATTTTTCCTTACGTATAGAATGTATAAAGTGCAGCCTCAGTAATCCGTCACTCAACGCAGGTCTCCCTCGTTTTCCAGCTGCGAACCTTTAACTTTGGAAAGAAAAAAGTTTGCCGGTGGTCGTCAGGGGCATTACTATTGCTAAATGGGTGTACGTTAGTGCATTGCCATTACAAAATGTCAGATTTCTAATACTCAACTGCAAAATCTGAACCCGAACCCCTAGTTTAAAAAAAAACAGAACAACAAAGAAAGCAGAAAATTGTTGACTGCGACAGTGTGCACTTCGAGCTTTAACGCAGCAGCAAAACCTCGTTGCTAGGATGAGCAATATGGTCTTTTCACCTTTAAGCAGTACTGATCAACTGCAGTACTCATCAACTCTCCGTCCTTCATTCTACACAACACGCTAATAAAACGCACTTGAAAAGTGTCAAAGTTTCCACCTGCACCAAAGAAAGAAAGAAGGAAGGAAGGAAGGAAGGAAGGAAGGAAGGAAGCAAAGAAAGAAAAATAAATGAATAAATAAACTACATGTGGTGATAACTGCGTCGCATATGAATGCGGTACGCATGAAATAAAACGAAGTGCGCAACACAACTTTGGTGTTGCAACGTGTTAGGGTCACTGCACCACGTTAGTGGCGCAATGTGTTGAGGGCACTGGCACCGAAGTTCCAGTGCTCCTAGCAGAAAAAAGTCAACGTCGCCTAAAACTGTTTTCTTTCACTTTTGGGAACAACAACGTGAAATGTTTCACATTATTGCCGCTTTTAGGATTTGCAGAGAAAACTAACTTAAGCCAGGCGCTATGATCGCGGAGATAAACTATAAGGACCAGCGATCCCAGCGAAGCGTTTATTCTTCTCTTTTTCTTTCTTTTATGCATTGAGACAAATCGCGCAGGGACAGACGCAAGTTTCATTGTTATAGCTAAACGTACAAGCGACCACAACTTTAACTCATGCACTAATTTTGACACAGGACAACAGCACATGTCTTCCGCCTTTCTACACGGGGAAAATCGAGGGCTATGCCCCGGACACAGTTCCTGGACAAAACTGCAGCTCAACTGTGGTAAGCCATTTCTTGATAACAATTAACTACTGGTGCGTTACGTGACAAGATGACGATGTGATTATGAGGAACACAGAAATTTCTTTCAGCTGTGGTTCCTCAACGTGCGCTGACTACGTAAAGCACAGACATCCAACTAGCTTACAGGTATTAAGTAAATTACGTCACTAATTTTCCTTAGAATTTCTGAAAATGCAGTGAGGTTATGTTAGAAACTGCAGCGGGCCTAAAGTAATGACGATGCATCAGCAATAATTTTAATAAAGGCACTTCAGAATTACTTTAACAACTGTGCACAATTAATGTGCAAACTCGTGCACTCTTTAACTGCAGCGCATATACGCTGAAAATAGCAGCTAAGCCGTCACGGCGACAGCCTGCCCCTGTTTTGGTGATGCATTTTTCTAAGAACCTGCCTCGAAGCATCCTTGACGTTACTAGAGAATAATTGGGTAGCATGGGGACCCATTTCTTGTTTTTTTTTTTCATGTATTATCATTAGTCTGTGCAGTTTATGTTTCCGTGCGTACAGTAGTACGAATGTATACATGGGGGAAGGGAGCACCGTCAAGCCGCGATTAAAGGTTTTCTTTTCTCTCTTCTCCTCAGCCATGTATTTTTGTATGCATGTGTGAAATGAAGACTCAGACTCGGACCTGCGGTCACAGAACCTATAACTTCGTACAAAGGCCCTCTCTCTTGGCTGCGCCTTAGAAAAATCTGCATCCTGTTGCTGAGTTGTATTATAGCCAGCAAAGCGGGGCGCCGTTTTCGACCCCGTTTGCCCTAAGTTTCGACGGTCGTTGAGTTTCTACGAGGTGATTTATTCATGGGCGTGATCAGAGATATCTGTTCGGAACAGAACGCGTTCGCTCGCTGTAACCTCACGAAGTGTGGCACGGCTCTCGTTTGGGCGCTGCCTGTTGTCCTTTTAAGCTCGAGGTCGCGGGATAGCATCCGGGCCCTGGCTACCGTATTTATACAGGGGCGAAATGCAAGAAGAACCCTCGCACTTGGATTTAGACGCACGTTAAGGAAGCCTGGGTGGATGAAATTACTCCAGAGCCCTCCTATACGGGACATACCCCATAATCATAGCTGCTGATGGTAGGTAACGCCCCATCATTGTGAAGCTTTAACTTCTACGGGCTAAGTTTCCATTTTTCATTGCGAGTGGTGATTTCCAGACAAAAGTACAGGGCACCATACATTTGGCCTTCAGCTTTTTGTACTTTAGGTCAGTTGAAAAGCCTGCTAACGGCTTTTCACAGTTTTCTTCTGAATTAAAACTTCACCACATGTAGAGCACGGAATAATGATCTTATACAGTGCCTAGAAACGGGAATATATTTCGAATTTATATTATATTAATATTTACCATTGGTTTTCCGGCGTAATGTTATATGCAGGAGTGGCACAGCAACAGCGCTAAGTAGGAACCAGCATGGCGCAGCGCAAATGTTACTAGCGTGGCAAGCATCTGACGCGTTATAGAATTAAGTGATACATGTCGGCTATCCTCACAACTCTCCTGGCGAGTTAGTTTATTTTAACACGAAAGTGTTTTATGCCGGGGTCCACCACGACCCCATACTTCACTACCGTAACGGATATAATGCACTAAACATGTCAGAACATTAAAGAAAAACACTCAGCAAAACTTCAGCTGATGCGCACGCAACCGAACTCAGAGCCCCCCCCCCCCCTCCCCCGCCACGACGAAAGATGCCACCACTGAGCTAACCCCGCACATGCTCGAAGCTGTACGAACGCGCCTTCTTGTGTCGTCGGGCTTAGCAAGCTCCCATCCAGACGCACATCGCCTGGAACGGTGCCGCTATCCTGGAGAGGCAAAGCTAATCACTGCAGCTTTACTTCCTCACTCCTGGTTGGCGGCACCATTCCAGATGCGTTCCAAAGTCCGCGTCGATGAACGTGTGCAGAGCTGCGCACATAGCCGCGTTCGTACAGTTTCGAGCGTATCTGCGCCGATAACGCAGTGGTAGGGCCCCGGTCACCTTTCTTCGTGGGTAGCCTTTCCCCGCCGACTGCTCTTCAAGCCTGATGAGAACAAGAAAACTGCTGCGTTAGGCACCAGAGCACGGCACCGACGTTGATGGGTCAATGTGGCGCAAGTAAATATGACTGATACTTTTGTTGCGCAGCATTTAGACTGTGCCCAGTTATTAGGTAAACTACCTCAGTTACCACAAAGAGTTGGCCCTTGACGTTATGGAGCCGATGTGTGAACGTGGGTTCATCCGTTCATCCACGTGAAACGGTGCCGCACCAGCGAAACACCAGTAGCAATGGGCAAGTTCACCTCGATGTAACAATAAAATATTAAACTGCTCATGCGAAGAGACATTTCACTTTCGTGTTATACAGGTTCCCTTGGCAGTCGGGTGAGCCACATTTTTTTTTCTTCTTTCTTTCAGGAGGTTATGCTGAATTGCACTTGCCACAACGGCGACTTGGTGTCGAACCGGCGATATTGCTATGTGAGTTGAACAACCTCGTAATTTTTTTTCTCTCTCTCGTGTATGTAACACATCTTTCGCCAGTGTAAAACACGCTGCTTGGCTCGAAATGAATGAAATATATCCGCAGTGAAGCCGCTGTAACGAAAAGCATATTCGTGTATGTTTAGTCTGAATTAGTGACTTTAAATTTATGCCAACAACGACGCTAACCTAGGCAGAAACACGCGTTCTGTACTTACCGCCCGATTAAACAGTATCTACGAATATTGGAAGTGCATGTTTGTGCGAATCGAAAAGAATAGCAGTGCCCCTCTCTCACCTCTCCTGCAGCGCGAATTGACATACATGAAAGCGTTTATTGAAAAGAAAGCGAAAGAAAGCACATGCTAGGAGCGGGTTGGTAGCGCCGCTTGTCCAGGGCTCTGTTGGCATGAGCGGTGTGCCTTGCCTGATCGAGGTGTGTTAGTCGCATATCGAGATAAGCGGAGAAGCGGAGAAGGCTTTACTTAGGCCTCCAAAAAGAAAAATCGATGCAGGACCTACGGTGGGAGTTGAGCATTGGTAGCTAATTAGCTGCTGTTTCGCCATCCCTAGAGAAAGAAAGAGAGAAAGGAAAAGGAAGGACAGGGAGGTTAACCAGAGGAGATCTCCGGTTGGCTACCCTGTACTGGGAAAGGGGAATAAAAGTGAAAAAGGATCATGCGAAGATACTGTAATCTCTAAAGTCATCAATGGATACTGCAATGAGGAGAGTAGAGTGCTCTTTTTTGCCCCTTCCGATAACCGGTGTCACACCACGCGTTTGTTTTGCCTCCGTTTGCGCTGCTTTGCGTACTCTCGTGGGACAGTCTTTCAGCTCTGTAGCGTTCATCAGCGTCTGGAACAGCGAAAGCGAATGTGCATCCGAGGTTGTTTTAATAAAATCCTGGGTGCATTCCGCGACCGCTGAAACGCGTTTTTGACATTAAATTTTCTGAAGTCGCGATTTCCCTCATATGTAAAGCGATCCATGTCAGCTTGCAGGTTGGCCTAGAGAGGGCTTCTATTGCACCATAACTAAATTATATAACAAGGTCTTCATAGAAAGTGTTCTCCTTGTGTATGTGTTCTCTACCTTCCGTACAAAGCATTCATGTTTCAGGTATGTGCACATTCAGCAGGCGTCCATGTATAGCCCTGGAAATAAAGAGAAAAAATTCTGAATCTCGCGTAATCAAGAGTAGATGTACGCACGGAGCTGCCAGGGAAGCATATTGGTTGGAGATGATGTCAGTGACAAGCTTAACAGAATCGCACACGGTCACTACGTGACGCAAGCCTGAGAGCCAAGCCGGACTGGTTTGAAGAGAACACACAATTTTGCTTTGTCGATTGAGATATTTTGCTACTAGGGGCTATGAGCTACCAGAAAAATATGCACCATTGGTAATGCTCGTAGCGACATCCGGTGGTGCAGTTTAACCGGAGACATGTACGTGGCACTAATAGGGCAGCAGCTTGGGCGCTTTTGTTAGTCCTCATGAAAAGCACTTGCCAGGATATAGTTTCCTCACAGTATTTCGATTATTTTATTTCGATGAGAACGCCTATGCGACATAAAATAAATTCAAGTGTATTGTAGTTGGCAAAGAGGCTGCGACATGCACTAGTTCTGCTACCGCGATGCACTGCCATGGGAATCTCGTAACCGAAAACATAAAGAACCCTACGGAAAAACTAGAAATCTGTAGCTCATGTTTTTCAGTGAATTTATAGCAGATGGCTGAAATTAATATATGCCTGTTTGAGTAAAGCCAGAATATTGAAAACAATTGGTAGAGATATTTCCTGGTTGATTCTCCGCCATCTGGTATACTTATCCCAGCTCAGTTTTTGACAATTTTATTTCGTAGCCCTTTCGGGTCATTTCTTTCCTCGCGAGTGGTTTTGTACTTAAAAATCTACAATTTCTTTGAGCAGTACGGCGTCACAGGAACGGAGGACGACAATACTGGAAACATTACTGTTGGGTTGTGTGGCGGCGGCAGATGTCGCCTTCGTGAGTTCCAAACGCACATTGAAGTGGACTTGAGGGACTTGCAACTCGCCCGTAAGCACCATTTTCTAAGCTTATCTTATGCTGATTAGATTTAGGGCGATAGTGTTAATGAGCTCGTGTCCCAGAAAATCGAGTGACGGTGCTGGCGTCGGTGTTGGCGTAGGCACCCACGGCGGAAATAATTATTTCGAAGAAACATCGTTTCCCGCGCCACACGGTTACGCGAGTAATCTGTCGTGGCGCAGCTACTTTAGTGAGAAAGGAAACAGAGCGAACACAGGGATGACGATGAAGAAACACACCTGCATGTTCAGAAGGTGTTCAGAAACACATCTGCACTTTGCATGTTCAGAAGGTACTCAGGCCCCCTCAGTCTCATTTATGGGTGAGAAGAGATACTGAATGAAATTACATTGTAGCCTATGCTAACCTTGTGAGAACCCGTGTGCTTATAAGCTTATTTCGTAAGACTGTAAAAGAGTAACTGGAAAATTTTCCTCCCTGCTGACGTGCGTGGCTTTAGAGTAGGTGTAGCGTGAACATTGTTTTCCATGCAGATATCCTGAAGGCCTTTCCGAAACCTCCTTGCATAGCTGTTAACATGAGCGTCACACCAAAGGTGAGCTGCGTTGCTGTTCATGCACTCTTCCCATTGTTAGTATACTCTGACTTATTGAAGAAATTCTCGCTGGAATAGTTAGCAGTACACTGCACAGAACTAAAGACCACAAGAAAACCACAATGCCAACCACACACACCCACATGAACACATACTAATTAGTTGAACGTCGTGTTTAGTATCATAACTAGTTTGCAAGTGTGCCTGTGTGTGTGCGTGCGTGGTTGGCACTGAGGTCGCTCTTGCGTCCTCTAATTCTGTGCAATATGCAACTTCCACTGACATGCGATGTTAAGATTTTTCAAACGTTGACCAAAATGCAAAATAAAGATTTAAATAGAGAAAGCAAGGCAGGAATTTGATTTGACAAAGCAGGCCACGATGAATTTATGCGTCTTGATAGGTAGCAAATCTCGTGGCTTGAGTTGCTTGACCGTGGGTAACAACTTTATAATTTCTCAATTATGTCGGTAACAAGCTACTATGACGTTTCCTCTGGCGTCTTGCAGAGTGGCAATGTGAGACGGAAGTAGTGAGATGATAATCAAACTGCTCATGTTTTTCTTACGAGCGGTACAAATATTTACTCTTAGAAGATTTTGTGGAAAAATGATTTCCTGGGGCGAATTTACACGGTTTCTCAAATATACGTAAGAGCACTTATTTTTTTAAAAAAATTCTATTGAGAGTATAAAATTTTCAAGTTTTCAGGAGAAAGACAGTGCGAGTGAGAACTCATTTATTTTACACAGGATGGGTGATCCTTGTAGGGCATTCTAGACGGCCCTTAACACGTGAGAAAATACCCTGAGTTTATAGTCCTTCTGGCGCAGCCTGTCGGCAATGCTGTACGACAAAGTTGTGGGGAAACCGGTATGCATGACGATACTGACCAAGTTACTATACATAACTAATGAATTAGCTTGGACATTAGGACACATTAGGGTGGTCGCTGCGAAGAATATATAGCCTTATAATAAGTGCATGGATGTAGGATGTAGAAACTGCTTATATACATTGGACATGGATCAAGTTTCCTTTAAACATGATTCTATAGTGGAAAAGACATAGGCACAAATTTTTATAGGGCAGGGAATGCTGCATATAATGTCAAATAGGATTCCCTGTTCAACCGAAAAATTATAAACGGCTGCTCTGAACGATAATGAGCATATCAATGCACTCAATCACAATTTAGGCACAGAATGAACGGACACGCATCATCACGCATATTAAATAACTCAACTATTTCCCAGTGAAGCGTTCTTTATCAGCGCAGGATTTGATGAGCTACCAATGTTGGTTGTCTGCTTGAGGCGTCGTTGTTTTGAATCAGCATATTGTAACACAATAATTATCAACTGGGTTGCAGCTCAAGGCAGTGGCTGGTTGCGAATTCTTCTGCTATAAACGGGACAACAAAGACATAAATGACGGAAGACCATGTGTGGTGAGTTGTTTCTTGAAGATCAAGCAAAACAGAAGTAATCTTGAGAGAATTGGCCAAGACCGATAAGTGACCTCGAGAAGTTGAAGAGATAGACCTCGGTTCTCGGTTGTGTTCCAGAACCTAAAGATGAAAGGGGAAGCAAGCACGGGGCACACTCACACCCACTGAAGCTTCTACCGTTGACGACACAGCAATCAGCGTACGCAGGCTGACGCGTCACACAAAACGTATAAAGGACGCACTTCTGGTTTGGATAACGTATGTACGCGTGCTATATCTATGAACCTTCGCCAGAATACTCGTCCAAAGAAATGTTTATCCTGTCATTTCTCTAAAACTGTACGAAGAGCTTAAGCACACCGTATTTATGAACGAAGCTGCTCACAGGACACGTTTCGAGCTTTAATATGCGCCGCACGTGTTACGATTTGCGCTGGCCGCCATTCCAGATTTAGGAGGAATTAACAGCTTCATTTTCAAAACCTCCTAGCGCACTAGGCCGACTCACAGTTGTACTTCAGAATGGACAGCGGCCTTTTTTTTTTTTTCAGGTCACATCGCAAGTCATGGCTGAGAGTCCTTTTTGCCTGACGTTTTCCGTTCACAGCTTCACCCCCGGTTACCTACTCAGTCGTATTCGTTGAGTGGGAAACGTATCCTTAATTAACTGTGCGTTCCGCTCGCCCAGCAGGCGTCCACCTGTAGTTGTTGCATAAGCCTGTTCCTGTTAAAGCAAAAGCACCGATAACTTGAGGAGGCTTTCGAAAATAGTGGAGAATGCTCATGTATAGATTGCTATCGAAAGAGCTTGTAAGGCAAATAGAAGCGTCGCTTAGCAAATCACATTCAAGGCCTATGGAAGTGACGTCCGTGGAGTCGCCATGCCTGTTATTTGTTTTGTCCGCCCGCCTGGTGATGGGGTGTTGTTGCTACAGGCGGTATTAGCCTGGCAGACCTGGCCGGCAATTGTTCCGGCCGACCATATCCGTCCCCGTATTACGTGTCACCATGTGTCACTCAAGCATGTCCGACGGCACACCTTCCAGATATAAAATCTGTTCGGTTCACACGTGAGGGGAACCCATTCGCCTAATCCGTCTTCGTGCTGTTCGAAAGCTGCGTAATTGTGATGGAACCGTGCGCTGACTAGATACACCACTCACAGGCGATTCCTGTTGAGTTTGCCTAATCATAAGTCGCTCAAGGTTTGCAAGGAAAGCCAGTCTGAATTCCTTTGCGTGCCTATCGTATCACTCACATTGATGAACTTTTCGGTAGACTACCATCTCATGAGTAGTGAAAGCGCGAAAAAGCTTGAAAGCTGCTAGCCGAACGCCAGGCACATGGCCAATTGCGTCTCTTGTGGTTGTTTTTGGTGGAGCGGGAGACGAGAAACAGTGTGCTACAGCTGCCTAATAAGGCTTCTTTGCAGAATGTCAAACCTGTTTTGTTGTTGTTCGTCGTAACTTGACATTACGCGACACCGGTCATCACCAACTTCAGGGGCTCGAGAAGACTGCCCATAAAGTCGGCATTCATCTCTGCTAACTTGTGCAGCTGCTGCAGACCACCTGCAACGTGTGGGTTGCTGGCCGTGCGTGCGCTTAGCCGCATGGACATCCATTCACGAATATGGCCGGAATGGAGATGCAAAACGCTTGCCGTTGTACACGATAGCGTGCGCTCGTTCACGTGACCGATAATAATGTGCACGTGCGAAACCATCTTCATTTCTCGTGCTCACCCTCGTACACGTGCTCATACTGTACGGAGTTTGATGGCGATGTTATTGCACGTGCATTAAGTACAAAAAAAAAAAAAAAGACAACCGGCCTATTTGTTGATTACGTTGATTGCAAGTTACTTGCTATTGGAATGAACGTGACTGAGAAGACTGGATTCCGGAAAAGGCTTTTATATAGAAATGTATCTCAGCTGACTTTTGCTTCGCTTACCGCCTGTTGATCGACGGGAAAGGGGCAATTTTGCCTAAGCAGTGTGGGCTGCTTCTTCAGGATACATGGCATACGCCACACAATGACGGCACTCCGGACAGACACTAACTTCTCACAGTCAATGAACACCTGCTATACTAAAACTGTAACGCAGCGCTGAGCAGTTATCGAACAAATAGGAAATATAGCACTTGTAAGATAACAAATGTTTCCACTCAGGAGCAGGAGTTCTAAATGCCAAAATGTAGTGCATTTAGCTTTATATATAAATACGGAATAAAACAAAAAAGTAAGCTTGACTTGAAAAAACAATGAATTGGCCTTCTCCTTCCTCACTTTTTAGTAGAGTATCAAGGTTGCAAGAAGCTAGGACAGCTTGCACTAGTGGCTCAAGGCAGCGTAGCTGATGGGCACTTCTGCTTCACTCCTAGAAGACGCGCTAGTAGTGGCCCGAAGGCATGAGCGCAAGAGAAGAA
This sequence comes from Hyalomma asiaticum, assembly GCA_013339685.2. Classification (NCBI taxonomy): domain Eukaryota; kingdom Metazoa; phylum Arthropoda; class Arachnida; order Ixodida; family Ixodidae; genus Hyalomma; species Hyalomma asiaticum. The sequence goes on from CM023484.1 coordinate 68,387,193, forward strand.
GAATGGATGATGATGATGATGATGATGATGATGATGATTGTGTTTCGGTTAGGAAAGGACGATAATTTCTGCAGCCCATGTAGGGAGCACGGCTAAGCGTCCGTGGGGATGAGGGGAAAGGGAGTGAAAGAGATAGAGAGGAGAGAAAGGCCGTAGTGGAGGGCTCCGCAAATTTAGACCACCTGGGGTTCTTTAACGTGCACTGACAACGCACAATACACGGGCCTCTGGTATTTTCGCCTCCACCAAAAATGCCCATTGAGGTTTCCATACATCTTCGTCTCGGCGCAAAGCAATTTGATTGGAACGCGGCGGCGCGAGGAGGAAAGCGTGACGTCACACCAGCTGTGGCGGCGGCGGGAACGTGGCCTTGCGTGCACGTGTTAAGGACGTGCGCCGTTCGCTGCACCTACTTATTGAAGCGTAGAAAACCTTGTTTCAAAGGGTGCCTCGCGCGGAGCCTACAACGACTGGCAAGGAAGCACGCAAAGAACTTAATCAAAATACCGAAAAGCTCTGCGCTATAGAAGAGGTACAAAAATCAGGAAAGATGAAAAAGAAGCCGACAGTGGCTGTGTGGTTAAAGGGCACCGGATTCGTAACCCGGCCGTCGTACGTTCGATGTTCCAGTCAGACAAACATTCTTTTTAATTCTATATCTGGTGGTTCCTGTATGTGGGATATGACGCACGAATTACGAATAGCTATAACAGCCTCACTGTTAAAATTTCTTGCAGTAAATTGAGCAGTATAATACATTGGCCAGGATAAACGGTATAAAGAAGTTTGTGTTCAATACTGCTTCTGCTACATAAAAAACACCAGTATTTGTGCACACGATGCTGCTCCTGATGACCACATAGAAAAAAAAAAGAAAAACGGAAGACGTATCTGAAAGCATGGACTTTTATATTGCCTGCAGCAAGGTAACTTCAGCTGTAGCGTAGAATACACGGTTGAGTTATAGTACTTGCCAATGACAATCAAATTAACCCGATGCGCAACGGTGCTGTGCTTAAATACCAACGAGTTTTCACGGCTATTTTGCGTTTATCTTTCAGTTAGAATGGTATGAAAAACGTTTCACAGGGCGACCTGTCGTCACGCTGACGGGATCGTGCTGGAACGGGATTTGCAAGCCGGCAGGTAATTAGAGATGGTGGTTCAGCCTTCGCACACGCCTCGCCTAACAACTCACCTAATCGATTGACTGGATCTCTTCCAGAACCCTACTCGAGTCCTTTCGTAGGCGCATGCCATGATTACGATCGGTACAAGCGTAGAACTGTAAGTAAATATTACTAGTTCCTGCTCGCATGTTGTTCTTGGTTTTTGCCGTTCTTAAAATTAAAACTCACAGAACAGCCTCTCACGTTATAATAAAGTGAAATTTCTAGAGACGATCTGTTTATTATATGCGACGAATAATGACGACACTCAGCTGATAGACTGGACGTTCAAATTGCGCAATATTGGCTGTTGACTACTGACTAATATTAGTTAGTGCGTTGAACTTCCCCTTCGCTGGTTGTACCATCATCTGGCCTGGAGGACGTGAAACCTATTGAAGTTCTTATACGTAGGATCGCCTTTCCACAACGTACTTCTAGCTATAGGCCTTGCTTATGCCGACCGATATGTCGTGCAGAAGGGAAGGGCAGTCCCACTTGAAGCTTAGGCTAATTTAAAGTTCTCAGACTATATTTGCCTGATAAAGGCAAAATGAGCCTGCACTGTGCCCCTTGTGTGTGTCCGTTTACATCGTACCTGCTTCAGCATAAGCACATGTTCACAGCCTTTTCACTTTGACACTCCCGGTTTGAGCGAAGTGAAAATTGGTAGCACCTCAAAGCGTACTTTGTTCTGCTGCAGCGGACAGGAACTGGAAATTATCGCAGCTACAGTGAACACTATGTTTTCCCTCTGCTCTGAGAAATTATGACGTCGCTGTATTGCAATGGCTTCAGTTTCACTTACCCTGTGTTGGCAATACCAACTTGCATTTTTATTGTGGACGAGTGTAGTATTAGCACGGAGAGTAGTAATATGTTAAAGCTGGAAGCAAGTGTACCTCTGTAAAAACTACAAATATGCTAGGTCAACAGTGAAACGAACATTTTAAAAATATATATTATGTTAGATATTTGAAAGTCTCGCGGTAATACCTGTACGGTAACATAAGGGGTGTGTTCATATGAGTAAAGCATTGGGTAACTGAGTTGTGTAGCTACACGCAGTATTTTTTTTTTTTCAATGTGAAAACGTTATATAGTGCCCATTCAACGGGAAGCCCGGCGTCTAGCCTTAACATGCGACGGTGAAGTCCCCAGTCACCACGCCTTGAAGTCACATTTCAACTGCGCATAAAATGTAAAATGTGGTGGGCAACAACGCGAATTCCCGTTGCCCAATTCAAGAATTTAGAAGTTTACCGATGTTTCAAAACGACCTCTGCCGCCCCCACAGTCGACCTGACCCGACCCTGAAATTTGTGTTGCCTGCTGTCAAAATTGCCTTATTCGGGCACATAACCAAGTTAACACATCATGTGACGCGGTCACACCACGAAAGAAGAACCATAAGTTGCAAGGCCAAAGAACAAAGCGTTGGCATCACTGTGGTTATGTGTCGTGTCTATATATGTACTGATCGAAATCACTGTCATGTGAGGCCCTCCATGGAAGGTGTGTGACAGATGCGTAGGTCAAAGTTCTCTGCTCAAGCATTTTAATAGCTCTATTTTTCTTTCTTTTACAGAAAGTTGTCGACAAATGCACGTACACGTGTCATGGAAAAACGAAAAGGCACATAAATCGTGCGGACGGGCTCACATGTCTGGTGAGCTCGAAACGTGTCGAAGATTAGTGCCCGTAAAATAAGAGTTTGCTGAAAAAGTTGACTTTCTGCTTCTCAGAGTTTTAATGTCTCAAACAGTAGGATACTGATGAGCAACAAAAGCAAAAAGATAAGGACCTTAGTAAACATCTAAAGCGTCTGACGTTTCTGTGAACATCGGAAACGTGGTCTGTTTCGCTATTCTAACATAATAACAGCGGGGATATTCAAAGGCGAGGGTGTGCCATGAGTCCAATAATCTCGTTGTGTGCCCTCACATAGGAGGCAAAAGAGCAGCCGTTCTAGCCATTAGAGTGGGTCGAGCGTGGACCCATTGCTGACCTATACCCACTGCTACATGATACCGATTATGGCCAAGCCGAATGTGCGATAAAGAGTAAAAAGGGCTTATATTGAAGATGCAGGTTCAATCGCCGCAGGATCAGCTGCGTTACCATAGCGCGAGGTGCGAAGAAAGGAAGGAAAATATGCATGTGTTCTTGTTATGTATCACGTATGGTCAGTAGAAAAGAATGAAGGGTGGTATGAATGATTTAATTAATATGTCATGATATCAATGACATGGTACCTTGTCCAGTTACGTCAAGATTAACGACAAAAGAGGACCTTCGCTCTGCCGACGGTTTTCCGGTTGTGGAATTCGCCGAAGTTTCCGCCTGTGTTGTTTAGTTTAACCAAATATATTCTCCATGGATAAGGTGCACCAGATAGAAATAAAAGACAGTAACACTACGGACAAACATCTATTTCTGCGGTAAATGTGAACTTTAGACACTCCCGTGCCACAACCCAACTAAATATCTAGCGAAAACCGCGGACACTAGCATACGAACTCATGGAAGTGCCCGAAATTTTTCATATTTTTAATGCGGTGCGGCTAAACCTTTGGGCCAGACCATTTGGTCTAAGTGTTCAGACTTCGAATATGAATTGCATTTATATTCTGTTTTCGACTACCATTACACAACCCAACTTGAGCCAACGCTTTTGTTGTTATTTTTTTGCTGACCTATTCTTTTACTCGTGCACACCACGCGTACAATCACTGTCACTGCTGCTTAAAGTGCATTCGCCAAGGCAAAGCACTCGTAGATTAGTTCATCTAGGGTGCCGGCCGTGGCATTGGAGATCCCTTTTAGTGCGCGAATAATAATGGTTATTTGAAATTCGTCGGTTGGACTCAACACGATTACATGAAATGCCGTAGTTGAAAATTCAGTGTTCAATTTTCAGTGCTCCGTTGAATTTCTTCCTCGAATTCTTGGGCTGCGAATATGCAGGTGCTGCCGTTATAAAGGTGCCGTAATTGGTCCGTATGGTACTTTCTCAATACCGTTTTTTTTTCGGGGAGGGGGGGGGGAGGAGGGGGTACAAAGAACTGCATCCGAAATACCACTAAAGTATGATTCTCACAGTGTATAAACATAGACTTGCACTATCACTTTGAACACCAGATCAGAAATACTAGACTGCGCAATTTCGGCATCACTCAAGGTTACCTTTTAGCACGTTCTAATTGCACTTGTGCATTTCCCTCCCAGTTTCAGAAAACAAACTTCCTAAGCCGAGACGAGTTGGGTGCCTGCCATGCTGGTGATTGTTCAAAAGTTCGTAAGTATAGCACGCATTCCTAATTTCATGAGTGCTTTCCTGGATGCTAAAAAAAAAGTAACGGCACGTGTTAGATGCAATAAAACTACTCTCACGTTTCGTGGAAGAGATATGAAATGTAAACGCGTTTAATTGTTTTACTTGAAACAACAGGGCAAGTCAACGGATGCGAGATGCTGCGTGGCCAAACCAGGAAGACGTCACCGGTAAATTACCACATGTTCCATGCATATTTCGACAATAGACACCTTTATGTCAAACACTTACATTTAGTTATTTAACTCATCACCTTACCTCTCTTATGCTATCGACTGATGAAGTTGAAAAGTAAGGTGCTTTCAGATTATTCAATGGTAAATAATAATAAGACAAAGTATACAAAGATTATCTGACTACCCTCACTTTGACACAACATAATCAGAGTTCATCAGACAACCAGACGCTTGTAGGAACGACATTTTTCAATGATAACAGCCTAAACTTTCTTACACGTCAGGCAGAAACACAGACGAAGACAAGCGCTGTCTTCCAACTACCAACTAGCCCTTACTCAAACCTTGCTTCAGGCACGGGAATTCAATGGTTTAGTTGGAGAATGTACTGTACTCGCTTGCTGTGGTCTCGGCACGTGCTTAGGAGCTGGAAGCTACTAAAGTTTATTTCACAGCATGCCTTGCTCAAATGTGCTCATTCAAAACTGGTCTAGTGAATCGCATTAGTAATAGAACAGGGACGCGAGAGCGCCATTATAAAACTCCTTTTGAAATGAAGTAACTTTTTTCCGCTGCAGTATTTATTGTTAACTTTTGTTATACGCCTCCTAAAAAACAGTGTCTTAATGGGATCATCATATCCAACACATTAAAAGTAATGTTTCAAACGTCGTTTGTTTTGTTTGGACATCTCTAAGGGCAGTGTATGTTTACGTTTATTTAGGGCAAATTATTCATATTTGCACGAAGTAGTCCAGATTTGCTTAGCAATTTTCCAACAATTGTGAACGCATACAAAACCGCAACGAGAACCTTTCAATTTGTTGACGCTTAACATCTCATAAACAATGTTCCTAAATGTTAACATTGTCACGGTGCGTCGTTCTACTAAGTGTAAAAGTTCAGAGGAGCATTTGCTAGCACCCCACGCTCCTGAATTTTCTTTAAAGCGCGTTCGTTCCGTCCGTGCGTACGTCTGTCCGTCCATCCGTCCGTCCCGTCCCTTCCGTTCCGCCCGTTCGTTCCGTCCGTCTGTCCGTTCCGTCCCGTCCCGTCCCGTTCCGTCCGTCCGTCCGTCCGTCCGTCCGTCCGTCCGTCCGTCCGTCCGTCCGTCTATTCGTTCGTACGTTTGTTCCTCCCTCCCTCCATCCGCGGGAAGCCCTCGTTCATTCTTTATTTACAAAATATTTTATAAAAACAAAAGCGTTGCTGGACTGATAACTATCGGCTACTCCCGCGCTCATAGTCAACTTAAGGTATAAAACGTAGCACGCGAACACAACAGAACACTACAGAATGTACCACAATTCTGCTAGCGCTAAGTATTGTGCATTCAGGCCTACATAGCGTTTCTTTATGTTTAAAGACCAACTCTGGTGATTTTTTAATATCCACTGATCTCAGTGAAATTTTCAATATGTATTCTCCTCGGCACTGTAATAATATATGCCAAACCAGGCGGTTACAAGTCATTTAGTTTTCCTGGAAAAGAATTTTAAAATTTTTTAGCGGATTTCCCTGCGGGCCACCCTGTGTTTTTGACGTCAACCCCTTCAACGCTGCCTACGCGAGCATGCGGGACTTCAAAAGCAAAACTGCGGTACTTCAGCGTTAAAGTCGTCACTGTCAATTTCAGAAAAGCTGGCATAACTCAATACATCATCGGATGGCCTCGCCACTGTCCCTTTTCTCCATATTTTTGATGTAGGGGAGGCTGTGACATCATAGCATACGCTGCAAGAAGCGTCTACCCGTTTCGGTTTCGGTTTGAACACGCCTTTCGGTTGGTTATTTAAAATTATTGGTGCGTTTCTGAGCAAATTGAACCAGTACTATTCGAAAACATCGATATCAGAACATGGTGAAAATACCGCCGGAGTAGCCCTTTAAGGTCATTCACTGTTCATATAAACCATCACACACTGTTATAGCAGTTTAATACACAATATTGTAGTTAAATAGTAGTTTCCTTTCAGGAAGGATGCACGATTCCGCATAGCATTTTTTGTTCTACCAGGCACTCCAAAGGATGGGTGAATGTGAGATTAATCTGAGATCGGTGAATGTGAGAATGTAAAAATAAATAGATTATATGGCGTACTGGCTTACAGTTTATGTTTTCTGCTGCATATAGTATAAAGAAGAGCCGCTTCCCGCGGCTTGAGGAATAATCGGGCTTCATTTACCACGTCGCCGATTTCATATGAAGCGCTCGGCAGTTATGCGAATGAACGATTGATGCCCAGATGTTGGAACGTATAAGTATGGCAGCACATATTCTTTCTTTTGTTTGTCACAGATTGAAACTGCTGTCAGCCAAAATGAAGTGTTGTTTTCTTTCATTAACATCAAGCCTTCGTGTATGGCGCTAAAAATAACACTAAATACTCCGTTTTACATTAGTGCCAACGCTGCCGCCATTCAAGTAATACACCAGCTCTAACATTCCAATCTGTAGCACGTCAACACATAGAGCGACTGACACATCCGTGACATGCAGTCTGTGGCCAGGCCTGAATGCCGTTGTTGAATGTTGTTGCTGAATGTCGCTTTCGCTTTGCCGTTGGTTTATCCTGCAGATTCCCCTCGCCAAGGAATGTGCGTGTAAAGATGGAAGAAAAATAACGTCATTGAATGACGGAGTGCTATGCGTGGTAAGTTCAAAATGTCAAGACAATCTGTTTGATCTATCGGTTATCACTCCAATTTGCGAATTTGGTGCGTCTGAGCGGATTCCTCGCCGCATGTTTGTGTGAAAACCATAAACTGTTCTTCGTTTAAAAAATATCGAAAGCGCCAAACTTCGTCACGCGTTTTTACAGCGAAAGCTGCATATGGATAGGCGAAACAAAAAACCGCTCGGCATCTGTGTCACTAGCCGTCTCCATTGGCTGCGCCGTCCAGTGACGTCGTTCTCTGCGTCGTACGCAAGCACGCGCGCCGTTGGCTGCGCCGTAAGATAGCGTCGCGAAGTATAGCATAAGCGGGGTAGAGAGGAGCTGTCAAGCAAGCCATAGTGGGACGCGTACAGGTGCTGCTGGTCCGCCGCGGTGGTGTAGTGGTTACGGTACTCGGCTGCCACCCAAAATACGCGGGTTCGATCCCGGCCGCGGCGGTCGCATTTTCGATGGAGGCGAAAATGCCAGAGGCCCGTGTACTGTGCGTTGTCAGTGCACGTTAAAGAACCCCAGGTGGTCGACATTTTCCGGAGCCCTCCACTACGGCTTTTCTCTACTCTCTATCTCTTTCACTCCCTTTCCCCTACCCCCACGGACGCTTAGCCGTGCTCCCTATATGGGCTGCAGAAATTAGCGTCCTTTCCTAACCAAACCACCATCATCATCAGGTGCTGCTGACGCCGACCGCGTTTCCCCGCGCTCGCGCCGAACGCGTCCGTGCGCCGCCAGTGACGTCTTTCATCCCGTGGCAGCCGTGCCGCCGAGCCCGCGCGCAGCAGTTTCAACTTGCAACTTCCACATGGGTAGGGGACGGGTCGTACGAACTGCCGAACAGCAGACAGCTTTTGAAGAACAGCACCGACAGCAGAACCGAGAAAGAACTCGTGTTCGCCGGGTCGATGCTGTAGCGCGGACACAAGAACTGGTCCAGGTAGCCAAGCGACGGCAGCAGCTGCGTATCGAGACTACAGCAGCCTTCCAAGCCGCGCTAAACCACGATGCGGAACGCAAGCGCCAATGGCGGGCGGATGCTGCTAACCACGACGCTGAGGTAACTCGAGAGATCGAACACAAGCGGCAACGGCAAGTCCGGGAAGCGGCGTTGCCGGCTGAGCAGTGTCAACGTGGCAATGGCGGGAACGCGTTCGCCGGGGCCAACGCCCGCTTTCGGCGGGAGTTAAACACAAGGAACAGCTCATTACACTCCTCCATGACCTTGATCATGCGAGGCACAGTACGCGGCATGTGAAATAAACGCCGTAGTAAACCCAAGCAAAAACGTGCGTGCAACCTCCTTAGCAAACACAAACATGTAACCAGTAATTTATAAACGCTTGAATACACGGTCGTGATTTACCTACTGCCGAGCACCGCGGACGCACATTCCAGCTTCGCTGGTTAACCATATGTACGGAGTGCTTGGGCGGTGCTTTTTTTTTTATCGAGACGTGCGATAACTTCGGCGCATTATAGCAGGCGCCTAATCCACTTTGCTTATACGTGGCTACCGTCACTAAGGAGATCCAACCTTTTCGCACATGTAATATAACTTTTCAGCTAAGGGGGGAATGCTGTCGATAATATGGGTTGAATATGGCTACTTGAAATGGATCTACCAGACTGGAAATCTACTAGATATGTGAGGTTTTCCAAAAACTATACAAATGTTAACCATTTACGCCGTTGCACTGACTGTAGTCGACCAAACACCAACAGCGTCTACCCAAAAGTTTTACTTGGTAAGAGCGTCTATTGATTTGTGCTTGTAAAATGGTCATTGTACTGATGACATAAACGTGTGTTAGAGAAACCACGTTTTTCTTGCAGGAGTGAGCCTGAAAATTGTAAGTCGATAAATAAAAAACAATGAAATAAATAAATATTAATTATTCTGTTAATTAATAAGATGGCAGAATAAAAGCCACGTGTCTTGTCGAGCAGAGTGTTCAATAAGCGGATAAGGAATGTTGAATACAACTTTTTAAAGCGTTAATGCTTCCAATTCACCTTGGGAAGGAACTAACTTTGCCCCTAGATGAGACAGTATTTTTATAAATTTATCCCGTAATGCAGGCGAGGTTTATCGAATATGTTGAGAAATTATCTTGGAAAGGCCACCATCAAGTACCTTTTCACCACGCCAGGTGAGATATACAAGCAGGCAGGTAATCTGTAGAACGCCGTACACCCAAATTGCGAGCCCCCCAACCCTGCGCTTTTTCTTTACGTGCACACGCGCACACACAAACGAATTCATGGTAGAGTATTCCGTGATTCAATCGACGCTGCTGCTCTCTTTCGTTCACCTACCTTCGATTCAATAACAATGTCATAATTACCTTATTTCTGTGTTACAGTTAAGGCAAGCTTTAAGCTGGACCGGTATGAAGGTGCAAGAAGTGGGAGTTTGCTCGAAAGGCCGATGTACAGCGCATCGTAAGAAGTATTTCGACTGTTTTCGTGCAGAATTGTTTCTCCTCGGCCGTTGTGGAGCATTAGAGCTCGGTTTATCGTACCGAAGCCGAAAAGAGTAAATGAAGTACTCCGTATTCACCGAACGAGTAACGACGAATAATTATGGCCATGAACGTGAATAGTAGTAAGGAAACGCAAAGATGTAGACAAGAAGTTATACCAGTGAACATGTACGCAGAGATGGGCACTTTCGTGCTCACTAACACTTCAGTGCCTTTAAGTTCCAGTGGTCTTACGGCTGCCGCTGCGATAACGCGAAACATTGCCAACACCGCTGTTACCGCATACATGACGTAATGTGCCGAACGGCCGATGGCTTACGCCGGCCATCGATCGTGACACCACTTGACAACGATGTGGCCAACCCCAGTAGAAAGAAAAAATACAATGGTTTAAAATTATGTAAGTAATTAGCTTTTTTGAAAGCAGGGTGGCGGTTACACGTGAGGCCAAGTACCTCTGACGTTATAAGAACACATTGTTAGCGCCAAAAACGAAAGAAAAATAGACTTAGGAAGAAGGCGAGACGAAGCGCTCGACCTGTTGCTTCCTCTCACCTTTTTTTAAGTCTTTCTTTTTTTCTTTTCGTTTTTTTTTTGCGCTAAGAATGTGTTCTTATGATTCCAGCTAACTCGCCCAGCATCAAGTTCTGCATCTTAGAGGTTTCTGACACTAAGGTTATTACGAAATAGGAATGCTAAAGACCACTGGGATACGATACAATAGCTGGAGGTACCTCAGCAATTATTCCGTTGCATTCACACAAGTGTAACAGTATTAACAAAACGTGGTATAACACTGTTGTAGTAGTAGCTTGATATCGATACGACGTAATAATAGCGTATACACGTTAATCCTGCGAGGAATGCGGATTCGGCGATGTCGCCACGACATTGTCTCCCCAAGCAGACGATGAAACTTCTCCAAGCTAATTCCGAACAACCACATCTGTTTCTTCTGCGAGCCTTTAGCATCCATAGTCCATGAACACACAGAAAGCATCAGCTTTACCGACTTCTGTACACAGTGGATAAGAAAGATGTCCACTACAAGACTTGTTTAAAGACGCAGCAGTAACTTATTTTGCTGCTTTATTGCGCTGCGAGAACCAGAACAATTGAATGAGCTTAACCTTCATCCTAGCGAAAAAAACACTGCTTTGGACATGTCTCTTTTCTGATGGCGTGGTACAGGTGTAATGAACTGTTCTTTTGAACTCAAGGATTTTAACCAGCAATATTAATTGTTAGAAATGCTGACCTAAACATGCCGATCTTTCATGTAAATAGTGTCCCATGCAAAACGAAAAGAAGAAACAAATCGTAGGCATAACGTTTCCAACAAAGAAGGAGGGAATAAATTTTCGGAAAATAATGCTGGTCAGCTGCGGTGGTGCTCCGCTATCTTTAAAATCGCTTCTATTAGTCAATAATAAGATTCACTGGTAAGATTCACTAGCAGCCGGCTTGCTACTGAGAGCCATTATCTATGGGTTTATAAGGCGTGTCCACATTGAACAAATTGTTTGTGCAACACCATTTTCGCGGCCTTGATTTACAAATCGCACGCCAAAATGCATGGGCGTTCCAGCCACTTCTATGATTAAAAATATGATATTTGATTTTGTCACAAGTGTAAGAGAAACAATAGATGGTGTACCGGAAATATTGCCACACATTTTATGACGCACACCGTCATTTTGGCGCTTCCTTCCGAGTTTATTCAAAGTGGACTGTAATAAGGGATTTGACGTAAATAGTGCGCATAAGTTTTGAACAATGCCTTGCAGTAACGTGTCACCAACTTCAGCTCGCGTATCACAGCTATAATATTGATTCACACAGTCACAGGAGGTCCAACATGACGTTTGTTGGAAAGGTATTTAGTGACATAACCTGGTTATCTCGCGAATATGCGCACACGTGTGGTTAAGCCTAAGTTTTGAGGTCGCATTTTCTTCCACGATTACTGTACCTTAGTTATTTACCCGCAAGCATCGTGATATTTTTCGCTATTAGCAGGAGCCAAGCCTGGCAAATTACATTTGAAACAGCATTTTTTTGCCGACGGATTATTTAAAAATACATGAAATGAATACCTGAAACGCCAAGCTTGTGTTTGACTGGACACCTTAAATATACGAAAAAAAAATAAACTACTAATAGACGCGGTATCACCATGTGAGCCCATTGTCGCTGTAGTTGTGGCCATTTCTACACTGAAAACGAGGCCATCAGCACTTTAAAGAACAGGAGCTCACTTAAGGTTTTGATGCTATTTTTACATGGGATATGTAAAAATAAATAGATTATATGTACGGGCTTACAGTTTATGTTTTCTCCTGCCCTTTTTATTGCTACTGTCCTTTTACGTATTCTTACATGAGAGCATTCTGCAGTTTATGCTTCCTTTGATTTTTCACAGCGCCTGACCGACCGCAGCCCCACAAGTTCAAGAAGAAAGAGTGCCAAATAGCTAACGTGCAAGTCTCTTCCGAGGTTGGTTCTTGTACTGTCAGTATTACGCGTAATAATTGGCGGTGCATGAAAAACAGCCTATCTGAAACAAATGAGTTTTGAGAGAAGTAGATGGCACGGAACATAAGGAAATTAAAACGAAGAGGAGATGTGAAATGGAAAACACTAAGTTGGAGGCCATATTTATCGATTTCCGAGATAGCGTTGTGATAGCGAGTTAGGATGCGCTAAGTGGTCCTCAGTAGGGTCCCTGGTTTATAACACGTGTTCTGAAAGGGCACAGGCTATCTCTAGTAGACAAAGATGAATGACTGTATCGCTGACGGTATATCTACACGCTACGATTCTTACAATAATCGTAAGTGCCGCTTGCAATCTATTTATTTTGATATCGACGTCTTATTTACTGGGTCCAGTACGTGTCGTGTTGAATTACTTGCATATGACTTTCGGCCGTCAATTTGTCAAATCCTTGCAAATATGATTAAGCTGTGTAAAGACTGCCATACTTCCCAATTATATATATTTTATGATATGCTGTTGCCACTGTCCTTCTTGCAGCAATATAGTTAATCCATCACTTGCTCTCTTTTTTGTTTCAATCAATCAATCAATCAATCAATCAATCATTCAATCAATCAATCAAGGAGAATTTTATTACACTATATTATGAAAAATTCATATAAAATATTTGTTCCTTTAGCCTTAAGCTGATAGTGATGGGTCCAATACAAAAAAATGCTGCAATAATTAGCAGTCTTATACAAAAGATAACAAAACTATCATACATATTAAGTACTGACATAATCATAGAACTGCGCTAGAGAAACGTACACATTCACGCACATGAGAAAATTGTTTTTTAGTGTAAAAATGCCAAGAAAGCACTTGGTAATATAGGAAGTGGCGTTTGCATGTAACATCAAAATTTCTTGCTAGTTTTATTTCAACAGGTAAGTCGTTCCACAACTTAGCACCTGAAAATTGAAATAATCCCTTTAATTTCTTCGTGACGAACCATTTTAAGCGAAAGGTTATGGGAAATGGTAATGAAATGTTTGTAAGTACTAACATTTGTACACTCAAAGCTGATCTATATAATCTCGTGCTCCTACAACGATATTATTGATTTTCTTCCTTTCAGCTTATCGTGGCAGCTGGTTGTATGGCTACATGCAGGCGCTATGAAACTGAACAGCGTCCCGATGGTACACTGTGTCTCGTAAGTGAAGTACGAAATTCGCACTTGCCTTTCTATAACACAAAGCAGGTGCAAGCACTCTTCCAAGCAGTTATTTGGCAGGATTTCTAAATTTATCACGGTTGTTCAGTTATCGTTTGCAAGCACAGTCTGCTAACTTCAAGATAACTGGATGTTGCTCTTGTATTGGAATTCGTGAAGCTTTTAATGGTGACGACAGCCTATGTTAGGACATATGGACAGAAAGTTGAGCGAGTTGGTAACATTCCATAATCAAAAGAAGAGGCGTGCAGGACGAAAAGAAGAGGCGTGTCCTGCACGCCTCTTCTTTTGATTAGGACATATGGTTTCGTTCAATAAGATTTAAATTAACACCATTGTCTGGAGTATACTTCTATCAAGTGCTCAAGCGCTAAAGAAACGACTTTGCACGGATATCGATGTTTTAGAGGCTACGAATTCGTTTACGAAAACAAACCCGGTGTGTATCTAAAAACATCATATTGCTCTAAAACTTAACTAAACGACGTCGTGCAACGTTACAAAAAAATAATAAGAGAGCGAAGAGCGAAAGAAACAGACAGATCGCCAACTCCAGCTCGCGCTCTGTCTGTTTCTTTCGCTCTTCCGCCCTTTCATTGTATTTTCGTTTGTAACGTTGCGCTACATCGTTTAATTAAGCTATGTACTAAATAGCCCAACACAGTGCTCTGTTAAGCTTGCTATAAAATTTTGGTAAGCGGATACGCCAGCCACTGCTGATGCTAGGGATACTATTACAGTGGCTATACGCGGCTAATAACAAAACGCACTTAGAAAGGAGATCGCGTGTGAATACAGCCCCCACTATTTCTAGAAAGATGGGTTCTGTACTTCTCTAAATGTTTTGTTGTTTTGAGTACAAAATTTCTTATTGCGAAGTGCCCTTGGCTGTGACTCATGAATCCTGGATGCACCGTGCATGTCTGTGTCTTGACCAAAAAATTCAAGCCAGTTCCGAGCAGTGAAAACCGGGGGAACAGCGAAGCTGGGCTGTTATCGCTAATCATGAAGTAACTTGCAAGGGTTCCAAGGTCACTGTCACTAGCATGTACCAGTAGAATGAAGGCAATGGTATGGATAATCAGTGGAGGGCAAGAGCCGACCTGCTTTTTCCTTCCCTGTAACTTGAGACACGGGATGGACGACCACGCTTTCTGTCTTTATTGCTTAGTCATGATCACATAACAGTGGGCATTTGTTTGTTTGCTTCTTTCTTTCTTTCTTTCTTTTAGATGCGAAGCAGCTCTTTGACTAGCCTGTGTAACGCTCTCCCTCCGTGCGTCCGTACGAACGCGCCGCAACGCGCTCCACTCGCCGAAGGTGTTGAAGCGGTGCCAAGCAGGTCACGCCGCAGGTGCGCGTTGACGTCACGCTCCCCTCGCAGTGCGCGCTGACGTCACTCTCCCCTCGCTTGCCGCGCGCTCGCCGCAGCGCCCGCAGCTGCCGCATCTTCCCAAGGGGAACCCTGATGGGATGCAAAGCACCCGCGTTAGCACCGTTCAACCCGTGACGCCACCCGTGCGCAACGCTGCTGCTTCGCATCCCATCAGGGTTCCCTTTGGGAAGATGGTGTTAATTTCTTTCTTTCTTTCTTTCTTTCTTTCTTTCTTTCTTTCTTTCTTTCTTTCTTTCTTTCTTTCTTTCCTTCTTTCTTTCTTTCTTTCTTTCTTTTTTTTCTTTCTTTCTTTCTTGCTCTTCGCATAATAACTATAATGTAGCAGTGGGGGCGTGGGACCAAGAAGGGGACCAAGAGGGGGCGAAATGGGTCGAAGGCTGGAGTGGGTTGGCTTTCCCCTCTTACATCACTGCGGACGCCTGGCACGGAGTTGGCGGGCCCATAACAGCTCCGACTGCCGAAATAATAAAACAAGCTCTCTCAGAAAACCCAACTATTTCAAACGCGAAGGCAATTCGGCATGTTAGCCTACAATGAGGGAGGTGTAACAGAGGGGTGACTAATGAGCCATCATATCTTGGGGAGAATAAACCACGCTCTGCTGAGATGGTTTGTAGCAAGAGTGTCTTGAACGATGAGCTGCACAGGAGGATCGTCTTAGCCCGCAATTTCTATTCCTCTGCACGCGGATTCAGAAAACTAGGAAGAATGCTTTACGCTATCGCAGTAACATTAGGCGATGCACCTTTTCGGAACACTTTAGAAGCGCGGTTAAATTGGCTAGCAATGTCGTTCTCATGAAGCACGAATGCTGAAATTTCTAATTTCTTCTGCGAGATACGGTATGCCTTAACTATGACTCACGAAGTAGCCTGCCAGCAAACAATCTCTAACATACGTCCATTACGCCCCGCCGCGGTGGCCTAGTGTCTATGCAACTACTATGCTGAACCGAGGGTCGCGCGATCGAATCCCGGCCTCTGCGGCTGCATTTCGATGGAGGCGAAATGTTGAGGCCCGTGTACTGTGCGAAGTCAGTGCATGTTAAAGACCTCTCATAATCGTAACTGGTTTTAGGACGTAAAACCCCAGAAATCAATGAATCAACATACGTCCATTACACATAGCAGAAAAAAAGACCTCTCCTTAGCAAGCACATGTTAAGTGCTGCAGTATATGAGGAAACTTTTTAAGGCAAATGTAACGAAGGCGTACAGATAGAGCAACTGGACGGGCGCCCATCCTGATGTGCGTTTTTGTTTTTCATAGTCGTTTGTAGTTTTGTGGAAAAGTTTTCGTTCATTGTTCCATAATAATTAGCTTAAACCTAGAGTTTTCGCATAATCAAGTGAATACACACACGCAGTGGCTTTAAAGTTGGACATCTGACAGGGTAATTATGAAGTGACTCATAACAGGCTTGTACAGTGAGTGTCTAACGTACGGCGAATGTCTCTTACAGCTGGAATACAAACGGCAAGAAAAGCCTGTAGGACCATCGACGAAGACGTACACCGTCGGTGTCTGCTTCTCTGGGAGATGCGTCAGAACTAAAAATAGTTGGGACATTAAACTCTAAGTGTCATTTAATTTGCAGCACGTGCGTGCATTGTCCTTGTACTGCATACGAACTACGAAAGATCAGGCCATAACTGGAATCACCGCTACAGGACTCCTGGCGCCCTCTCTATGCAATTGCTCTAGTAGGAACGGTACTTACGAAATTAAATCTCTTTCGTAGTCACAGTTCTGTTTTAGGACTACGTATATACGACGAAACGTGTTCGCCAAATAATGCGGCGAGTTTCAGTCGCGTCATAATAAAGTTTATCTTCCTGAACAGTTGCATAAAATTCCGTGTTAATACATCGCCATTATTCACTTACGCACTGATAGCTGTTGTTTTCATTTGGAGGAGTATCAAAATAAGTGCAAGTCATTTGAACGAAATTTGCAAGTGATTTATCATACGCACACAGCGTATCTGGTGCCGTGTAACGGGCTGTCACCTAATGATCGAGGAAGCATGCAACCTAAAGGAACGAAGGAGCAGTTAGCCAAAATTTTAGGTCATGACCACATATATCCTCACTGATTGGTCACAATTGTCCTAGTAAACTACCTCGTCCTTACACCGCTGCAAAACGATGATAGATCTGGAAGATGTGCTATGCGGTTTTTATCAGATCACCCAGATCTGCAATCGCGCAATTGATTCAACGCCTAAGATACTGGAACAAGATGCCAAAATCCGGTTCGACTCCTTTACTGGGGGCCCTGTTCGTGCCTCCGGTTAACGTGCAGGCTCTGTAGCCTGGGAGGAATTTAAGATAATGGCTGTCGTAGCGTAAACGCTTAGAGACATGGCGTTTTATTCTGCATTCAGTCGGTTGTTCTTTATCAGGAAAACGAAAAAAATAGAACCGGCTGTTCTTGACAAGAAAAGACCTGGATATTGTGGGGTAAACTACACTACTTCTGCGCTTAATACTTTGCATTCACAGGTACGCTTTTACTCTCTGGAGTTCAAGGCACGCGCGTGTTGTCCTAGCTCTCGGCGCGAAAAGAACACCCTGCTATCTGAATAGGGTTAAGGTGAAAAAAAAAAAAATACGCCATGCATTAAATGACGCTATTCCGCAAAGTTGACTCACGGTCATTTACCCTAGGCTCCAACTTGGAAGCCCTAGTTAACTGCAGCAACTGGCAAATTATGCATAGGTACTGAAGAAACACGAAAAGTTTACAGTAGCTTCGAAAAGAACCTAAGGGCCGCGTCAAAGTGTCCTGAGAACTTGATCGAAACAAACACTGAAATACAAGGAAAGGAGAACTCCATTACGGGGGCCTGCTGGTGCCTTCGGTTAAAGAACAGCATCGATAGCCTGGCAGCAATATGAGATAACCGCTGATACCCACTTAGAGACATGGTGTTCCGTTTTGTATCGAGTCTAGATGGAGGCTTTATGTATTGAAAACTTTCTTGAACTGTGGATATCGCCGGATCCATCGTTTTGACAGGTGGACGTTCCGAAGTCTTCTTGTGGACTTCGGAAAGTTGATAGATAGATAGATAGATAGATAGATAGATAGATAGATAGATAGATAGATAGATAGATAGATAGATAGATAGATAGATAGATAGATAGATAGATAGATAGATAGATAGATAGATTGACGTCAGTTTGCCAAGAAATGGTTCGCATTTAAAATTTTCTTAAACATGAGGCTACGTCAGCGCAAATGAATCACATCAGCACCTTTTAGCTAAGGGCGCACAAGACACGCATGCACGCAGTGGCCCGAGAACTTGTGATTCAATTCGCTTTGTGTTTTGTTTTAAAGGCAAATGAGTTTTACGAACAGTGAACTCTGTGGCTTAACATCGAGCGAGTATTACTTTGTAACTTACAAGCTATGTTACTCGCGCTTTTCCAAAGAAGTCAGGCGCAAGTTGTCTTCCAGGGTTGCTTCATTTTAACAATGCAGCTGAGAAGTCGCCTGTCGCTTGAATCTGCTGAGAACAAATGTTTTCCACCCGAACGGCGACAATGCAGTATGCACGAGTGTAGCTTCTATTGTTAGTTCGATAGGCGTCTTTATTTTATTCATATTTTCGCTCCCGTTCCAGCTCCTATGAGCCCTTAGCGACGACAAACGCCGCTGTAGGTACTAATCTCTCATAAATTTGTTTCCCTCGGTACAAATAGACGAAAACACCTGCCCGATGACCCTAGAAAGAATTCAGTTCGGGTAGGCACAACAGGAGAGTTACCATTGTAGGCCGTGGTCACTCGAATACAAGGGAGCCATTACTGGGGGTCTGCAAAGGTAAGTAACTGAGTAAGCATCTGTAGCTTTCAGGTAACGTTTAGTTACGCCTGCGCTCGAATGCAGTTAGAAGCTACTTGCACATTTTCTGCGTTGTGCTGTCTATCGCACTTTGTTTAGCGTGGTTTATGGTTGCCAACCTCTTTCGGTAAACTCGTTCTGAAAATGTTTTGATTGCGCAGTACTGCGAAACTTGGCCATCCGTTCCCTGCCTCCAGCGGCAGCCAGTTACGTTGTTGGGGCTTGTAAACTGGGCTTTCACTTCCCACGTGACATGCGAGAAAAGTGATGCGAGCGACGGTGCAGCGAGAACTTTGAATTCACACTTGCGAGATAATTACGAGAGATACTATATACATACAGACAGATTAAATTTGATATACACAACTTGGAGGTCCTACGTTTTCTCTAAGGAAGTCGTTTACAATACGCAGGATCGCGCAGGTACGCCAGTGAATCTGAAAAAAATTTCAAAGAGGGGTAAGTACGCAGCTATTAATGATAAATTATTAATTTTAAACATTAAGCCCAAGGCGTGACAAATGTCGGTGCGAGGAGCACTACGCCTGCTTCCTTCGAATGGAATGATGCGAAATGAAGCTTGGAGGTACGAGAAAGAAAACACAAGATAAGGACAATTGGCCCGATGGCAGCGAACGCCGACAACAGTGAATGATGATTCATTACTTTCGGCGGCTTCACGCCCCAGAGCTACAGCATGATTATGCGAAACAGCGTAGTGCAGGGCTCCGGAAATTTCGACTACGTGGGGTGCCTTTAACGTGCACTGCCATCGCACAGTACACGTGCCTCAACATTGCGCCTCCATCAAAACGGAGCCGCGCAGGCGGGGACAAGAGTACAGGCACGTCGGAATGCGCCACAGAGAGGGCAGATACGGTCTAGAACTTCGTGCCGCTGAATGCCCAACACTCAGACCAATTTACCCTTTAGAAAATTGTAAAGCTAGCTTTCCTGCCGTGCAGTTTGCCCAACTAATGGCGTCGTAGTCAATTCTGGAAATGGCGTGCCCAAATACGATTTGTGGGCGCTTTGGCATGAACAAGGTATATGCGGCCCTCGTGATATAAACCTGCACAAAATACAAGTCCTGGTCTGGGCAGCTACAGCAATCCGTACATTTCAACAGGATAAGCACCGCCATTACTAGAGGAAAGGCGCAGTGCAGGGAAGCACACACCGTAGTTTTCGAAAGGGTAGGTGTTTATTTTCCCCCAGAATGAAAGTTCACTGTAATACCAATTCGTTATTTTGATGTATTTTAGAAAGAGACGGTGAACTTGTAGGACACTAGCAAGGCCAGCAAGCGCAAGTCAGATGCAGTGGGTGGCCTTTCCACTCCTCGGTATGTGTGCCTCACCATCAGGTATACGAGCTTTGTGTTTGGCGGCGCGACTGATTATGAATGCTACGCTGTCTGACGCAGTGCTCATCGCGGTTGTGGGAGCAGAAGGGTCATGTGACCAATACGCAGCGATCATTACTCCTCTGGTGAGTTCACTCTGAATATATAAGTCTACCGTCGGAATTACTATCCGCATTTTAGCTTCAGCCTTATCTCATAGCCGAGTCAATTGGTGAGAAGGAAACCAGCTCTTTATGGAATCTGGTAAGTAGCACTCCCAAGTCAAAGAATGGCTAGTCGTAAGAAATCTGGGGACATCATCACTAAAAGAGGCCTTTTCTTGAATACGCGCCATGCAACCGCGTATAACTTCCGCATTTACAATTAGTTCCCAACTTACTTCATTCATGCGCAATGAGGCGAAAGAAAAATTCCTCAATTTCAGAAATTTTGAAGGCGCTATTAGCTTGAAACGACAGTAAAGACTCAGCGACAGAAATAAGCTTTAAATAGTGCCCAGAACGCACCACTTCTCTGTTGCCGTAAATTCCATTGCTTGAGCAAGCAGCATGCGAAAGCGGTCATATTGCTCTTGCTTGCACTTTCAACTATCGGCATGCATACTAGGCACGTACAGGAAGCGCGTGCTTTCCGAGACGTGATTACAATTGCGTTCAGGGAAATGTAGTTTTTATGTGAGATGAGTCATCACATGTTTACAAGATATGTATCTGACCAAACTAGCGCGCCATTTATGTCTGAGGGCCTCATTTATATAGTGAACGTGTGCTTCTTTTTTTTTTAACGGTACTTTGACAATGGTAATCTTTGTGACGCAGTTCACTAGGCTGTACCGGCTATGCATTCCGCTCTAGGCAGACTGTCGCATTTCACCTCGTATCCTCACAACGTTTCTGAATGTTTGACCGCAGGAAAACAGCACATGCATTCTGAGGAGGACAAACGAACTAGAGGACGCCCTTTTTGGGTATAACGGAACAACGTGTAGGAAGACCTTGGTAAGTAAACTCCCTGCTATCGTGTGTTCCGTAGTTTGACTACCTTGGGTGTGTTCCTTTACTACTTCTGTACGCATAAGGCTGCGCTGTAATGCTATAGGGGGATAGTGAACCTTTACTAACGCACGGAGTCGCGTGAATGTGGCAGAAGGGTTTAGAATAGCAGAATACGGGAACAACGCCGAGCTCCCTGCATCAAATCAATCTTGGAAGGCAGATTGTGAACGTGGTATTTCGCCAATAGAAAAAAATTTTCAAATAAGACAAAACAATCAATGTAGCAAAAGCGTTCAGATATGAGTAGAACATGCACCAACATAAGACTACAGGGCCTATATCGTACTACTGAGTACTGCATGTCATTGCATGTCGGTTCTTCCTGATTAGTTCATTGTACGAAGCTTTACCGATCCCCAGTCCCTCATCCTGATTAGCCGATTCTGCTTGTGTGGGTGGAACTGACGAATAAGGGGCTGGAAATTGCTCAAAGCCCTACTGACTAATCAGGTAGGAACGACACACAATGATATTGAGCATTCTGCGCCACGATATAGGCCCCCAAGCAAAGAAAAAAAATGAAACAAGGTGAACGGGTCACGTAAAGCGTTGGGGCGATAGCCGATTGCTTATTGGAATGGAAAGAAGTAACAAATGATAATGTATAATCATATCTGTGGTTTTACATCCAAGACCCCGACATGATTATGAGAGACGCCGCAGTGGAGAGCTCCGGAGGTTTCGAGCACCTGTGGTTCTTTCACGTGCACTGACTTTGCACAGAACACGGGCTTCACCATTTCGCCTCCATCGAAAAGCAGCCACCACGACCGGGATTCCATCCCGGGACATTTGGATCAGCAGCCAAATGTAATATGGCGGGGAAGAAGTGAGAAATCATGAGAACCGCAGTATACTGCTGTACAGAAAGTGAGAGTCTGATATAATAATAAAATTTGCAGGTTTATTCAACGCTGTATAGACATTGTCGTAAATATAGTGCCGAGTGAGAACGTTTCATTGAACGTTAAATAAAAAATTGGTCGCCATCCCTCCCGGCGACGGTGAATGTCCAGCGAAACTGTATCAAACACCACAGATGTTGATATGCGCCTCGCATTTCTCACTAGGGCTTCGAAAGACCTAAAACGGCGGTTTAGGAAACAGCTGCGAACTTATCTTTACCGGGAACGCGTGGGACGGTGTTCCTAGTGTTATCAGGTCTCTTATCATACATCACGTGCAAGCGTAGCGGTTTTGGTGCTCGGCTGCCACCCAAGAAAATGCGGGTTCGACCCCCGCCGCGGCGGTCGCACTTTCGATGGAGGCGAAAATGGCAGGGGCACATGTATAGCGTCATTGAATCCCGTTCGCATCGCCTTATCGTAACACAATTACGTTTTCGCGTACATTCAAATTACAGTCCGAGCTACCACGTGCGTAGGTGCCGTAGTTTACGATTTGTCCGGCGGATTTTGCTTTGAAAAATTCGATTCGCTATGCGTATGCACCTGCGCCGTGGAGGAGGGCTGGTGTAGTCGGGTGCTTCGGGAACGGTGGTAGCGGTAGCTCGAGATAATTGTTTCGGCCCTGGACGCCAACGCCGACACCGATGCCTGATTTTCTTCGAAACGCGTTCCATAACGCAATCGGCATTAAATAAAAAGAACAACAGCAACATCTGCATGCACTTCCCTAGAGAGCGACGAAACACAAATTTCACATGGCACGAACATGATTTTATTTGTGCTTCAATGGAAAAGCGTGACAGGGAGAGATAAACATACAATAGGCACGCTTAAAGAAAGTGGAAGTTTGCGCTATGTTACTCAAAGCCTATGGCACATCGAAGCTAGTCGATTCTCATGTCTAGCGAACATGGGAAAGCATATTCAACCAAAACTCAACCCAGATGAAACACGAAGTAACTCATGGTAATTCCCAAGTCTTATCGATTATTGCTCGATTATCGATTAGCTATCGATAAGCTATCACTTGGTATCGACACGCACCAGGGCTAGCCTAAGCCCCGTCAAGTCCGCAGTATTTTCTGAGATTCATCAATTATTGATCAAACATTGATTAGTTATCGATCAGCTTTCAATCGGCTATAAATTAACTAGTATTTATCTCTCACATTATATATACGTGCTCTACTGTCGACCTAGGCACTGCCATGTCATTCTCGGCACTTTTAAATGTTTATCAATTATTGATCGATTATCGATGAGCTATCAATCAGCTGTCACATGTGAATGGCCACGCTAGGTTTGCCGAGTGTCCTAAACATGCGCGGCTGTGCGATGTCGAGCAGGTGTTGCACCAGCTATGGCATGGCTGGTTGCTAGGCGACGCGAGGCGAGCCGACGTTTTCTGCGGACGACAGACATTTTATCTCGAGCTAGCACAGCTTCGCTATTAAAAGGTGTACGCGAGCACACGTACGTTACACACAAAAGGATATGAGAAGCAAAGAAGACAAACGAAAAATAAGAAAACAAACATTACCCAACATCTTACTAGAGTTAGCTAGAGCGCGTAGCGTGCGACTAAATGCGGAAGCTGGATTCGGTCGGGAAAGTTTGCAGACATCGCGGGCATCGTGCTACGTTGCAAAAAGTGCATGGAAGCTGCTGAGAAAGGCATTGCGCTAAACCTTTTATTATTTTTGAGGAATTAGCAGCAGAGGGCACAATTTGATTACGTGGGTGGAGCAGTGAGAGGTTCGAAAGTATTGTTGACCCTCTTGCGTTCTTTTTAAATGCATTAGTACATGAGACTTCATGAGGTCATGAGGAACGAAGTATGCAAGGCAGGTGCACGAGTATACCGCCGTCCTCAGAAAACAAACGTCTTTTTATACTTGTGGCATGAGTAGTTCTTAACCTGCAGGTGCATTCACGGCGTTGAGGTGACGCCTTGAGGTGACTACGTTTTAAAATTAAATAAAGTATGCTATATTTGCACTCACGTCGAGAGTGTCACAGTATAAAGAGAGAGAGAGAGAAACGAAGAAGCGGTCTGTCAAATTACACAAAATTTCGTCACCAATACTTCGCTGAAAAACCAGGCGGAAAATAGTGGCTTGATACATTGTGATGCAGTAAAGTTGAGTAGTTCATTGCTTCCTGGGGAATCAGGTGTTCTCTCTGTAAAAGAACTGCTTAAATATAGATAGCCTGTACGTGAAACGAGCGCTGTGTTCTACCTTATCAGGCTTTAGATTGCGCCGTTCATACAATATGGCTCTTGCTCCTCACGGTTAAGTCTCGCGTTGCTAGAGGTACTTCGTCAATTTAATGCTAATTAGTTGTTGCTTAGTTCGTTTATTTCAATGGTATGAATGTACCTAAGGTTCCACGATAGAATTTATCTTTACTGGTTTCAGAAAGTTACGAGGAACTGCACGTGCAAGTCTGGAAGCTCTGCAGCGAACAGTCCATTCTGCGTGGTATGACAATCAGCGGACCTTATCACAATTTTCCTCCCTTTGCTGTTAGCGGTGTCCAGGGTGAAAAATAACTTCTTGCGATTGCATGAAATCTTTGAGCTGTATGCAGCAAAAGTGTATGCTTATATCTCAGTTATTTAGGCAAACTTTAGAAGGGCATTGTTTCTTCAGAGCGATGCTTTCCAGATGCATGTGTTTGCAATGAACGTGTATGCGGGCTATTCTTAATATTACATATTAATTGTGCATGCTTATCTTTCAGTGGTTCACTGTAGCTTAAGAAATGAGAACCGAAGCGCATACCACTGCAAGCTATAGTAATACACATCTAACGAATTCAGTGTATATTCCTTCTCCCATCAAACACAACCACAAGCCGCAGAAATCCAGCTACCATTATATCGCATTCCTCCTTATCGAAGAGAAAACAGCATAAAAAATAAAAAAATTAAACTCGAGTGGTGACCCTACCAAGCATGCTAAATGCAGCATCATTAATGGAGAAACGTCGACAGGGCCACAAAATCCGTCATCTGCTCACAAACCTAAGCTACGTTCCTTTGGTATCTTAATGATCATTCAGACAATTCAGTGTGTTTACCAGAGTGTAAAATGCGGAAAAATAATACTGTTGGTCGAAAGGAAAGTATTTAGGGCTATCAAATGTTCGCATATTTTTAAAGGACAATGTGTATACGTTTGCTTAAGCGATGCAACTTGCGAAATAGTGGATTATTTTACGAATATATTAAAAAAGAGCCGTTCACTGTGAGTTAGTCAGCAGAAGCTTTGGTGATATCACAGCAGCCACCAGGTAAGTGACGGCTTCTTTCTCACGTGATGCGGCTAGCAGAAAACACGCACGAAGAAAAGACAAGTGGACAGATTACCTTCAGTCGCAAACAACCTATGTTAGGCATCCAACTCGCACTCACTTTGATCAGTTGCTTTACACCTTCTATACCTAAAGCCTACCTCCTTAATAAAGCATCCACATTGACTCCTGCCTGCGAGGCAAAAGTACGTTTTACTAAGGCCACCTACGCAGTACAAGATAAGAAGAAAACGCTATTAAAAGGCACCACATCTCTCTAATATCGTAATACGTAAAAGACCAGCACATTATTCTGCAATAATTGTACTCGTATAATACAGGAAAATTAAAGCATTAAATGCGCCTACTCAGTCATAGTTGACGTGGGCCACACTACACTATAAAAAAAAGACAAAATAAGTTGCCACTCACACAGAGGGAATGTTAATCAATAAGTCTGTTTGCTTTCGTGGGAAAAAGGCGTCAAATATGAAACGCGATCAACAAAACGAAAAAAGAAAGAAGGAAAAGAGAAAGAACGAAAATAGGAAGGAAAACCTTCTGCACACGCGCGGAAAAAGCTAGCGATGCTTGGGTATTGTTAGGGAAGGGTTCGTACAGATGACCTAAACAATGACATGCGGGAAGAGACTGCAATATTTTACCAACTGCAGAGCAAAGACCGACAACATGAAGGTACGGGAAACTTTTTCATCTAGAAATTTTAGGTTTTCTTGACGTGTAGTGGTCGTGCATCGTATTCCTTTCTCCCTTTCAGCCCTTTAAACTTAATGCAACGTTCGAACATGTTTATATAAGCTGATTCAAGAACGGATCAAACCAGTTGATAGTTTGTGCTCTTTCTGTGTACTTCCTTCTTTCTTGTGATTATCCGTCATTAGCGCAACTTTTCCTAACTAAGCCGTGCATCAACTCGCCCAGCAAGTTCTTCCACGAATTTTATTCGGGCCTGAAGTGGTTCGCAACACTACCTCTGACCTACACGTAAAGAATATCGACATCGATGGAATTATCGTGTTCTGCATGAGAAGTGTGAGTTGGTAAAGCCATAGTTTTCGTACACCAAAACGCACAATGTATATTCACAGTATCTTTAACACATCATTGACCTGCATAAAGTTGTCTGCCACCGCCTCCACCATCATCATAATCTTTTAACTCCCCTGCAGGACAAAGGCTTGTCCCAACGATTTCCAATCTTCCCTATCAAATTGCCTGCCTTAGGGTGATTAAGAAGTCGTAGGAGGAAATGTCGCTAGAGGCAATATCTCGACAAGTTGGCTTGAGTCAGCTTGTAGAAGCGTAGAAAACTCAACACTTCAAGCCTTCATCTTCCCTTGGACCTAATTGTTGCCGGAGGGAATGATAATTAAAGAATATTAAAAAATTCAGGTTTTACACTGATAAGGAAATGAACATAAAAAAAATGTGATGTATTCTGATCAGCTTTCATTGAATGCCGTAGTGGCAGTTAAAACCTGCACATTGCACGTTCCCGTGCCTTCACGTTTCAAGCTGCTAATGAAATATTGTCGTATTAACTAACGATATCGTTTGGTCGTCGTGCAGCACGATTTTCAGCGCACAAAGGATGACAACTCAGTCAATGTTACCGTTGGATACTGCAATCGCACACTGGGACAATGCAGCATCGCGAACTTTTCAGCGCACTGGGAAGTGGACGTGAGCGAGCCAAAGATAGCAGGTACAAAGCATCCAGTATTCTTATCCGAAGTTTGGCTTTGAAATCTACTTTTTTACTATCTTCAATTACGAATACTCTCTTGTTGAACTTTGCCCCGCCACGGTGGTCTAGTGGTTATGGCACTCGGCTGCTGATCCGAAGGTCGCGGGATCGAATCCCGGCCGCGGCGGCTGCATTTCGATGGAGGCGAAATGTTGAGGCCCGTGTGCTGTGCGATGTCAGTGCACGTTAAAGAACCCCAGGTGGTCTAAATTTCCGGAGATCTCCACTACGGCGTCTCTCATAATCAGAACTGGTTTTGGGACGTTAAACCCCACAAATCATCATCATCTTGTTGAACTTTGAAATATCAGAAATCGCCATCTTCATGTAAAAAAATGCGACATTGAAAAAGAGGAAAACTCTCCGAAGTTACCTGGATAGCAGAACTGCGATTTCCCAAAGCTTTTGGTTTACTTGTAGTCTTAAATCAAAGGAACTCTTTATACCGTGAAAAATAATGACAGAAAGTCGAAATGTTGGGACATATCATCTTACAACCTACTTTATAAACACCATGCACACAATCGGAGTTTTTGTTTTTTGTAGGACAAAATGTGTTCGCCTTTTGCAATGTCACGAGGCGGAGCGTGCTTGTCGGTGTGCGCTTTGCGGATTCGGCGCGCGGCTGAACATGGCGCTGGTTTCTAGGATTGGTCTCACTGCTTTCTCTCAGTGAGTGCTGTTGTGAGACAGGGTTGCTCATAAAATATGCGAGAATGGGAGGGAGGCAGTAGCCAATCGGCAAGCGGTGCACATTCCAGAACTTGACGAGCATCTTTTATCGTCTTCTTGCGGACAATACGACTCTTTTGTGAAGACAAGAAGTATTTCCTTGTTGGGTTGAAATTGTGACCTGCAGAGAAAACGCGGCCGTGCAAAGACGTGGCCGCTCCCCGCGGCTTTCGGTGTCAGCGCGACCCAGGCTGCCATTGATGCGCGGCGAAAACCGAGCCAAATCAAACGGGTTCGCAAACAACGGTCTTCGATATCGCCCCATACTTAGGATGCCAATTACGTCTTACCATTATGTTACGAAAACTATTCATTGTCCTGTTCTAATACGAACATACTTATTGACTCATTTGATGCACTGTTTGAGGCGCAGTTAATTTGTTTTAAAAAATACGTTTTGCCTGCGCAGAGGACACAGCACAGTGGGAACGTAAGCAACAGACTTTGCTACATGCTCTCTCCTTCTCTTTTTGGATTTTGTTTCATTGCTTATTCTCTTTCCCCTCTCGTTATTTCTCTTCCGCTGTCTTCTTTTTCTGATTGCTCCTATTCTTCCTCCTTGTCTTCGTCTTCTTAACCCCCTCACCACCCTCTTCTATCTTCATTGTCGTCTCCTTTTAATTTATCTCTTCTTCATTCTAAGAAAAATATTCTTCCACTTAATCGTGGTCGTCTCCTTCCTGTTCCCCCATTTCACGTCCTTCTCCGTCTTCCTCGACTTCCATGATGAAACCACAGATGACCTCTGACTATAGCATAGAATTTACTGAGACATTACTACTATCCCCAGAGCCGCAGTTGAGAGCATAATATGCTTAACGAGGTAGTGAAAGTCAGGGCTAGATGGCCCCGCTCATATCGAGTTCCGTTTAAAGACGTACAGATATGTTTTTTTTTTTCATTGTGAGCGGTACCAATTCGGACCCCGGCGGTGTCGGACATTGTCGTTACGAAAACTCACCATAGTAATGAGGCCATAATAGCTTTCGCCGTAAATGCTACCATTGTGCGTAAGAACTTTGATACCGCAAAGAAAGATGGGAGAGAGATGAAGAAGGGGAATAGTGAAAGAGACGGTGTAGGATAGGACAAGTCCGGCGTTCCCCCTTCACTTTCCACCAGTGTAGGGTAGCCAACCGGACGCCTTTCTGGTTAACCTCCCTGCCTTTCTGTTTTGACCCTTCCTTCCTTGATACCACATAAATTCCCATGCCATAATGCGTGAGAAGGATTTATGCACCGAAATGCACAACCCATATTCACAGCGTCGCTCTAAAATCCTGTCACCTTCACTGGGACGACACCGGAGTCAGTTTTCTCGGCGTTGCCTAGGCAATACTCAGCAGCTTCCGTTTCCATATCCATTTCCGAAATAAATTACCTTACGCCTGAGCCCTTTACTCTGTGCGATATATAACTGACCTAGGTATGTTTTTACATGCTTAAGTGCATCGAAATTGTGCGTTTGTGCACGTAGTGCATATTAAGATGATGAATTTTCTGCGTTTGTTTTTACCACATTAGGCACACTTGCACTCCAGTCAGAAGCATTGTGCAATAGTAAGGTGCATCTACCGCACTCACCGTAGTGAGTCTAAAGCAGTATGCGGTGTTGTACTTAACAGGTTAACGAAAAGTCTTTTTTTTTCCAGACCGTCTGAAAGCGTACCCACGGCCTCAGTGTGTTGCTCCAAATATTAGCGTGTCCCCTGAGGTAAGCTCGTATTCTGATTATGTGCCAGGCACAGTATTTCACTTACAGGCAACTTTGTTGTACTGGTTAGATCTACGCGAATAGCTTGGAAAAAGCCGTAATTTATGCGTGTCGGGTAGTTGAAGACGAAAATATGTCCTGTACATTAGAGTGACGATTATGTCGTTAACTAGCCATATACAGCAAACAATATGTTGTAGTTCTCAACCTTAAATTCATGTTTAGTGTCTCAATGACGAAGATAAGTTATTATAACGTTAAGAGCGCAACTACACTGTACTACACTAAATGACCTTTTATGCAAGCAAGCCATGTTCATCGGAACTTTATATACCCTATAATTCTGTTAGAACGCCAACATAATGGCTTCGTAGGTGGTTTGCGATTTTTGAGATACTGCTAATGAGCTTGATCATGTAATGTCAGGCGAGCGCAATCGTTTTACTGGTGATTGATATCAGGACTTCGAAACTGCTTCCACGCAGCTTTATCTGTCAAGTCCAACGAAGGCGCACTCTGCCGCACTAAGCTACGGGCAGAAAACAACGAGGTTAAGAGGGAGAAAGAATGTAGCTGGACGAGGATAAGTTTTACGCGCTTAAAAAGCCTGCATTGTGTCTGCGAAATCCCGAGAAGAGGAAGTGCGTCATTATCTTAAGTGGAGTTCCGCCTGTCAAGCCATTTCAACGCCTAATTGAAATACGAGAGGCTGACAATTCGGCATTTTGGCCAACAAACGTCACAGATCATGCTGACGGGTTCGAAATGGCAGCTCACACACCGCCATTCGAGAACATCGGCGTGTAAAAACGCCATAATGGTACAGAAGGGGTACGCCTGAATGGTAGAGAGTGAGAGAAAGTTAGATGAAAGAAAACAAAGTTTTACTAGAAAAAATGCTACATTAAGAGATTATAGGTCTTTTTTACAAATAGCATTCAGCATATAACTTAGGCCTTGATTAGACACAAATGGAAATAACAAAAGAGCATGTGCGCTAGTTTGATCGAGAGAAAGCTTCTTTGAAAGGCCAAAAAGAAGGGCCCGGTGCTCTCGGGTTCGTTTATCCACTGACCGAGCGATCTTTGTTGGCGAAATTGTTACCCTCACATTCTGCCAGAATATTAGGTCATATTATCACCGGACATTTTTTCATATTTGTTTTGTCTGTCTTGCAGCGTTATAGAACGTATTACAAAATCTGAAGGGCACCGTTCGAGTAGGAAAATAAAGTTCGATTTTGAAGGAGCTCCTGCAAAAAAATTATAGCAGTCCGCCATTAAAGTTACCATATGTAACAATTTCAGTTTCATCGTGATTATCTAAGCCGGAATCAGAACGCAACTGGTAGAAGGGACGGACCCGCTGGCACTGACCTGATTTGAATAATACTGCGATAATAGTGGCATTGGTTTTCGGCAGCTGGCCTTCTTAGCCGTTCGTAAGAGAGTGAGGTGCACCTACCGTAACGGTTCTCGGACACTCGTTGGATGTGTAACGGCCCCGCTATGAGTGACATGGCGGAAAATAAGAATGTTAACCGTTACATCTTGCAGCAGTGAGACACGTAGCATTGGACATTAGCAGATGTGGAGGTTTCAATACGCAGGTGCGAAGGTTTCATTAAATATGATTCCCAGACACATTCTTAGAGCAGCGAAAACAAATATCTAAATAAATCGCTCGTTATACAAAGCACTCTCAGAGTGCGTCAGATGAGCTTTCAATTTTTGAAACGCATAGACTGACGCCTTGATGTCATTCGAACCACTCGGAGTGCGCACTCGGAGTGGGAATTTTCAAAAAGGACTCGCGTGCCTGTTAGATATTCTAGGCACCTTTAGCTATCGCTTAAGGCAACTGAAAGCAAAAGCCCAAAAGCTTCTGTAGTCGAACCTAGGACCAAAGAGTACGAACTCAGAAGCTTGCGCAGTCACGTATGACGTGAGTGTAATTTAACGCAGGCTGTAAAGTTTAACATTCAAACACCTGTGGCTCATCATACCCGCCTGTCGAATGCTCGTATGAGCTACACGTGATTTTATTATCGTTAATCTTGACGTAAATGACAAGGATGTAAAGTTATTTACGTCGCCAGGTATCAGGCGTACTATTCGTACTTTGGTGTCTTTCCAGGGCAACATTGATACATGCCCAGGGAACGAGACGCGAGTTTTCGGTTTTTTGTACAATGATTATGTACAGCTTTTATCGGAGATAGCCCACAGCAACTATTTCTTTGCTTGCAGGGATCATTTCCTATTCACTTCTAGGTGGAGCTCGTTGCGAAAGTAAGCAAGAATAACTGCCAAAATGAAATAATTTAAGGCATCGAGGTTATAGTTGCAGTAACTTTTATGAAGGCAGTGCTCCAAGAATCCTAGCGTATTTTTGTCGTTCAAGCTCGTCTTTTTAGTGTTATTCCCTCATATGAATCGGTGCTGGAATGTTCTACCCAGGAATGTAGGCATAGCCGTTTAGACGAATTTATTACTGGTATTGCATTGTTGTAATTTATGTGGAAACATCATTGTGCTTTTCCTGCTCCTGCTATCGGCAAATATTTGGCCCCATGGTATGTACAAATAGATAAAATAAATAAATAGGCTAAAGTAGGTGCAATGTTAGAGTATAAGTTAAGTACAAAAATAAGTCATATGGTCACTCAAGCTGTTAACGAGAAATAAATAAATAAATAAATAAATAAATAAATAAATAAATAAATTTACGGTTCGAACCTGCATTGGTTATGCCCGTGTGAGGCAGTTCAACTTAAGTTGACCTAAGCCTACTTTAGTAAACCAAAAATGAACCAAATGCTAGGGGCTGGAACAATTCGAGGGAATTAAGTGAACATTAAGGTCGTCTTTGAAAGTATTTTCTGCCACAGTTTTTTAAAGGTGACATTTGCATGACACACACAGAAGAGGCTTTCGCTTTTGTAACAGATAACGTATCGTAGAGCCCCCATTGCTCGCATCTGGAGCTAACAGTTCTTCCTTTTTGCCTAAGTATGGGTGTGCTTATTTGAATGTTTCTTTCTTTCCAGCTCACTGTATCGGCCGGTTGCGAGTACTATTGCCATCAGTCTCATCCCAGAGACATCAATGACGGAAGACCCTGCGTTGTAAGTATGCAAAAAGGGTGACAAACAAAATTTCCTCTCTCAGTAGAGTTTTGCCAAGAGAGAGAGAAAGGTACCAAGAGAAGGGGAAGGCAGGGAAGTTAACCAGATGCGGGTCCGGTTTGCTACCCTACACTGGAGGAAGGGAGAATAGGAATACAAAGAGGTAGAGGAGAGAAAAAAAAGATTGCCGCCTTCTCTGGGAGTGCACATTGTCACAAGAGTCCTTGGCTTCTGTCAGGAGAACCTAGATTCTGGCCTTCAGGCATGTATCCCATGCATGACATCGGGCATCAGATGAGGAAGGCATGGAAGGTTTACGAAGACGCAAGCGACCGTAAGGCGTAAGGCGCACGTAGAACAGTTTTGCCTGTCATTTATGATAGTCATGCAGTCGTGTTGTGCCATAGCAATTTTGGTATACATCCCATTAACGAAACGCGTGGCATGTAAAGCATGCCGCCCATGACATGCAGCTCATGCTTTTCATGTTATAACCTGTCATTTATGTTCGCCATGCAGTCATGTTGTGGCATACCAATTTTCGTATACATCCGATTAACGAAACGGCCAGGAGAGCACCAAGACCGTCGCATGTAAATCATGTCGCTCATGACATTCATGTGATGATGTTCATGTTATGACCTGTCATTTACGTTCGTCATGCAGTGCTGTTGTGGCATGCCAATTGTCATACACATCCCATTAACGAAACGCGTGGCATGTAAATCATGTAGCTCTGGACATGCATGTCATGATTTTCATGTTATGACCTGTCATTTGTTCGCCATGCAGTCATGTTGTGGCATACCAATTTTCGTAAACATCCCATTAGCCAAACGACCAGGAGAGCACAAAATCGTAGGCGGCTAGATAGATAGATAGATAGATAGATAGATAGATAGATAGATAGATAGATAGATAGATAGATAGATAGATAGATAGATAGATAGATAGATAGATAGATAGATAGATAGATAGATAGATAGATACGCTCAAAGTCGCCGAAGTTTGCTAAGAAATGCTTCGAATTTAAAATGCAAACGGCGAACGCGAAAATGAGGCGCGAAACAGACAAATCGCTCGTTTTTGTGTGGTCGCAGGTGGAGTGGTACACGGCCAGCATAACAGGGGAGCCAGTAGTAACGCTCACGGGGTCTTGCTCCCGAGGAATATGCCACTACGCAGGTACGTGATTTTTCCACCAAACTGGACACCATTCTATGATTGTTTCAAGTAACTGCAGGCACGAGGTACAAGCTAAATGTTTCTTTTTTTTTCAGCGTCGTCCTGGAAACCCATCACTGGGTTGTGTCACGATCGTGAGCGCTTCAGCAAATACGGCGTAAGCAAATCACTTTGCATTCGGCGAGTATAAGCGCTGACCAACTACCCAAAGCGCCATCTTAATTACGTGTGTGTACCGGCAGACACTTGATATATAAACGTCTGTAACACGTTAATCCTACATTTCATTTACATTCCGACGCGAGCTTCATCGTTCAAGAACTACTCGTGAGTTTTCCCCGTACCAATGATGTACTTAAATACTATCAGAGGCCTATGCTCCAGTTGGCCCGGGTGCGACGGTAACTGTGCGACAGATCAGCCAAGGACGATGAGTGCATGTCTCGTACCACGTGATCTATGCGGCTAACGTTGCAGGTTACGTCATAGAGCGTGCATTAGAAGAAGCTGTCCAGTCGAAACGGCGCATGGTTGCCCGCAAGGCGGAGTGGACGAACGGTTGGTGAGGCTTATGTTTGTGGCAATCAGCCGTAGACAGCACGTGAAAGGGCATCCACAGATGGCCGGTCGCTGCCTGAAGGAACGCTTTTTAGGGATATTCATTCGTGAATGTTGTCTGGTAGTAAGGCACCTTATGTGTCCTGGTATTCAAAATTAATATATATTTTACGGTGTCCTTAAGAAAGGAGAAGACTTTCGGGGTGTAACCTCGCAAAGCCTTCAGAATGAAAGATTGTGAGCAATTACAAAAGAAGAGATCGAGAGAGAGAGAGAAAGAGAATAAAAAAATCCTGCAGATCTCGCACATTGTGGGGAATCGGTGTCATGCGAAGTAGTCATGAAGCGATCAAATTGCCCATTATGAATTGTTTGACATTAGGCCAAGCCTTAAGCGTAGAGTGAAGGTCTTTCTGCGAAGACCATGAATGGGTGTATGTTCAACGTGGGCTAACCAGAAACGCCGACAGCAACACAGCGACCGAATGGCATCTCATGGTATGACGTAACGTTGGAACTCATGTCAGTGCACAGCACAGATTTTTTTTTTTTGCGTGTGTGTGTGTGTGGGGGTAAATGCACGCTACGGTGCGCTGATGTGCGCGTCATAAGCGTCGTTTGTTCTATTCCTACTGCATCGAGCAAATTTGGACAATGACATTCGTAGTGATTATAAAACATATGCATTGTTTGTTAAATTGCTATGATACGCACATTAGAAGCGCAATTCACGTTACTCAAGCGCCATCATCACAACTGCATGGCGGTGTGATAGGTTTACTTACTATATATGTCGTGCGGCGGAGCCGACGTAGCCTAGTTGTAACGCCCTTGCTTGACACGTCGGGACCCGGGTTCAATGCTCCTCTGCTGCTTGGTAACGTTTGGTGTGTGCCTGTGTGCTTGTCCCATTTATATTTCAATCGTAAGCTACGACAAACGGTGAGCCTTTCTTATTATTGTGTTCTAATGATATGTTAGCTATCTATTTTAGTTGGTGTTTGATTGATATAGGCGCTATAAGATTAAAGCAGCTGTGGCGCATGCCAAAGGCCGAAGAGAACGGGTATGAGCCTCACATGATTGCACTAACGTTAGCCGTGACGTACGAGATGAGTGTATTATGTTGGTGGTCTTAAAATCAATCATCCGTGCTCGTCATACATTGTACCTTACCATGCAAATATTCGGGTATATCAGGCGAACGAGACGACTAGGAGAGCGCCGACGCGTAGGCGGCTAGAGAGACAGGTACGGCCAAAGAGGCTCAAGTTCGCCAGGAAAGGCTTCGCACCTAAAACGATGAAATGCCATAGAAGATGCGTACTTGGAAGGAAGCACCGGAATGTGATTAAAGCATGGAGAAGGCGTTGGCGGTCGCAAGACGTCGATATTTATTCTTCTTGATGTTAACCTTACAGCATAGTTCCCACGAAGTTGCCTACTGTACGCTACGTACGTCTAATCAATAAGCCATGCGAATGATTCCCCGTCTTTTCATAAGTCCAGGAGTGCCTACACTAGCCAGGAACCTA
The DNA here is from genome assembly GCA_013339685.2 of Hyalomma asiaticum. Classification (NCBI taxonomy): domain Eukaryota; kingdom Metazoa; phylum Arthropoda; class Arachnida; order Ixodida; family Ixodidae; genus Hyalomma; species Hyalomma asiaticum. Next base: position 68,423,238 of record CM023484.1, read on the forward strand.
TGACTGCTGCAGCGGAGCCACAAAAAACCAAGTTTCCCATGATTTCTTCCTTTGAAACCATCGATCGTGATGAAGGAATAAGTCTGTAATGTATACGTTGAACACCGCATAAACGCAAGTGTTTTTCTCTTGTAACAGTGCCCTTCGTTAAATGCTTGTTCTCTAAGTGACCGAGGAAGGTTCCCAGGGATGGGGTTGAATTACTTATTGCCAGCCAATCGCGTGATGAAGTGGAGTTTTTACGCTATAGCGGACCTAAAGAAATTGGTGGCGAGATTCCTTGCAGTTAATACACAGTTTTCGCAGCGCTAAATTAATACCGGTTACTGAAGTACTGCATAATTCCAGGAAAACGCTATTATACGCAGTGACCCTTTGTCATTATTGTGAGCATTCTGGCGTGCTAAAGTTTCTAAAGTTAAACAGCTTAAGCCACAGAATATCCTCAAACCATCCAGAGAAGTAGGAGCCCTTGAAGAGGCAAACACAAGCCTTAAAATGGTGCGAGGACGCTGTTCCAGGCGAGGAATTGAGGCATAAGCAGTGTCACTAAGGGGAACAGCCGAAAATTTCGTATGAGTGTCCTGTGCTATCTTGTTTTGCAGGAAGTCGTGGAAAGTTGCAAGTATCGGTGCCCGAACGATACAATGGTAGACCGTCCTTACGGAGTGACATGCTTGGTAAGTTCGTCTGAATATTATGCTAGACTAGACGAGCTAGTTCGGGTGCGCAGTGGAGCCATTGAGGTCGTCTCTATCGTTCCTTACAGATCCGTAGGACACGCGTTACGAATAGAAAGGTGGTTGGTATTTGCAACCGCGGCGCCTGCGTGAGCGTTCGTAAGTACGCATTGCAATTTTTGGAGTCGGTAGACTCTATTGAAAAGAAAAAAACCCAATAATTGATAAACAAAAGTTGCACATAAAGCAGCGATATCTTCGTCCACTGCTGATTACATGTAGGTTTCATATGCCTGCGTGTAGTTCTCGCACTATTAATGACTGCACCTTCCTTGTGAGTTATCTTCTGTGAGGCAATATTGCTATTCGTTGTATATCTACGTTGCTATGGGCGGCCGCACAAGACCAACTAAGCTTGTACTGTGCTTTAAATGTGTGCCCAGTTGACGTTATTTGTACGGCACCACTGCGTAGAAGATGGCGCATACAAAAAGCATAAGAAAGACAGACTGGACTGATACTGTCAGTCTGCATTTCTTCTGCTGTTTTACAATAAAGTGTCGACAATATGCTTGTGTTCTGCGAGCCACAGTGATGTCTCCAATCGCTTAAATACTAAATTCCATCATGCAAACATCTTTCCATCACGCTCTAACTTTGACGGAAGCAGACACCTGGCAAGTAGCAAATATTGCTCTGGAGACGCCTCCCAGTCTTGAGAAGAAGTCATAGTTTTCGGTTGTAACTACGAACACGGATTTCACTTGAAGTGAACTAAGGCGTTGAAAGTGTTGGAGTGAACTATGTTGACAGCAGCATTTTTGCCTACTGCGAAACATTGAGCTTGAAGATGGTTCATGTTGACTGCAACCGAGCAGCAAAACAGGCACCACAGGAGCCTTCCCACATAACTCTCCTTTCCATTACGAAGACGTGTTTTACGTAAACGTTGCTGGAATTTCTCATGAGGATTTACTTTATCGGCTTTTAACAAACTTCCTCTGTCTTAAACGGAAAGAAACTTGTGCGGTGTCAACTTCATGTGTGTTTTACAGGAATAAAGAAATACGAGTGGTGATGTTCGTGCATTACATATTCTGTGACTTAGCTTCGTGAGCCGATTGGAGGTGTGTGCCCGGAAATGCTGAAGAAACAAAAAGAAAATTTTTCGCCACGAGAACCATGCTTAATAGGAAAACACTTCAGTCAATCCTACTGCCAGACTCATCGTTACTCGGGCGAAAGCTCTCACTGATCGGCGCGAGAAAAAGATAGCGAAGGGGGTTGGGGGGGGGGGGGGGGGCATATAAGAATATATAGGAAAACATTGATATTGACATCGACAGCTGCGGAACTTGCTGCTCTGCGCGCTGCCCTTTGTGTAGTAAATGAGGAACCAGCCCGACAATGGTCAATCTTTAGCGACTCAAAGGCGGCATTACAGTCCTTGCTGGCAGCCCTGCGGCGTGGACCATACGAGCAACTGGTGTTGGAGATCAGATCTCTTCTCCATACATCACATGAGAAGGGACACCACGTGACGTTTCAGTGGCTCCCCAGTCACTGCGGCGTCATTGGAAATGAATATACTGACAACGCTGCCAGGTCTGCACTTGAAGGCACAAAAGTTGAGCCCATACCTCTCTCAAGGTCCGACGCTGCCAGGCAACTTCAAGCGATTGCACAGGAGATTACGCTCTCGCTGTGGAGTGCCTCAAGCAGCCAAACAATTCAGACCAGTCGACAACACCACCTGCCGTCTTTGCGGCATTTTCGATTGCCACCAAAACTCCGCCGAGCAGAGTCCACCCTGCTTTATCGTTTGTGGTTAAGAGTGGCTTTTACGAACTCTTATTCTTTTATGATCGGAATGGCCGACAGCCCTCTTTGTGACACCTGTCGACGTGAAGAGACGCTTCAACACATCATATGCGACTGTCCTCGCTATGACATACAGAGGCAATCATTGGCGTCCACTCTTGCTCCCCTTGGCCTGCGACGGATGTCAGTTGATGCCATTCTGGAATGTCGACCACACAAGACATTGCAACTGAAGGTGACAAAGGCACTGCTGCACTTTTTAAAGACGACGGACTTGCACAAGCGACTGTAACAGCGATGTGTGATGTCACGTACCATGCAGGTGCCACTGACTGACAATGTGCTATATGTGCACCCTCTCTCTCTCTTCCTCTCTTCTTTCACCTTTCAATCTCCCCCGTCCCCTTCCCCTCGTGCAGGGTAGCATACCGGTTGTCCTTCACTGGTTGACCTCCCTGCCTTGGTTTTCTTATGGCGTAAATCAGGAATATTAATCTCTTCGTGATACAGGAAGAAATTTGCTGCAATATGCCACGTGCGAGACACGTTATATCGATGCTTCCAAAGTCAGCTGTATACCGCGGTTTGGAATATATCTTTCTAAACTAATTCACTTATACAGACGTTAAAAAGAGAGAAAGTACGTCACCGTTCAGCTCAGCTTTCGACCACGCCCTCACAAACAACCTATCCGAGGCTACGGTCAACCATGTTAATTTATCTAAGTTAAATTTCTTCTCATTGTGTCACAGATGAGGAACATCCATGCGCAATGCGCTTCCACCACAGAAGCGAGGGTCCGGTAAGGATGACCCTACATTCAACGTACTTTGCTTTCAATATTTATGTTTGTCAACATGTACGTACATGATACTACCTTTTCTGACATGTCTCTATGCTCCATGAACTTTCACACGGGGCAAAGATAAATTTACTCCTTCACCTTTTCTGTTTCCCACGTTAAGGCACATTTTTTTTAGCGATTCACCTACTAGACCAACAGCATGCCCTCCTAAATCAATACATTTAATGTACGCTGAATCACTCTGGCACTCTACTGTCGGGTACGATATGCCGGGGTCGATTAATTTTAAGTAGCCAGGGCCGTGCTTAGATAACAGTGAATTTCAGAAGCGGTCTTGTCCACGTGGTCTTAGGAATGGGCTCCCCAAGTGGCGAAACAACATTGACGATTGCAGTGGGCTTCCCTCTATGTCCTTGTTCGCAGCGGATACGTAGGATCGCACCCACAGTTCCTGTAAACACCACGTGAGATAACTGAAGAGACGAAGACTGCCAATTTAGGAAGCACGTGAGGTAGCGCGCCCCCAATTAGTCGCTAAAAAAAGAAAATAACATCTTATATCCGCTAACTGGCTTCTCGCTGAACCATTTTAAATGGTACCTTGGCCAGCAGAGCTGGACCTCAGACCGCTGTATATGCACTAATTGCCTACAAATGCGGCTGCGTGGCGCTGCTGATAGTCTCTCTCATTGGCACATGAGATGGCACACACACACACACACACACACACACACACATATATATATATATACACACACACACACACACATATATATATATATATATATATATATATATATATATATATATATATATATATATATATATATGTATGTATGTATGTATGTATGTATGTATGTGTGTATGTGTGTGTGTGTGTGTGTGTGTGTGTGTGTGTGTGTGTGTGTGTGTGTGTGTGTGTGTGTGTGTGTGTGTGTGTGCACAAAGAAACTATAAAGAGGCTCGACTCCGAGGGAGACAGACCTTCATCGTAGCCCTGACGAAGACACATTCCTCGGTCGAAACCGCTGGCAAAATAATGCTTCCTTTTTTATTCCATTTATTTCATATATAGTTATCTTTCTCTATATATGTATTATTATTTGTCTGCATATTCTTCCCCATAACTCTTTATATATTATCCTTTGTTCGCTCTTCGTGTTTACGTTCTTGGTTGCTTTGGCGCTGCACTTTTGAAATACTAGTGAACTGAATTCGCCCAGGTGAAAGCCTTCCGCGGCAACAATGTGATCGTACTTTGTTAACCACGAACGATGTAATGTTATCGAACAAAGTGGGCATTGTACACGTAACGTTTCTTCTAATGACTATAAGCTTAAACGAAAGTGATATTCTTGGCATATAATAATTTTGTTTATTTGCAGCAACCAATAGCTCGAAAGTGTATGTGCGAGGGTAAGCCAGTAGCCAGTGGAACACTGTGCGGGGTGAGTTTGTGATGTGCCGCTTTTTCGTTTGTGTAACACAATGGGTCTTGTCAATTTATTGCCAAGTCTGGTGGTGTCAAATTTTGCGGCGCCGCCCTATTTGACGGGAGTCATGCGCGAAGAGTGCAAATCAGTGCGCTTTCTGGCAGTTAGATTCTCGAATGATTACTTGTTCTCTATCGCAAGAAAGCATCTGTATGAGGACCTCACAGGATATGCTTTTTCCGCTTCCTGTATACCGTTCAATGCACAACTAGGCGATCTGTACATGATGTAATTGTGCGTGTGAAGGAAATGCTTCTTTCTCCTATGTTGCAAGACTTTTTTTACAAGGTGAACTCGGAAACACTACCTGTCACCTGTGAAAAATTGGTTAAACAGAAAAGGCATATTTGTATCTTGAACTGATTGTCGCCTCTGTGATGTGCCGAAAACCACTGAACATCGCTGCATCAGCTGCAAAGATGCCATCCTGTTTCGGGATGTTATCCAAAGTGCACTTAAAAAAGAGTTGGACTTAAATTCCCACTGTCATACTATATCTTGTACCATCGACGAGCAACGACGTGCCTGTTGACATGCTCTTACTAATGCTATGCGCGGTTAATGGGAAAACTCACATGCTGGACCGAAATGCAGAACCGATTGTATCTTCAAATTTTCAATTAAAACAAGTGGCTTCACAGATAAAGTACTTTAACGACCAGGAAAAATTCCAGCCGGACTGGTATCCAGTGTTCATGAAGTGTATTGTAGTTTTCTTTTGGACTTGTTGTGAAGTTCATTCTGCTCAATGTTTGTTGTGCACCTATTACAGGCTTCGTTGGCTAGCTTTCATTACTTAGTTTAATAACAATATAATAAACACCATGAACAAAAAAATGAATTGCACGCTTGGCGCTATTGGGTCATTTGCACGGAAGTAGATGGTTTGATGATATTGGGAAATAGGAGGGACGAGACAGGTATGGCTGGCGCTGCGAATAGTAGAGAGAGTTTCTTATGGTCTCTTCTGCGCTTACGCCACCTCGATGGTCTGGTGACTATGTCATTCGGCTGCTTACCCGAAGGGCGCGGGTTCGAATCACGGCCGTGGCGGCCGCGTTTGGATGGAGACTAAATGCTAGAGGCCCGTGCACTGTGCTACGTCAGTGCACGCTAAATAATCCGACGTGGTAGAAAATTTCCGCAGCCCTCTACTACGGCGTCTCCCATAATCACATCGGGCTTTTAGCAAGTGAAAGCCCAGAAATTAGCATCATTGACTAATCTCTCCTGATGTCTTGTACGAGTTGTCCGGGCTACGTAGGCACAGCCTGAGAATGACGATAATGATTGCACTGATACAGTGAAGCCTTGTAATAATGATGATCGTGATGTCATTTTCCCGCATACACGCATTATAGGGGAAAAACAGTGAAAAGGCACTATTAACGGAACGTAGTCAGAACGCTATTGCTTCCAAATCGTCCAGTAGAAAGAGTTCCTTGCATTTTGAGGAAACTGTAAAGCACTACAGCCCTACAATCTGAAGCCTATGCTGCCCCTCATACGGTTTGAACGCTTCAGCTTTTGAAGTGTACATAAAACTCGTCTGGGATTTTAAGTGTCTACTTTTCCTAAGATTTGTCTATTATTATTATTATTATTATTATTATTATTATTATTATTATTATTATTATTATTATTATTATTATTATTATTATTATTATTATTATTATTATGGCTTATTATTAGCGCGATCATTATTATCGTTTTACTTGTCAGGCTCGCACTACGTTAGAATGTGACGGAAACAAGCTGCTGGAACAGGGAGCCATCAGACGACAGAAAAAGAGGCTATGCCCTACGGGCAAGTATTACTAACCGCAATCGGAGCATAAGCAAAATGAAGGAGCACGTAAAACACGAAGTACATAGAAAGTAAATTATAAAAATCACAAGTCGTGAATTATAGTCAACGTAATAATTGGATTATATTAAAGATATAAAAATATTTACGAAAATCAAACAGAAGCTAGTTGTGAAAACGCGGAACTGTTATGTCGTAGAATAAAACCTACGGTATGCTAACTCAACCGTTTGTGTTCGTGCCCTTTGGCTTGTATACGAAAAGGACAGCATTATGAAATGCTACCAGATGGTCCAATATTGGGTCAGCAATGGGACCCCGCTCTTTGCGGAGCTTGTGCTTGTTTCTGAAGTATTACACGCTCGTTGTCCATGCTTTGTGCATCTTTTAGTCCTGTTACCTGGCCTATTTGCGTAACATTCAGACGTTCAAGAAGTCGCCGAAAATAGCACTCTGTTAAAATTAACGGCTTGGGATACACAACGGCAGGACATTGAACGCGAAATAAATAATTTTAATGAATAACTGAATGAATGATTGAACTATTCATATAAACATGAGTGGCAGCTTTGTAGCGCTAATTTCTTTTTTTTTTTCAGTTGACCTACTCATTCGGTTTTGAAGGTTATTTCTTGCAAAGGGTAGGGGCTTGCTTTAATGGCGAATGTCAAGAACAAGGTGAGTACGGTTCCATGTCTTGTGTTCTACCTAAAGAGGATGCGAACAAAAATAAAGAATTTATTATAAGATATTGATAGAATATACCTGGATTTAGCCCGCCGAAATTTCTTTTAATTGCCTTCGAGATGTATTTGCTTTATTGCTGCGCCCCGGCTCGCCGACATTTGTGTAAAAATTGTACAGCGTATGCGTGAAATTTTACCATACCTTTGTATCATTCGTTTTATGGTATACAGCGTGTCGCTATTTCGTTTTGCTGTTTTCGCGCAGTAGCATCCGTCTGCGCTTTTCGTTGCATGTGCGTCCGCTGACCCGGTCTGTACGTGAACGAAGAGACCACTGTCAAGGGGTGCCTTAACTACATTCTTTAATGCTATAGCAATTTTTACAAACACTTGAACGGCGTTTTCGCTGCCGCCGTCGTGCCCCACTTATGTATATGTATGTATACATAACATTCCCATGTAAAAACGACGTTACGACAATGTTTGCCGGGCGTCCGCTCAGGGAATCGAAAGCGCGACATCTTTGTCCCAAGGCGCGCGCCTCAGACAACCCGGCCGTCGACGCATGTCTTGTAGCAGCGCAAGCGGGGAGGTACTTCTACACAGCACTTGATGTTGCCAACATGCCCGAATTTTAGATGCGAAGCACCTTATGAACGAGGCCTGTCCCTCCCTGCGGCGTTGGCGTAGCCCACCCCCGTTAACACTCGGAGCACGCGCACTCTGGCGCGTACTGCCGAGCGCGTGCCGCTCGGCACGAGGGAGAGAACGGGGGAAAGCGCTGCTCTGCCCCGGTGCGCTCTCTTCTACAGCAGCTTTCATGGAGTGCGCTTCGACGAACAAAGATGGTATCGCGGCGGCGCGGGCTCGCAAAGCGCTGCCAAGCGGCTGCCAAGCGCCCGAAGTGGTCGCACCCTGAGGTTGGTGGCGCCGATGCGCGCTTTAAGCGTGACTTTCTCGACCACACGCTTGGGCACAACTGTAAGGTATGCGACCGCTTGTGGTTCGATAACAATCAGATCAAGATCTGGACCATCAAGAACAAGAAGTCCCGTGCCAACGCCATCGCCGTTCTGCAGCGGGAGTTTGCCGCCGACGACGATCACAGTGAGTACGCCGTTTGCTCTGCATGCGAAGATTCGTTGGTGGCAGGCAAACTCCCCGCGATGAGCGTGACGAAAGCCTACCGCTACCCGCGGAAACCCGAGCACCTGCCCGGGCACCTGCCCGAACTCAACCCGATGGAGGAACATCAGGGGAACCTCGAATGGAAGGACCGTGAACAGTGATGAAGAAAATAAAAGATTGTAAGGACTCGTGGTTGCTTCTCATACTACTCAGGGTTCCCTTTATGGGGTGATTTTTGAGCTCCCTTTCGCCGAGTAGGCCCATGTTTCTACTTAGCTTCCGCGATGGCAGCTCGTGTTTCGCCTGGGTAGTCAACGATGTGTTTCTACTGCGTATCCTAAGAGCTTCAGGCGAAAGGCTAGTCGCGCTGTACCACAATCGCGCTTACATGCGTATCCGCTCTCCACAAGCACAAGCAACGTCCAGCTATGCGCTAGTCACACTGCAGCTCGACGCTGGACTGGATTCTGCAGTTCGAATTCGACTGCACAACGCGGAGGCACATCGCCCTATATCTGCCAGTCTTCATTCGTATAATAATCCATTTGCTGCTATTGTATCCATTGCTCTTGCCTTCTGGCGAAACCGACTTCGCTGCTTCTCCTGAGCCCCGCTTTTATCTGTGTATGTCAGGAAAAAATGATTTAGACTCACTGTTGGGCTTAACTGGCAGCCAATGACGAGGCGTTTTCACCAACGATTAGGCATTGTTAAGGAAGAAAAAAAATTAAGTTTCAGGAGACTGCGCGATAAAAACAATGTGGTCAGAAAGGCAGAAAGAGCGCTCCGTCTCCCTGCTTGTCCACATTTTTTTCGTCAGTTGGAACTTAAAGTTTCGTACGATGTGCTCCTAATTGTATGTTTTTTTTTTCGGAAGCACGAAGCACTAGAACGTCATTCGATAGTTTAGGACACAGCACTTGTAAGCATAGCGTGCGTCATGCCAAGCCTTTACACTTGCAATGTCAAAAATATTAGTATGCTGTGAAGAAGTTTAAGCTATACAAATATGCATCTTGTGTGATTCGTTAGGGTGAGAGTGTGTACGTTGTCCCATCTTATTTTTCAATGAATTATTTAGATCGCTAGTACATAAAATGAGTGGTGTATTGGTATTTCGTCAACGTAATGTCGCTCCATGTGCTTGTAGAATGCTACTACAGCGACATCAGCATAAATATTCATAAGATATGATCATACCATCATATACAATACGATTCAATACCTTGAATAATAATTCAATGTATCATATATTGCAGTTATGAACTCGAAGTTTTCACTAAGCGGCGGCCAAATGTTCAGATTTTTTAATATATTTTGCATATTTAAGGCCGTCCGATCCGATTCGTACCGAAATCTTGCTAATCGATTGTTTCACAAATTATGGAAAACAGTTACAACCGTTTCATTCGCTCGAACTTGAATGGCAGTACTTGTATCACCTGTTTTTTTTTTAAATTTTAATGTTGCTCAGGGTTGAATCAACGTCATATATAGACTGCCTGATTGCCAGTAAAGTTCTTTAACATAGGCACATGGACGTGTATCATGGCCCCTTCCGTGTCCCAGTGGGCTTCAATGACTAAGATTGTTTTATTGCGGT
>CM023484.1:68433360-68467959 GCA_013339685.2 Hyalomma asiaticum
GTCGCATTTTGTGTTTTGTATCTTGGGCGTGTAAATGATTTGTGAATGTTAGGCGGCATGTGTGATTGGCACACTGTTTAATGACCGTATGTGGTACTTAATTCATTGTGATCTCACTCCATATACGCGTACAGGATGGCGCGTGGTAAGGCAGACTGCCGCAATCATGAAGGCAAAATGAGGTTCTGCGCAGACGTGAACTTCGCTATGGACAACTGCAATTTTGCGAATAGTTGCGACGTTGCAGAATTGAAAATCTTTGTTCCTAAATTCCAATATACGCACATGATCGCGAAACACGGTTATGTACAGAACGATGGCTTAAGCTTGATAACTTAGGCGCTTTATAAGCATGCACATAAAAAACGGCACATCATGGATTTTACCATTCCGTCCTTTGGAAATGTGGTCTATTTTTCTGAAAACAGAACCAGAGGCCACTTGCTTAACACCTCTACGCCATATACGCAATAGGCTCCAGTAGCTTGATTAGGTTCTATTGAAGATATATTAGAAATGAAGATTGGTGCATGCAACTTCGCCAGCTCGTGTTTCTGAACTGTTGTGCAGCACATACTACACCGCGTTGTCTCATGAATACCTCCGAGAACACAGCAGAGGAAGTGTCTGACCGGGAACATGGAACAAAATACCTTAGTTTTAAATGCGAATTTCTGGCTTCCATAAATGCGAAGTTGCAGCACGACACTACCAACATCATTATTAGGGCTCCCCAAGAGTACCCGTGCGCATATTTTTGCGATGCCCAATGTGCGGCGTTCGCACCCGCGCATTTTTCTTCTCTTGCGCACATGACCTTAGCCCACTACTTATGATGATGATGATGACTGTGGTTAGGTTTAAGGAAAGGATGCGAATTTCTGCAGCCCATGTTGGGACCACGGATAAGTAGCCGTTGGGGTAGCGGAAAGGGAATGAAAGAGATATAAGGAGAGAAAGACCGCAGCGGAGGGCTCCACAAATTTTGACTACCCGGGGTTCTTTAACGTGCACTGACAACGCGCAGTACGCGGGCCTCTGGCATTTTCGCCTCCATCGAAAATGCGACCGCCGCGGCCAGGATCGAATCCGCGTTTTTTTTTTTTTTTTTTTGGGTGGCAGCCGAGTACCATAACCACTACACCACCGCGGCGGACCAACTGCTACACTGGGAAAACTGCGGCTGGCGGGCGTACGTGTTGAAGCAGAAGAAAAACAAGACAGGTGCACAGCGCCTGTCAAAGCTATGCGTTTGTGCAGAGCATGCGTCTTCTCATGGCGCGAAGCTATGCACGATAGAGAGAGAGAGAGAGGAGAGAGAGAGAGAGAGAGAGAGAGAGAGAGAGAGAGAGAGGGTAAGGAAAGGCAGGGAGGTTAAAGGGTGAAAGAGAATGAAAAATAGAGGAAGAGAGAGAGAGAGAAAAGAGCCCAATCACGCACACACTTGCGCAAGTACAGTCTCTATAGAGGCGGTCGCAGAGACCTGTCGATTTCAGGTACGTCAGCAACGCCTTCGTCGCCTTCTGAGCCATCGAAGCGTATGGCCAGGGCCGAAGAAAACGGCCTTGAGTCCAGCCTTTCGAGTACCATTTGAAGCTATGCACAAACGCATAGCGTAGTATAGCAAAGGGGTGGGACGACGTCAAGCCGAGGGCACGCGTGCCGCGTCTGCCACCGTCCGTGGTACGACGCTAACGTCTCTATGCTAAGATCGGCGCGGAACTTTGAGAAGCGCTCGCTGGGCCTCGCAGTGCTTTGCGAGGTGTTTTCTAGAGTCGAAATGCGGTTGTGCCAAAATTCGGTTCTGCCGGGGACAAACCGGGGCAAGCCAAGCGCCCAACAGCTTCTGTACTTCACTAGCCTAGCGCCACTAGTGAAAGCATCAGCAGTTGTTTCCTCGCTGATGGATAAAATATAACACCACAACGCAAAATTTTGGACTAAAATGTGTGTCTTAATTAGGCATCGGAAGATTCAGGGCTGTTTTCTTTTTCTTTTTTTGCTCGGTTTCGTTATAAATGGGAGGCTAGTTTACATTCCAAAGCAGGATGCATACCTTAACTGGTTATGCTGCGCATGTTATCGAATTAGCTAATGAAAATGCACTATAAACCCCTTCCGTTCGTGGAGAAGAGTAACATAATGTGTGAAATTGAACAAGTAGGTGTTTCAGGCCAGCGAGGATCAATGTTCTCGATCGCGGCTGGCTCCACCCAAGAGCTCGTGCAAATGAGTCAGTGGAGGCCGGCGCATTTTGTCTCTTCAGGCTTGATCGCGCTCGAAACGTGTCCTATTGACGTCAACCTAAACGTGCTAAACGTCGCGCATGACATGAATTTGGTCGTGGATGCGTCTGCTATATTTTCCTAATGTTGTGAGCTCAGCCTTTTTCGAAGTGACCTGCAATTACGGAAATGTAATCTACGCTAGCGCGCGCGCAATTCTTTCATGAAAAGCTCGCTGAAGAAACGGAGCCTGAGAAAAATGAGTGATGAGAAGTATAAGGAGGGCTTGCCAATCAAGCTAGTTTTGAAACCGCTCAACGTAACAGTGACAGTTTGACGAAATCCTTGTTTCCTGCGAATGATGCATGATTTTCATTTCAAGATTTCTGATCAAGCACAGTCGGTACCGACGTGCTAATAAAAACAGCGCACTTGAAAGTGCAGACGCGACACAAGTGCTCACATTCACATACATTTTATTAGTGACAAGGAAGTGCTAACTATCCCATTTATCTATGTCTTGCAGCAATGGTGGTTGAGATGAGCGGCGCCGTGATGACAACGGACCCGGAGTGTCACAGACTGCGAACTAAAGTGGTGAGTGTGTTAACGGTTGCTTGCTCTCTCTCTCTCTCTCTCTCTCTCACACACACACACACACACACACACACACAAGAATATTGCTTATGAGAAATGCGTCCTTACAATATATGCATGTTCTTGGGAAATTTTAGGGCATGTCATGCCATTCGCAAAACATGTTTTTAGCTCATTCTGGAAGAATTTATAAGTTCACAATAAAAAACGTATCTTGACAGTCTTTACACGTTTGAAAAATTATGAGATTTCAAGCAAGGCGAAGCAAAGCATAAGAGTAAATGCTGGAGCTTTACGTGCCATATCCAGGATATGCTTTTGAAAAAAGACGCATTGGAGGACTCCGGAAATTTTGACCACCATGGTGACGTATAATGTGCGCTGATATCACGAAGCAACACATTTGGTAGCGATCTCGTATTCTTACAAGCTAAAAAAATATGGACGACTGATGAAAGCTTCACTTCAAAAATGACTGCCGCTATAACATGCATGAAACACGCATCTTTGATATTTTTTTGATAACTCACTGCTCATGTTATCCTGAATGTGAACAAAACCAGTAATGACAAAGTGTTCCAGGATACTAATTAGGAATACTAAATTTGTTTATAACTGCGTTCATAAAATGCCCTGCTGCTGCAACAACATATTAGACAAAGTTAAAGTGTGACTCGACCGTAGTCGGAAAGCTTACCACATGAAAGCTGGCAAAGCAAGAATCACTGATGTATGGACACAACCCTTTGCAAACACGTGGCAACAACTGTTAAATCGCCTAATGCATGTATTACTATTGCCACCCCCATTCACGCCACCACTAACAACAACAACAACAACAACAACAACAACAACAACAACAACAACAACAACAACAACAACAACAACAACAACAACAACAACAACAACAACCAAGACGACGAGAAAAATAGCAATAACAACAAAAAACGTAGATAGCCTATACACAGAATCGAGACAGAGCTTTGGAACTCGCAACGTACAAGAAGCTTTGCCTTGACATGAATACGACGTCAATATCTATCGAGAGAATGAGAAAAAGAAAGTAATAAAAAATGCGAAAAACTACAGTTGCGTCTATGAAATGAAATACACTTGTACACTGAGCAATTCTGCTTACACATGCGTCATCATCGCAGAATGTCAGATCTCACGCGATACCGAGCAGGTCAAGCATAACTTTCTTATTTACTGAGGGTGAAAAGAGACCTCGCCACGTGCGTCCTCTGCCAGTCAGTTGCGAAGGACAAACCACGAACGAAAACCGGTGAAAGCAGCCACATCACGCTGAGGAAGCTATAGTGGAAAGCAAAAACAAGAAAAAATGTAATAGAAACCCGCTATATATTACAGGCCAGTCGCGTAAACTAAAGAAAAAAGGGGGGGGGGGGGGATGCGGGTGAGAACGCTGGTTACTGCAGACACGTGCGCAATAAAATGCTGCGCAACGGACTCAGAGAAACCTTCACGTTGCTTTACGCAGCTGTGCTGTGCTGCTAAGAGGAGGAGTGGCGGTATCTAATTTTATTTTTTTTTAAATAACCGCGTACATTTGAACGGAGAGTACCAAATATCAATCATAGAAGAGTTATTGCGAGGACCATAGCCTCAATGCAGCCTATTACGGGATAGGCTGCATATTCTTTTCAGTATTCTGAAACTACACGTTGAGGAATTCTGTCTTCACCAGCATATCTAGAGCTGATATTCTTGCACGCCATTGGTGAGCAGGACATATATGGACATAGTGCGAGCTTTACGACATGTCCTTCAAGCTTACACGGCCTGTAATTTTAATAATAACACTTCTTGAGTTATTTTTGTGTAATCATCATCATTATCATCATCATATAGCAACAACTAGAACAACAGTTTTGCGCGAGCTCATTTCATTTTATGCCTGCGATATTTTTACATCAGGTGCTGCGCTTACACCAGAGTGTGGTCCCATCAGCCTGTTGGGGCGGGGGGAGCGGTTTTAAGAAAAGAACATTGTCTGTAGGGTCTTGAGGGAACGGTTTGTTGTTTTCCTCAAGTGATTCAACGTGCTTTGTTGTCCAAGTTCTCGTCACGCCTTCCAGTCACCCCGCTCCACCACGCGAACGTAATCGGGGTCTACTGGCCCCCATGTCTTGCGTGCATAGGAGCTCTCTTTCTTTGCGGATAACTTTACATGCTGCGTCACGCAACCGTGTCATAATGCAGCGAGTGTAATATATATGTTTCCACGCAGGAAAAGGTGCGCCCGTACTGCGTCTATTTGTGTCACATGCCCGAAGGTTACATCAAGATGGGCCTGGAGGAAGACGGTACACCCTGCAGGGTAAGCATGAATGCGCTTCGTAGTTTGTACATTTCACAAAAATATCGTTATGGATACGGATGGGATGTTCTCTTCCATTTGTATGCCGCGGGCACGACTGTGTAAAATGCCGCCAAAAATCGCCTAAATAACCCACCGTTTTCTTTCTCCGATGGCGTGGCAAAGACGAAGATACTGCGTTTTACCCCGTCAGTTAGCTTCGGCCTATCGTTGTTGCAAGCCTAGCACCCGTGACACGGCGCGGTATGGGCCTGTGGCTGCAGTTTACGGTAATGAGATTGCCTGGCAGTAGGTGTTTTTTCAGCAGATTTGACTGTGGAGATAGAGACGCCTTTGCTTGCCTCAGGTGAAAAAAAGAAACTACGTATGAAATGTTGATAAACAACCAACACAATATGATTGTAGTGTACTGGTTACAGTATGGGCCACTCTGAGCAACACTGGCCACACTGGGTTGCCGAGGTCAAATCCCACTGTCTGTAGGTGTGTTTATGCTTACGCTGCTTTCTCCTGTGTTACTCGGACGTTGCTCGAGCCGGAGCGTTGCGATATCCCTCGTGTTTATACGCTACATCTCTTGAACGGTCGCTAAATATAGCTTGGGGGCAGCTAAAGAAATACTACACACTTTTTAAGGAAATCGAAAACATTTCATGGGACGTGAAGGAGCGGGAGGCACGTGGCGAAATGAGGAGCTCTACATCTGCGCTGTTGAGGTTGGCGCATGGCAGAAAGAAGGCTAAATTACCATTACCATAACGACTTGTGCCCCGTCACGTCTCATGCCGCTACATTCGTATTGCTAAACTAGACGTCTCTATTTTTACATCCTTGCATGCCTTGAGCGACTTGCGACATTGAATTTCGCGCTGCTTACGCACGCATGCTAGAGGTGTTTGTCCCCTCTCTGAAGTAATAATAATCCCGTTGTTTATGCAGTTCTTCGTGCACGAAGGTGTGTGCCAGAACGGTCTGTGCCTGTTGGACAAACCCAGAAAGGAACGCCCGGCGAAAGGCGACGGGGACAAGGAAGGCGGTGCCGTGACACCCAAGGCCGACGAAGGCCGCGGAGTGATTCACGCGAGCGTCGACCACCGTAACGGCACGGAGGCTTTCGCACGAATGGACACTTCATAGTTTTTTTTTTTTTTTCGCCGCACCTTTTCCTCGCTACGGCGAATGATACATTGAGAGTGAGCGGTGCTGTGAGATGTCACGTACATGGACTACGGCGATGAAGTCTGTGATGTATCTACGCAAATTACGAGAACCATGCTGCAATGGTTGTAACTGTTGTTACAACGTAAGATGTGGGTGAGTCTATTCCTTGTTATATGACAGGTTCTTTACAAAACAGAAGGACACAGAAGTAAAGTGTTGGCCTCCTCTGTTTCGGCCACAGAGGCAGGAGAAAAATATTTTTCCTGAGTGACTAACGAAGAAGCGCCATAGAAGATCCATAGTAATCAGATTGAAGTGAGCTATCATTCTCATTATTTAAGGGGCCCGACCAATCGGACTAGAATTATAAGTATGTTTTGCAAGAAATTTTTTATAGGCTTCTAACAAGGCGGAATATTTTCCCTCCTCATTTTCTCTTTATTATTTTATTGCGTAGTAGTTGGTCATCTCTTAAGATGGGACCCCGTTACTCTTACCCACTTTTACTTCGCGTCAATACGCTGAGAAAAAAGAAAAGAAAGGAAACAGAATACTATGGAACAACGAAGAAACTGTGGGCACGCACAGGCTTCAAACGGGGGGAATTCCCTGCGAATGTGGTAGACATGCCAGCCTGTAACTGCGAGGCGCGAAATGAGGTAGCTCCGCTCAGCCACCTCCTCGTCGATCAACAGTGGACCGTCCGGCACGCCGAGGAACCGCCCGTGTCAAGAGACTAGAGGCGAATGTCTACGCTGGAATGCTTCTGCCCTAATCCCGATCAAATCGCCGGATATGTTTAATAAAGATTTCACTCTGTCTCTAAAGGAGAAGCGATTGTTATACCCCATTTAATGTCTTTGCAGTGACTGAGAGTTATTTTCTCAATAAGAATAATAAACTTTACGACGCCACAGCTCAACCGAGTTTTTGATACTTGCTTCAGAGATCTTGCAGTCGTACTGGGAATACCCGCTTGTGTGGGCAACGCTTGTTTTTTAAGGATACATGTTTATTCCTTACGACACACTCTCTTGTCTCACGTTCGAAGAGGTTTTAGGTCTCACGTTCCAAGAGGCGAGAGGTTTTAGGTAGCTGTGGTCGCCCAAGCGTGTCCTCGAAGTGTTAATAGACATCTTTATTTTGGCCTTAGCGCGACAGTGGGCGCTAAGCGAATAGCGCTAACGTGCCGCAAACATTCGCTGGTGAAAGCGTGCTATAGTTTAGTGGGATAGCCTTGACGTCCCTGGTAGTTGTGACTGTGGCACCCCCTGGCGAAGGATAAATGGGTTCAGAAGAGGTGATAAGAAAGAAACCTAAAATGCTCACCTACCTAATGCTCACCTCACCTACCTGCATAATTGTTTACAGTGGTTCTCTTGGTAGGCCGTTCGAAATGGATAGCGATCTCAAAAACTCGGCTAATTTAACCGTAACATTTTTATCGAAGCTGCATGAAGGCAAGTCAAGCCGTTTTACGCGGACGAAGTGAATCCTGCTACAGCAACGCCAAATTAAGCTCCAAGCGGGCGTCCGAAACCTCGACCGTGTTTTACGTGGACCCTGATAATCACGCAAACACGGTAACTTTAATTCGAAATAGCGCGCCCACAGTAAACGGTTTGCCATTACGCGCATGCCCATTTCGATCCTGCTATCCCGCTAAGCTCTAAACTGAAAAGATAGAGATAGAGAGAGAGAAATAAAATGTCTGATAATGGGAGTGGTTCTATACATACCAAAATCACAATGTGATTATGAGGCACGCTGCATTGGAAGGCTAAACATATTTTGACCACCTAGTGTTGTTTGCCCCGCCACGGTGGTCTAGTGGTTATGGCACTCGGCTGCAGATCCGAAGGTCGCGGGATCGAATCCAGGCCGCGGCGGCTGCATTTCGATGGAGGCGAAATGTTGAGGCCCGTGTGCTGTGCGATGTCAGTGCACGTTAAAGACCCCAAGGTCGTCGAAATTTCCGGAGACCTCCACTTCGGCGTCTCTCATAATCAGAGCTGGTTTTGGGACGTTAAACCCCACAAATCAATCAATCAACCTTAAAGCGCGCTGATAACACCCAGTGCACGGGTCTCTGGCATTTACACCTCTATCGAAACGGCGGCCGCCGCGACTGGGATGCAAACTGCGTTTTTCGGGTCAGCAGCCAAGCACCATGACCAGTGCAGCCCCGCGGAGGGCTCTGTTGAGGGTTGGGGAGAATTCCGGGTATACACTCCATGGAAAAGCTGTACAATCTGCCAAGAAAGAAACTATGTACGTGCAACAGGAATGCGCAAGCAAACTTGCACCTATTACACCTGTAAGACATACATTTACACGATAGCTGACTCTTTTTTTTCGCTGTTTTAGTTGCGGATAGGGACAGCTATCGCCAGATCGAGAAAGGAGGCGGATGTGGGACGTTCCGAGAAGTGAGAGAAAAAAGTTTTTTTTTCATGAAATGAGACTTCCAGTTATGGCAGCGCCAGCAACTGAGACGTCAGTTTAATGAGTGCGGGGCTTTACGTGCTTCGCGTGCCAAAACCACGACATAATTAAGATGAATCCCGCCATATATAGGGGACTGTGCAAAATTGCGACCACAGGGGGTTTTTTACGTTCGATTGCACCGTACAGTACACGGACCTCTGCCATTTCGCCTCCGTCAAAATGAGAGTGTCGCAGCCGGGAAGTGAAGCCGCGTCTTTCGGTTTAACAGACGAGAACCGTAGTTGTCGTACCGTACGCTGCGTGGCGACGGCTATGCTGTAAGCTTAATATGCAAATTGCTGAATCTTGATCGCCTGTCAATACTGTGCAGAGGCAGGGGGTGCGCTTGCCTGCGGGCGGCGAGCTGAGGGATGTGCTCGTCTCCCTTTGCACTTGCTTCTTCCAAACAGCATACCTTAGCAGCCGCAACTGAAATCTACGTGTCGTTGTTTACACGTACTTAATTACACTGCTTAAATTAACGATGCGTGAGCATCCTTTGAACACAACAAGGACACGGCCACACAGGGCAGGGGAAAGATCTTTGTTTCCGGGGTGGTTAATAAAGATGCACCATAGAAGAGCGATACAATAAAATATGAGTGTGCGTAGTTTTCCTGCTTCTTTTTTTCATTTTTTAAGGGAACAGCGCAATGAGATTGCAAGGGCTTTTTGTAAGAAATCAAATATTATTGGCTTCTAACAAGGCGGAGTATCTTCCCTCCTGCTAATTTTCTCTTTATTATTTTATTGGTTGGTAGTTGGCCACGTCTTAAGGTGGGACCCTGTTACTCTTACCAACTTTCACTTCACGTCCATCTGGTCACAAAAATGAAAAAGAGAAAGAGGAAGGCCTCCCATGCCGCCCGCAACACAGAGATAGTTTTCTTCGCTGCCGCCTACTCCCCTTCCGTGAAGACAATGAAAGAAATAAACAAACAAACAAACAAACAAACAAACAAACGAACAAACAAATAAATAAAATAACTACGATTTTGTGCGCTTTTGCGACTGATAGGTTGTAATATTAAGAACATGATATGCTAGTCAGCTGCATCACAATTAACCATAATAGCATACCTTAGTCTGAAAGGAATAAGCGAGGGTGGACTGCGCGTAACAAATAAATAAATAAATAAATAAATAAATAAATAAATAAATAAATAAATAAATAAATAAATAAATAAATAAATAAATAAATAAATAAATAAATAAACGACGTGTAGGTCATAACTGCGTTTGACATGGCGGTACGAGCCAACCCACATAAAGTTAAACTGAGGTCTACTTCCGTCAACTAAAAACCTAGCTCAGTCAACACCGAGTGCACCAAGCGCTCGGGGCTGGTGTCACTCAAGATAGAGGAATCTTAAGTCACCTTAAGAAAATTGTCTTGCACCACCTAGTTTACGACGAATTCCAAAATAATGACAGACATTTTTTAAGGCAGGGCGAAGATTCCTTCCAATGTTAACTGTAAGAAATGGTGAATGCTCGTAATTGTAGTTACTGTTTATTGACTTCGATGTGGTAGCTATTTTATGAACTAATTCACGACGTACATGCGGCCCCTGATAAAACGCAGGTGGCGTTATATCGATGGGGGTGGCCTTTAAGCACATTTTTTTCAGCGCAGCTGCACTTTCCAGATATTCCTTGCTAATAATGTGTGCACGAAATACACGAACCTTCTATAGTACTATCATTACAAATGCAGCGGGATTGACCCTTAGCTTTTACTAGAAACTTGCTCGCCCGTACCTTAATATCCGCGCCATTTTCAAATATAACTTTAGATGGATCTGCCTTGCAAATCACAAGCTACAATTTTTCATTTCCAACATATGTCATAAAGTAAACAATGAAGCTAAATTAAGCGCGCAAAGCCTGTTAATTATGTACTGAATAGGGTTATTTAAACATATTTAAATCCAGGGTATGCTGACCGTTCATATTTCATACAGCACTTTATCGCGGAATATCATCTCATATATGTTTGACGGTCTCTTAAAAAACAAGGCTTACCTAAATTGCTGTTAATGTAAAAATGTAGGTGCTTTTACTTATACATATATATACTTATAATCGAGCACATTTTCGCAACTAATGCACTTTTAGGCAACATTTCCATGACGCCTTCTCAACCCGGTGTGCCCGGTCGTGCGGCCAAGATGGCCGAGCGCATAAGTAAAATTATTACGACACCGACTGACAAGCTGCTGCGTTACGCAGCGCGGTACCAATCAAGAGTGCGTCGTAGAAAACAGCCGTCTTAAGAAATACGTTGGCAGGGAATGCACGTCTGCTTATCAGTCGGTTCTCAGTGGCTATCACGTGACTTCTGCTTTTTGAAGACTTAGTTGCGAGTTCGTAAACAAGCTCGAGTGATTGAGACACGCGATGTATCTGTCCCTGGAAAGACACACAGCCCGAAGCGTTTTCGTATGGGATAATCGAACTAAGCACGCACGGAAAAAAATCATGCCTTAGAAGCGACAGGCAAACACACGGAACTAACAACAGAGGACGCCTGAGAACCTCTGGCAAAACAAGCAAGTTACATTCTCACGGCAAGCTCCGAAGCTTGCTCTCGTATATCTGGATCCACAGTCGAACAGCATTGAATTCACAGTGCAAATGTTTAACAATGCACAATTGGCATGGCGCCACTGCTTTGTGATAGCCGCGATGCAACAATGCTGCTGTTTAACAATGGCAACTGCACAGTAGACATTCAATGCGCCGCACATGTCTGGCGGGGCGATGAAGAGAACCCTTTTCTGCGATGAGCGAGAGGAAGAGGCACCCGAGGGGAGAAATAAAAGCATTGGCGCAGCGCACCTGCGCATCACTACGTGCTGCGGAACTTCGCCGACGCTTTCATGGTACCTATAAAGTTGTTGCACGACATCTGCTTTGAAGGAACTCGATGTGGTCATGCAGTTTAATACGGGTGAAAACGAGTTTTACTGTTGTCTAAGGGGGTCAGGTAATTAACGCGGAATATTATGTAGTTCTTTTTTACATTACGTTGCTAACTTTTTAAGAAGTACAATGATCTTCGTGACTACAAGATTACATAGAGGCTCTGCGGTTTTGGTAAAAAATAAGAGACATGAAATTACGACTTGCAGAACTTTATTTAGTGATCCTGCGATAATAAGTGAAACGTGAACAAAATTTTCAAGAAATATAACTAACATAAACAATTTTAAAAGTGAATTTCTTCATCACGGTACTCCGTCGTCTCCCCAAGCGTAAATATTCCCGAACAGAAAGGCTAAACAAAAGCCTGCATTCACACTCGGACCCAGTGCAGTGATGCACATTTGCGAATCGATCGAGCATTTCTTATCTTTTACACTCGTCATTTCGAGCGCACTTGGCGCTTGCGGCAAATGTTAAATGACGCAGAATTTACACATTACCTCCAACCTAAATGCCAACGAAGACGCATTATTGCGCAGAAAGTGTGCTTTGGGCAAGCCTTGAGCCGTTGTATTTCAAAGCCCAGATCTTGCAACGTTGCAGGAGACGACCATTACTTCGCAGTAGTCGGATATAAATTGTTGTTTGCGAGAAAGTGGTGGGTTTCCCCAGTCAACGAGAATTCCTCGATTTGGTTCCGCCAATTGCGCAGCACCGCAGACGCTACACTGCACTTTTAACTAAAAAAAATACATGTGAAGGGGAAGGAGGTGAAACGCATTTCACATGACGTAAAATAGGCAGACTTGTAAAGCCATATTCTAATGGATGCAGGCCAGCTCGTCCAGCTAGCATTGTATATGCAAAAGAAAGGGGTGCGAAAACAAAAGCCCATAGCCATGCCTGCTCACGTCAATATATGTACACCACATGAGAGAGCCGTCCACGCTCTCGGATCGAATTCACGACCACAAAATATTTAGGCAATCATTCAGATGCCTAAGCATATCAACATTAATTGTTTCTTAATACCATTTTTCCTGTGTAAGAAGTTACCTGAAGAAGTGGTTAATGGTAAGACGAGCCAATCGTTCCACCATCTCGGGAATAGCTTGTCTTCTCTGTTCTTTTAAATAATGCGACAGAATTTTATTCGTCCTACGTTCATCGTTGCAAATGACCATTCCGTATTGCACTTTCCTATTTATTGTTGCTGGGCTTATTGTTGTCTGTGCACCCACTCTTACTTTGGCCCGAAGAGCGCCTGCGATATTTGTGAATAAAATAAATAAATAAATAAATAAATAAATAAATAAATAAATAAATAAAATAGTGATTAATGTCTAAGTTAAACATGCGTGAGCGTCCAAAGGCCACCCACAAGGAGAAACGCTGCAGAGCTCCTACAAGTTCCTATTTAAAATGACAGACGCTGTGTCTGTCGTTTAAATAAACAAATGGCTACGGTAAGTGAGTACGGCTGCACTAATAAATGGCTACGGTAAGTACAGCAAGTGCTTGCTTTAATGGAATGCTTTCGTCAATTCGCTATTGTTGGCCTTCTGCGCTGCATTAAAGATATTTGCTTATAACTGACAACCATCGGCAGCGTACGGTCGACGTGACACTCGAAGGATGGACGTATAATGCCGGGCTCACAGCTTTGTTTGACGTCATAGGAGTAAACAAATGAACAAGAAGCGGCACCCGCGATGGCGGTGGTGTTATCAAACGCCGCTGCAGCTGTTTTCCTCGATGAAGTGACTCAAGTACAGTCATTTCTTTGCCTGCGTTCTCTTGCTTGCTTATTTACCAGTGACGCAAATGAACACCTTTCGCGGCCACGTTTTTCCAGGTACATAATTGATGTGCGCGTTGTGTCTCTGAAAGCTATTATCAGGTGCGAATAATGGATTAGGACGCGCAAACAGGCAACAGGCTGTGGCCTGCTGCAGTTGGATAGCAAAAAGAGATAGAGCAGCTCAAACAGCAGCCGTCATATGTTCAAGGCGCCTGCGCTTTGAGAGAAAATAAAGAACAAAAACCACCGCATGTCAAAGTCAGCGGCCCCGTCGTTTCATGGATTGACAAAAATGACAACTTAAATTACCGGCTTCAATAGTTGAGTTATTTAAAGGCTTTACTTTGACTTTCGAGACAGAGAAATTCGGAAACGTCCGCCTCAAGGAACACAAAAATAATCTGTCCACGACTGCGGGCAGTCATCTCGCAATGCACTGCATAGGGAGTGTGGCTGTGCTCCCTATTTTGAAAGGAACTCCGTGACAGGCAATCACGGTGAGCCACTCGTTCGTGAGGTTTTCGAAGGAGCTGAGATTCAACGGTTCGGGAAAGGGTGCGTGAGCAGGCCTTCCCTTTCCCTGTCTAAAAAAGAATTGTTTTTCTTGGAAAACATTCCTTAGATCTAGTTTGTAGATTACAGATGTCTGATGTTTAGTATCTTCGTTTTTTTTTCTTGCTTTGTTTAATTGGTATTAGTTCTTTGCTTCTGTAATCAACCCTGCATAATGTGAGTGATCGTATCTTTGACAGCTCGGTCAGCCCTCACTTAAAGAAAAAAAGAAGCATCGTAACGGCAACATCGGCGTCATGTGTCTTTTATACAACCATTTTCTTTAATCTTTCTTTCCAATTCATGCTATAATATCTGTTGAAATCGGGAAATAAAATTAGTTGTAAGTTCAGCGCTGTATCTGGGCGTCTCCTCTCTTCTGGTGTGCCTTTCATGCGCTGTTCATCTTTAGTAGATATGCACCAACTTGCTGAAGCTTCCGCTTTAGAGCAGTAAAAGAGTACACGCAGAGGTGGTGTACCTGCTAATGGTGTACCTGCTGATGCGAAAATAGTTCTTTATGTGCTTACACATTGCCACACATCCGAGGTCATAAGACTAATAAGTAAAACAAGAAAGAAACAAGCTATTCAATAAAATTTTTATCCTCTAAACACCATGCTTGGAAAAATGCAGCAAAGACAGTGTGCGGTTACTAAAAATATGTAGGGATTCGTTGATGCGAAAAAGGCAATATAATGCCGGAAGGTATGGTCGTGCAGCTGTGGTCAACGAATATTTCGAGTGATTCGAGCTTTTTGCTATACATATTATTCGAAATGAATTCACGCTGTCTGCTTTACCACGCTAATACTTGCCCTTACAGCATTCAAGACGGAGTAATTATTGTATATTTAATTAGACAATTCTTACTTATAGTGTTAGTGATTCATTAGGTACGGTGAACAAACAAATGTTCATAAAGACAGTTCTGGCAAAAAAATTTTGTGCTTGGCCAAATCAGTGAATCACCAATGGCCACTACTATAATCACTCGTTTTGCAGCACGTATTGTCGTCCAGAACAACTAGGCAAGGCTCTACTATCGCAAACGCCAGTGATCAGCAGAGCTGTGCGGGCTTAGCAAAGCGGCTTCTTCCTCGGGGGTCTTGACAGCAATAGTCTCTCTCTTCCTCTGCTTCAATTTATTCTTCACTCAACCATAGCAAGTGGTATTATCTCGGTTTCTTTCCCTCGCATACCTCTTTCTTCGCCTGTCTCTCATTTTATCTATTTTTTTATTGATATGATATCAGGGGATGTTGGCACACAAATAAGGCAACGGCTGCTCCTTGGCTTTTGGGTGTGGTGAACGTTCAACATGCATGGTTGCCAAGTAATATGCGAATTCATTCGTCATAATCACAATATGAGTAGTTCCGCCAGAACAGCAACGAAGAAAGACACAAACATGGAACGTGTATACAAGTTCGAGCACTCTCGAGAAAAGTAACAAATACGAATGTCAGTGCACAAAAACGCCCATAGTCAGTGAGAGGCATCTGATCGTGTAAACGAACCAGCAGTTATTGCATAACATAACAATACTTGATAACATAACACTTGATAAACAATCAGAGAAATCACGAAAAGGCGAAATAGATGAAATTACCAAATGCGCTAGTAGCATCCAGGAATGCCTCTTTCTTCAAAAAAAGTTTTTATTGCCTTCAAAGCGTATTTTTGCAAGGCCGTCGTCGGCCATGGGCCCCGAGGTTTCCTTAAACTAAATTGCCGACGGTCGAATGTTATCACCTTTTTTTTACTCGATGTCCTGCTTCGTCGTGATTTCTGCAGTCTAGGTGAAGGTGGCTTATATCTTCGTATTGAAATCCACAATCCCATTCGGGAGTTCTATCACGGCCAGTTTTATGTAGAAAATGCTTTGTGTAGGCAGTACCTAACCTTAACCGATGAATGAGGGTTACTTTCTCTTTATGTCGCCCATATAACAACTTTTCTTACAAACGTCAATACAGTGCAGTAATGTGATTCCCATAAATGCATGTTGACCAAGCCAGCGGATATATGACCGTCGCCTTGGGACCTTGGGTATCCAGGTTTGGATCGCGCCCAAGCCAAGAACATTTTTAGTGCATTTATTTCTCTGTCTCTCTGTCGCTCTGAGCACTTCCTCTCCTCATTTCACGTTTGCTCTGCCGAGTTGCGCCTGCCATAGCTGGAACGCGAGCATAAACAGCGCCGCCGTTCAAACACAAGCGGCACTGGAGAATCAGTTTTCATATCTGCAGAGGGGCGTGATCATGCGAACAACGTTATATTCGATGTTTTGTGCATAATTTAAGTATTATAGAAGAGGTGGGTGATTATGGCAGTGCACAAAACGCTTTGAGGTGCGGGTCACTTATATATACCTTTTTTCTTTCAACGACGTGTGACTGTACAGCAGTGTACATTGTAGTCATTAGAACTAATTTGCGCTTAACAATTCGGAGTCGCTAACAGCCTTCACGATACGGGTAAGGCTCAGTTTTATTTATTGAGTACGGACATCCAAAGACTTGAGGTTTATTGAAACGGAGTCGTATTTCGAAAAGATATGCTATAGTTCGAGAAAAAAAAAGGCGAGAAGAACACTTGTTTGGCTATGCTGGTCGTAACTAAAATCCCTAGATCTTAAAACGGAAAAAATATCTAGGGACTTTAGTTGTAAGTGCTTCGCGCATGCACAAGATAAGACATAGTAACAAGGTAGGGACTGATGATGCCTAATTTTATAATAATTAGCATTCTTTAGAAACTGCCCGAAGAGAGAGCGCACGTTTAGCTCATAAAATGCTCTCTTTACCATAACCTCGGAGAATTGTATCGCGCCGCTGGCCCCACCAAGCCTCGGAAGTTGCATAAGCTATTGCTGGTTCTGAGGTTCTGGGTTCAGTACAAGTTGCGAAAAACTGCAATGACTTTCTTTTTTTTTTTTTTTTGTAACGGTTGTTTCCGACAACATCACTGCAAAATTCTTGGCCATGTACTACTTAAGCCCTACGTTAAAGGGCATATTTTGCATGGAGGTGGCCATATGTCGTAAAATGACTAAAAATTGTCTCTTTGCACGGTACTATATACAAGTTAAGTTGCAGTGCGTAGTTTCCACTGAGGAGTCACTTCTGCCACATGCGCGCATACTTGCGCAATGATAAATGACGCAGTGTATAGTGTTGATTATGCGTCATATCCGCAGCATTTGCGACAGCCCGCGCGGCACAGCGAAGACATATAACGCTTCCTAAACGTAACACTGAACCTCAGTGCATAAGAAATGTACTCACTTCGTGGCAGGATACCTTGAGGAATTCTAAAAGGCACGGTAAAGATATGTATATATGTATCTAAAAAACAGCGACTGTGCCGCATCCTGAATCTCAGTGGCAGAAGTAGCTACAGGCGATTGCGAGCGCCTCATTAATGAGTTCAGCGGCAACAGCAGTGTATAGGCTGCCCATGCACACGGGAAAAACATAGCGAGGAAATGATTAATCTTGACACTACAGATAGGGACTCGACGAAGTTGGGTGTCCTATGCTGTTACATATTTATCGCTAGGATAAAGAGGGTTTTACCCGCTGACAGAGGAGGCGCGACATTCATAACAGCTACACATATCTACAGGTTACAGAGCAAAGGGCGGGGGAGCTTGAAGGCGCCGGCTTGAAGAAATCCCGCTGGTGTTGTATATACACGCTGTCTCACCATGAGTCAACAGTGACTCTGTGACACTTTACAGCAACTATGCGTGCAGTCAAAATTATGATGCATTATTCTCCCGAGCGAAACTGGATAAATATACTTGGGCTTGGCCGGAGTGGTTTGTCCGTTGTGCTTTGAGCACTTGGCTTCTTTGCCAAATCCCACGAAATGCTATGGTTCATTGAAATGAGCGATGAAACAGCGAGAGGTCAAAAGTTAGGTCGCTTAGGCCCGTAGTTGATGGAATTGTCTGTTTTCATTTTCACTCGGAAGGTGGCCTATACGCAAAGCCTAGCTCCAAGACCGCAAAACAGGCCCATCAAATGCAACCAAACAGCATGCACTCATTCGGCTTTAAGGTCTGGTGCAAAATAGCACGAAACATTGCTAGTGCGTGTGTCAGCGCCCCGGCAGAAACGCTGCACATGAGATAGAAGTTAAAGACACAAATGTAGAACCTAAGATCCAGTGGCGCACGTCCAGTCGTTGTGAGCGTCCAGGAAAGTGACACCTAAATATGACGCAAGAAGTTATTCACGTGCATTTCCCGTGTGTAATGCTTCTATAACGAACCGCATCTATAAACCTTTGGTATTAGTTATTTGAAGAGACGACGGTTGCCTATTGGCAAAGGCGGGATGTAAATTCGTATACAAAGGAAGCTGAAACTACGGCATGCTTAATGTGGGCAATCCCGAAGGAACATACTGATACTAGGGTCTCTTATTTTCTGAGAAATGTTACCCGCGAGCTTGCACCACGACATGCTACACGCGCTTTGGCTATTTGTAAACAAAGGCCCTGAACAAATTTCGGTTTCGCACGTTGACGTAGGCTGCTAAATTTACTTGCGTAAAACACAGTGGCCAGGTGTGACAAGCCCGGAGCACCCGACCACGCAAAACTTTGTCATGGCGCGGAAACGTTGTTTAACAAAATTGAATTTATCAAAGTGAAATCCGCTTGTGCGAAAAATCACGAACTACAACTTAACGAAATCCTACGCAAATGATAGCTCGGATTGTAATTTTCATGAACGAGAAAACATAATTCTGCCACAGGGAAAGTCAACTAACTCCAGCATTTTATAGAGAAGGCGCTAGATTTAATAAATACACCACGAGAACGCGATGCGAACGCTGTCAAAAATCGGTGGCGTAGCACATGAAGCATCTTACAGCGTAAGCCATTATGGGTTCGTTGTTTTGTGGGGTTTAACGCCCCAAAACTAGCTCAGAGACGCCGTAGTGGAGGGCTCCGGAAATTTAGACCACCTGGGGTTCTTTAACGTGCACTGCACACGGGCCTCAACATTTCGCCTCCATCGAAATGCAGCCGCCGCAGCCGGGATTCGATCCCGCGACCCTCGGATCAGCAGCCGAGTACCATAGCCACTAGACCACCGTGGCGGGCTTACGGGTTCGTGACAGCGACCGAAATTGTTGCGATGGCGTGAATTGATCCGATGCTTCGATTTGATGGTGTGATTCGATGGCGTTATTCTAGACGTGATTCGATGCTTCTAGGAGCGCTACGACATTTCTATTGATGAAGAGTTATTCTGCCGGTGTAGAACTAATATGGGTCACTCGAAAGTGTGCCACGCCAAGCTTCATGAACTCTACCTTTGTAGTCAATGCGATGCCATCTCGATGAAGTCACGTTCAAGACCCAAAAGGTCCCTGAAAGCGTTGTGTACACTTCAGCATATATATGGCTAAGCACTTTTAAGCACTTCATCACAAATACGTCGGAGGCATGCGCAATATATTATATATGGACAAACAAAAACACCCCCACTTTAGTGCCCCAAATCCTCTGCCAGATATTTTTAGCACACAACGTTGCAGGCTAAGTGGGAGTCGACTTTACGAACCAAAAAAAAAAAATTAAATGCTTTGATTTCTCGGTTTTGCTGATACAACTGTCATCATGAACCCCCATAGTAAACAAACGTACAAAGAAAACAGAGCGCGTAATTTCAAGTACTGGGCCATTGTAATCAAAATTTTACTCAGTGGGAGTAACCCGGACACTTTGTAGCAACAATTCTGCTAAGTAAATTCTTTCCCAGTCAACTAAATGGCAGAGTGAGACAGAGTTAGTGGAATTGTTACTTTTCCTGTAAATTAAAATGCATAAAACGTGAATTAGAACCTTTCGCGTTTACAGTGCACATAACCGCTGTCTTGACCACTTGACCTTTATAGTTACGTAGTAAACGCCAGATGAATGACTACAGCAGTTAGAGTAGCACAGTCAGTCGTTTCTATCAAACACGGCCCCTTTATAATAAATACAGTGTGGGCAAAGCATAATTTATAGGTATTCATAGCTATCTCTACGGAAACTTAAAAGCGAAAGCCAAGAAACTGGCGAATAATATCAAAGTTATGCTTTCGAACTTATTCTATCGAACTTATACTATCGCTTATGCTTATTCTACCATTACGGTTATGCTATCAAAGTTGTGCCATCGAGTATTACGAGTGTGCAACATGGCATAATGCAAAAGGTTCCCCTGCCTTACCACTCCCCTGCCTTACCACCGTCGCATATCAAATGCTGTTGCGAACTACATGCGACTTTAGTATGTTTAATTATGACGGATATGTCAATGATTTCGTGTTACAAATGTCACGTTTCTTCAGTCATGCCAGTCGTACATTTCTACCCAAGTTTTCGTGTGTACCCGGTGAGCTAGTCGATTTGTAAATGAGTAGCATTTATGTTTCTCATAATTTTCGTGGTATATCATAAAACTATCATCATATTAAAACTTGTACGTTTTACTCATCATTGTAACCCCACTCTGCAACGACTCCAATAGGAGTTAGCAGTATTGTCAAATAAATAAATAAAATCATTAATTCAGGTCCCCAAGAGTGCACGTGCTCTTCTATGCAATGCCCAATGTGCGGCGTTTGCACACGCGCTTCTTTTTTCCTTTGCGCACATGGCCTGAGTCCACTACTGCAGTGGCAAAACTGCGTTGTCCGTGGGAGTAGGTGAAAGGGAAGGAAAGAGATAGAAACGAGAGAAAAGCCGTAGTGGAGGGCTCCGGAAATTGTGACCACCTGGCGTTCTTTAACGTGCACTGACAAAGCACAGTACACGGGCCTCTGGCACTTTGGCCTCCATCGATAATGCGACCGCCGCGGCAGGGATCGAATTTTCTCTGGCATTTTTGCCTCCATTGGGCGGTCGCGTTTTCGATGGAGGCGAAAATGCCAGAGGCCCGTGTACTGTGCGTTGTCAGTGCACGTTAAAGAACCCCAGGTGGTCAAAATTTCCGGAACCCTCCACTACGGCCTTTCTCTCCTATCTCTTTCTGTCCCATTCCCCAACCCCCACGGACGCTTAGCCGCGCTGCCGACATGGGCTGCAGAAATGCATGTAAATCAGTGACAACGCGTGTGTAAATATACACACGCGTTGTCACTCATTTACATGCATGAGTGGGCAGTGTCAGGGGTGACTTACGGTAACACGGAACGATTCCCAGTTTCGCCCACTCGTCATGGTTCACTTCGTGGAGATGCGTTGTTTTTTTTTTTTTTTTTTGACATTTTTAGTGCCACATTTATCTGGCACCGTTTATTCAAGGCAATGTTCGCATCAGAAATGTTAGGCTTTCGCGTTAACAACAGAGGGCTCTGGCCTACCGGCTTAGCATATCGCCGAAGGACTATGGTCACGGTGATCGTACGGTACGTTGCGGGAATCAAAAAGAAAAAGCAGCAAGCACACCCAGTGTGCATACACTACATCCATGTACTTTATTTAAATATACATGCGCGCTGTTGCAAATCCAGATTCTTGGTTAAATATGGGATTGGCGTCCGCGTAACATAGTCCTTGGCGTCAAATTCCCAACCACTGAAATCATAGCAGCTGCCATTTTCTTTGCCATCAAGGTGGGCACACGTGCAATTACCAGCACAACTGTAATGGTTCAATGCGCTACACTGAAAAAGATAATAGATATTTTGAAGGCATTAATGCAAATGGCACAACCTCTTTGAATACCCGTGCGAAAGTATCATTCAGCTTTCACCGGAAAAATTTATGAATTAACAACAATTTCCGCCACTCATGTTTTCTTGTGTTTTCTTTAATTTACTGTCTTAGAGTTTTCACATTTTCACGTCATTTTCTTTGCTACCTACAACAACCGCGAACGGCAATCGACCACTGCACACGCGTTGAATTGATCCATCGCAGTGCAGAGTGAGTTACCGTGTGCACGCTGTGGAAGCGTACCACATATAAAATAAAATGCAACAGCAGCGTGCATTCTTCTGCATTTTTTTCGTATGTTGTGAGCCACCCGAGAAATCGGCCTTTCAATTTTATTGTAATGCATTCAAGCAAAGCTGTCAGGTTGTATGCGAAGATATGACCTCTGGCTCCTATTTTATGGCGAGCCGTAAAGGAACAAGAGATATTTGTGACGCACATAGCACCATACTGAAATATTTAACTGTTCTTTTCACTAAACACAACAATAAAATCACGATGAACAATTATGTGTGCGCGTGTAACGCTGCCGCATAAATGGTACCACATGATCTGCTGCAATATCTCTGCAAGTATTGCTCCCTTCCAAAACATCGAGCAGACAATGAAAAGCTTCTTCTGAGGGCTTACTTACGAAAGGTGACGATTCTTATAGCACCAAGGTATAGGCATGTTATACATTGGAAATTATGCTCTACTTCTAAAAAAAAAAGCCAATTTACGTGCATCATTTGTGACTGCACCGCTTGCAGGCGAATTCACTGAATAAACACCCATAATGCAGAAACTTACTTTTTCTGGACGCACTTTGAAATCGTCCGCTTTGTTTACGTTATCTAAAACACTAGATTCACCGGTACACGTGAGGCTGTAAAAAACAAGTGCAATAAGCGATTGACACCCTTAGAATTTCTAGTTTGAGAGGGATTATTAGCAACCAGAAAGCTTTGTAATCCTTCTATCGTAGATATCTTCACGTTCCATCTGATGGTATAGGAAGAAAACAGAATATGTGGATAGCTTCATGACGGCGTAATAAATTACGTGGGTACTATGCTCCTTTATTATCAAATGCTGGTGATGGATACCGTGCGGCCTATAATCACGATATTGCTCGCTGACGTACATGCTAGCGAACAGGTATACTAATGCTAAACTTGCATTGGTAGCAGCAAGTTTTACTGTCGCAGCAACCACTTGCTGAGGCACCTTTGTATTTCAAGACAATTCCGTTCCACATTGTACTTTCTGAAGTAGCTATGTCTTATAAAACATCCTGCGATCTGCGTTTCTTACTTTCGCATTGTACAGAAGAAAGAAATTGTTGCAGCGCATGGCTAAGTGCAAAGTTGGCGCCATTTCGGCACGACACATTAAGCAAGCTTCGGCTTATTGTTCAGATAGGCGTTTTTGCATGACGCATTAGGAGCCTGTTGCCTATTGTTCGGACAGACAAAGCATTGGAGCACGTTTATCGATTATAGCAGGTCTGGCATGACGTGTACCGCTAGGGCATGGCAGTTGCAAAACTTAATACCCTAGCCTACACTCAAGAGTTCTAGGCCACTCAAGATGAACTTTCTGTAGAAGATTCGCTCGGTCAGGTTTGAAGCGCCGAGTTAAAGCAAATAACGTGAATGCAAACCAAATTCAATGAATTTTAGGTTGAGAGCGCTTACTTACGATTTGTCCATGCAGCTAGCGCCTCTTACACCAGCGACAAAGGCTTTAGCTACACCCGATCTATTCTTTATTCAGGAATGCATTCCTCTCAGCGTCACTCGCAAGTGTTTCAGAAAAGTTAGGCGTTGGAAAACGATGTTTTTTTTTGCATAATATCCTTCATTTGCAACGAACCACATGTATACAGTAGATTTTCTACTAAAACGCAAAAGATTGCGGATATCGTAGCTCCATCGCGCTTCAGAAAATATTTATCTATCCCGTTGTTAAAAACGAAATAGTATAAGAAGTGGAACTGAGAGTTTTGCCTGGGAATACGACCTGATATTTGAGCCTGCAAACGATATGGGAATATAGAAGTTTTGTTGAAGTGCAATGTGACTACATTGCACTCCAACAAACGCAGGAAAAAGTAAATATGATGGCAAAGTCACGCGGCGTTTAAGTGGGCGCTAAATCATGCTGATAAGTTAGACCATGTGTCCCACCTGCGAGCTGAATATTAACGACCGACATCATGTCAGCACTGTTACGCGCAGCGTAGCTGCTAGGAGAAGCAGGAATGAACTTTACTTTGGAAACCAGCAGGTTTAGGTGGCTCGGACACTGCTTCTGTTTTTTTTTTCTCTCTAACATCCACATCTACTGCCTTCAATACAGAATCCTCGCTCCCACAAGTACTCGCCGCGCTTACACAACGTCCGATCTCAACAACAACGCTATACCTCGCAGGTTTCGTAAAAATGGCGCTCTTCGGGTGAAACAACTCTGATACCTTAAGCCCACGGGAGTTCAAATTCAACTGTACAAATATCGCATTTTTTTGGTGTGTCATGGCACAGTGGGACAAATATATCAAAAAGAAAGTGTCGAACACAAAGTAAAATACTAGTCGAACTCACATATAGGCTGCGCAAAAAGAGTATAGGAACATAATGCTGTAACATATGACTCTCATTCTCACATGGAAAGCTTTAGAGTATGATAACGTGTGTCTTTATAGTCATGACATCCGCGTACGGCAGTATATACAGCACCCACGAGAAATGCAATGGAATGCCGACGTTAATTATCTGTTTCGTACTTACAGGGAGAATTCAGTTAGGTGAATGAGTGTGCTCTTAACTTGGAACGATGAATGGCCTAATTTGACAAACCAGGAAGCAGCTAGCGTGGATGTATTGTGTAGATCATTTTACAACGACATCCACGAAACGTTAATGAGCATTTGTAGACGTGAAATATGCCCACTAAGATTGAGTTGGTTGGCGTTAGATAATCAATGTACCGACGTTACTACTTTTGCTTAAAAACGCGCCACATCGCTGCAACGTGTACTGAATAAAAGTTAGCGCAGTATTCATTGATTAAGCGTGAGGCATGGCACCTGTTCATTGCAATATAGTTGACGGAGAAAGGAAATGCTCAATTAAGTGCTCACTTGAGATATTTGCGCTGTTATTTGAATAGGGTTCCCTTATTCCATATACTTTGTGCCACACTGTGTTACGTGAAACAATGACGACTGATCCTACATTTCCAGCGTGCTTCATTCTTGTTTAGCACAATAAGTGCTGCAACAGCAGCTTTCTGTTCTTGTTAACGCTCCTCTATGTTGCGATTCCACAATAACTGTTTCTATGCTTGTCTATTCAATTGCAGCACAAATGCGTCCCCGTTGTAGATCACAAAACTATCTAGAAAGTTAGTTCATCAACTTCTGGGATTCTACATTCAAAAAACCACGATTTGATTACGAGAGTACGCCGTATAGTGGAGGTCTTCGGATATTTCGGCCACCTGGGGTTCTTTTAAGCGCACTGAAGTCGCACAGTACACGGGAGTGAACATTCAGCCTCCATAAAAATGCAGCCGCCGTGGTGTGGATTCGATCCCGCGACCTTCGCGGATCAACAGCCGAGTGCCGTAACCACTAGACCACCATGGCGGGCCAGAGAGCTTTGCTCTTTGTGCTACAGTATACTTACAGTGTCGAACGCAGAGGTAGCTTCTTAACACAGCTCTCTCTTCCAGCAATCCTTCATTTGATCAGCTGCATTATTGTTCTTGCCGCCATCCCGATTCCCGACTGGCTAGTATAGTGCTATACCTAAGTGGAGATTTCGGTTCTAAATGATAACGAGAAAGTTCTGTGCATGATGTCAACCAATTCATTATCTTAGTATTGATACACAACTGTTATTACAAGTATGCGTATACTCCAGTACATTGTAGACATGTTTGAAATACAGCTGCTCGTCAAGTGTCTGTGACAAACTACCGAGGTTGCGTTTCAGAAAACTCAATGCTCCTACAGCATTTTTATTGACATGAGTGACATGTCTGTTCCATCTTAGATCAACAGTGAAAAATACACCTAAATAGTTTTAATACGTGACTTCTTCAAGAGTGGCGTTACTAATCGTGTATTGACCGCTGTTGTGTGAGAGCTTCTAAGTAAACGTAACGTGCACACTTTTGTTTACATTCAACGACATATTCCATTTTTTTTGCACCATATATGGCAATCAAATCCAAATTGTTTCGCAATGCTTGTTCGTCAGAATCGCTACTGATGGCCCTGTTTACTACAAAGTCACCTGAAAGCATTCTAAATTATGATGTGATACACAAAGTGATGCCATTATTGAATAACAGAAATAAAAGTGGAACTAAAACGAATCCCTCTGGTACCCCAGAGGTCACAGAAACATATTTAATGGAACAACCGCTAACAGCCAGAGACATCTGTTTTGAGAGAAGGTATTGCGCTATTCACGCATTCACGCAATAACCTTGTCATCCAATTTGTAATGTCGAGGAATAGCGATCAGGAGACTATGCTTAGCAAGGTGAAAAAAGTTTCTGAAATCCAGAAATACACAGTCAACAATTGGCTTCTTGCCGACTGCTGAGGCTAGCTCATGAGTGAAATCTGCCAATTGTGTCGTACAGGAAAAACCATGCCGGAACCCATGCTGACTAGGAAGAAGAAGGTTATTATTAGGTGAAGGTTAGGTGTAAATCACGGGTTCCATAACTTTAGGTATAACGTCAGTTAAAGATACTGGTCTATAATTCTCAAGTCAGTCTCAGTGTCTACTTTTATGAATTGGCACCACACGCGCTATAGTTGCCAGTCATCAGTAACATTGGTATCGTTTAAGGATTTTGAATTAAACGACCTAAATATAAACATAGACGTCCCCGAAGGGTTTATAAGAAATGATGCCCGAATATCGTCCGGACCACTCGCTATTGCGGGCTTGAAGCCTTGGAATAGTTTCTTGACTCTTGACGCAATAAACGCAACATCAGTCATTTCGTCGACTTGAAAAGAAAAATCAACTGTATTAACTAGACTTGCGTTTGCAAGATTAAACTTCAATACTGAAGAAAAGTGACTAACAAGAAATGTCGACCTTACTTAGATCATTATGCGTATTTAGTCCTGCAAGTCTAACGCGAAGGTAGAAAAGAAATGTCCATCCTTACCGTATCTTTTAACGTATATCCAAAATCCCCCAGGATTCTCCGCGAGCATCTCGTCCAAGTCAGCGAAGTATATATATTATGTGCGTTTGATGATCCAGCGAGCTCTCTAAAGCTATGTTTGAACTCAACTAGCTGTTTGGAGCGACAATGTCATTTTATAGTTTTGTTGAGCCGTTAGATCCTTTACTTTCGTAATAAGGAACGCAGTTGTCTCTTAAAATATGGTTTATCTTTTGCGCTTTTGGAAGAGAGTGTTCAAAGGTGAATAAATTGACCTCGAAGTTCAAAAAGCTTGTTTCTAACTACCCCCCCCCCCCCCCCCAACTCCTCTGCGCTTAATTCATCTGCCAATATGTCGAAAGTAGCAAAGTAAGATCCACGTTCTAAATTTATTGCAGCGTATAGTTAGCCTTGTTATATTCCTCCACAGTTCTAGGGGATTTTTTTTTCGATAAAGACACATTCGAAAAGCTAGCGTCCGCCACAATAATATTACGATCAATTATGCCAGGCAAAACACGTATGTTTGATATAACGCTCCGTACATCATATAAAAACAAATGAAGCACGTTACCAGTGTCATCATTACGCGAAAGGTTTCTTACCAACTGATGAAGGCTATTTTCATGCATAAACTTCAAAAAGGCTCTGTAAAACCTCCTCTTGCTCTACCTGTCAGCAAGTTACTTACAACCTGCATTCTATACCGGGAAGATCGGAATCTCCCCCCAAAATAATGTGTTCGCTTTGAACTGTCTCAACAGAAGTCATTTGAGAAAACTGCTGACCAGAGGCACCGGAAAATCGATAATAAGATCAATTAAGAAAACATATTGATCATTTCCAGCCTGCAACTTGCAAACTACAGATTCGCATTCCAAACCGGAACCAACTCGAAGACAAAGTAAGTCTGATGTCGCAAAAAGAAATACACCACATTCCCTAGATTCGCAGTCCCGCCTAAAACGGTGATAACTAAGAGAAAACAATTCCTTATCATGGACCGTAGGATCTGGCCACAATTCAGTTCCAAACACTACTGCAAGCTCAAAAGGCCATAATAGTGAATGGAAGTCACAAACCTTATATCTAAGGCTTCTACAGTTGAAGATCAGCAATCTTAATTGACACGTCACCGAAGATTGCGACAAAGGTGACGTTTGAATTATGTCACTCGTAGTGCATTCAATTCAATATGGCTTATCACCGAGGCGTAGGTTATCAAATCTTGAAACAGGTTTCACTTCTTCCTTCCTATTATCTTTTGCAAATGTGCAATGCTTCTTTCTTTTTTCTCCTTTCACAGCATATCTGAAAAATCTTCAGTTATGCTGTGTGCAGTCCACTTGAGGTTATACGCTTTCGTTAAGACTTGCTGACGCGTCTTGAAGGAAGCAAATCTGGCGGTTACTGGCCGTGATTTATTTATTTATTTATTTATTTTGCATGAGGGGGTATGCACTTGACGTCACCCGCGAGGATTGCCAGCGGCGTAGGCGCCATTTTGCAAGTAGCATGCGCACGAATTCCCTGCACGCCCTGTGTGTGAGCTATACATCTCTTGATGACAAACCGCCGGAAAACCTCCTATGACGCGTCCAGACGTACTGGCAGCACGGGCTTGCGAAAGGACGGGCTTGCGAAAGTGCGATCTTCCGACGATGATGTCTCCGCCTCACAGATCAAGGCTCATTGCATACCCCCTATTTTATGGGCACGCTCTGTATTCACAGAAGTGAGCCCAACTTTTGTGCGGCGCAAGTTATGAATCAGCTCCCCAGCAACCTGAGCACTAGTCTCGCTTGCCGCTGAGCCCTCTATTCCAAAGAAGACCAAATTCGCACGTCTTTCCCCACTTGCAAGGTTATCTAATCTCCCGAGAACAAGGAACACCACACCTTGGCCGTCTTTTTGGTTTTCCTTAATGTTATCTATTGTTATTCGCATTTCCTCTATGTTCGGGAGATTCTCGGCTAATGAAGCCAGGAGTGTTTTCAGTTCAGCTACATCAGCATTGGTTCGGCTTTTGTTATCCTAGATTGCCAGCAATTAGGAAATAATTGTAGTCTGTCCTTCGAGTAAGTATTTCATCTCTGTGCTAAAAGGCCCTGTGGTTCGCTCAACGTCGCCCCCGCACCATAACAAAATTAAAAAATACTAGGCAGCGTTCCGCGACATCAAGAACTGCCGTCTGTGAATCACTCTGCGCAACATTTCGTGGTGTGTGCACCTCAAAGGCAAAAAAAAAAGAAACAAAGAACAGAACACTGGTGTGGAATCAGCACAATAAAATGACACCAAGCCCAAATGCGGTACGAAAAACCAACCTGCGTAACAAGCAAGAGCGAGAAAAGGGGTCATTGCCATGCCACCGGTCCCATGCCCATGTCGAAGATGTGCCACTGCGGTCTCTGTACCCGAATGCCAGAAGCCGTGCCGACACCGTCCAGTGTCCATTGCTGGCAGTTGAACAGCGATGAGAAGTCCGATTCTGTCAGTGCCGAGCATCTCCGTGAATCCCTCGTTGCTTGAAGTAACCGCTGCAAAACTCTTTCTTGCCGCCAAGCTTGCACGCATTGCCTTCGGTGGAATAAGCCGCAGCCACCGCAGCACCCC
Organism: Hyalomma asiaticum; assembly: GCA_013339685.2. Classification (NCBI taxonomy): domain Eukaryota; kingdom Metazoa; phylum Arthropoda; class Arachnida; order Ixodida; family Ixodidae; genus Hyalomma; species Hyalomma asiaticum. The sequence goes on from CM023484.1 coordinate 68,462,975, forward strand.
TGTTCAAGGGATTGATGACGACACAAGCTGCGCAAGCGCAGTAAGAAAGAGATAAGTGCCACTGCCGGCGACATGGCAGTGGTCCTTATCTGGGTCAGTGCCGGCGTTGTGGTCTTCACGCCAGAACCATAGCTCCGAGAAAAGTAGTACCCCTGGCTCCCTCTAAGAAAAAAGTGAAAGGAACTAATTCATTATAATTTTTTTACGCGGCATCATATGGGGCGAACTGGAGAAGAAAAAGTTTGCTACCGCTGTTGGGGTTCGAACCCGGCGCGCCTCCCTCCGAAGGCGTGCCGTCACCGCCAGACTACACACACAAACTTGCGATCGATGAACATATGTGAACCATAGAAATGCCTTGGATTTTCTGCTGCCTAACGGGAAAGAATAAGCGAAGGAAAGGAAGTTACTCGTGCTGGGGTTTGAACTAACTCGTGTCCCTACGCTCCGAAGGGAAATGTTTTAACCATTAGACACTCACTCAAGCTCGCATGGTGAGAGCATTTGGGAACTATACGAATGCCTTGTACTTTCGGCCAGCCAAAGGATAGGTAAATAAATAAATACAAGCAGTAAGAGGCACTCACACGTAAACCTTCGCTGCTCCCCAGTTTCTTAATAGACGAACGGCCACACTCTTTTCTAGGACTACAGCGGCACCTGGCATTATATGATGATGGTGAAGCTCAGAAGGTTCGAACATTCAGCAGACACGAAAAAAACAGAGACCGGTGAATAAGGACACTCCCCGTTATTCTTCCATAGTCTCAGAAAACGGTTTCGGAAAGCAGGCATGCCTGCCAGTCAAAGCGCCAAAAAGGTCGCACGCCCTACGGCGTGTCACTCTTAAAGAAGGAGCTGGGCGACATTCGAACAATCGCACTCTGTAATACACTTTGGTTGAAGCGCGTTCTTTTTAATTATTTGTCACAAAATGAAACATTTCACCGAATGTTTACCACTGGGGGATCTGCTTCGACTGCTTATGAAATAGAGCACACAAATCCGTAATAAAATTTCACGAACGCTGTACGAAACGAGGCAACCATCTACACTTATTTAATAGGGTGAGATTTGGCTGAAATATCCGTAGTTTACAGAATCCACTAAGTTTATTAAAACAATCAGGGTGGTTGTCCTCACCCGCATTTCTTGCTACCATTAAAATGCTACTTAAAAGCTTGCTTTAACATCCCGATTTTCTTTTGAAAGCTCTCCAGCCTTTACGGTGGTTACTGGGCCGAGAGGTTACACGCCCCACGTCTGGTATAACATGCTATATGACTAGTGAGTGCCTCTACGTTTCACAGGGGATGTCATTAGAAATCGTCGTCTTGGCGACCATCGTTATCGTAATCACACTCAGAACAGCGCCTTAAACGTCAAGATTTTGGAGCTGCAATGTAGAACAGCCTCAATAATAATAATGAAGTGGTAGCTACATCACTTAACTCTTCGAGACGCTTATGAAGAAGTCGTAGTATATTAATTTCCGACTAGCGTTGTTCCCAACCGTTGGCTTATAATATACATGCTGATGTAGCTCTTGCATACGTTATTAAACCATCGCAACTATCTTATGTGTTCATAAATGACAACTGGTCAAATCCAGGCACACACAAACGGATATGCGCCAATATTTGCAGTATTGGCGCTATACTTTCCTATAGCGTTGCCTACCAGGTCGCACATGCTAACCACGACTTTCGAGTCACTAATAAAAATGAATTTGTTTCGTTCCCCTTATTGACCGAAGTCAATTCCATCGACAAACGGAACGATGAAGACGTAGAAGGCTAAAAAACACGTTCACGTGTATTGCATATCCCTTTAAAAATTTATAATTCACCGATTTTCATGCTAACATATGTTTTTCAAAATTCATTGATTACTGTCACTGCAGGCCAAGCATACGTGACAATATGCGCGGAAAAGGCAGTCAATTTATCGTCTTGTGTTTGTTACGCCATGCCTTCATTCCAGTGGCTTTTAATTATCTGTCATGGAGCGCCAGTCAACCTATATAAGGGAAATGGGCGTGTTTGAATGTCCGACGTCCTTCAAGATATCGTCACTCATGGCGAACGATTTGCTACGCATCTAGTACTTTGTAACTAATTAAGAAAATTGCGCTTAGAAGTAATCAATGATTATGCATAATAATGTTAGAGAATTGGGCGCAATGAACACTCAGAATATGTAAAGATGTTGAGTCTCAATTTTACTGATATAACTACAAAAAAAAAAAGGCAACTATAGCATCTTAGCAAACAGCACCTTAGCAAAGGTGGACGGAGTATAATAGGAGAGTTTTCAGTCTGAATAATTACGCCAAATAGGGAGCAATTAAGAATTACTGTGAATAATTAGATATAAATTACTCTAATTCAGTTTATTCTCTGTAATAATAATAACTAGGGTTTGAGGTGCCACAATCACGACAGGGTGATGAGGCACGCCGCATAGTGGAGGGTTCTAGAGTAATTTTGACCACATGCGATTCTTTAACGAGAGCCGAAACGTGAGTATGCGGGTGCTTTTTTTTGTCCCTCGCACTGAAATTTGGCCCCCATGATCGGGGCAAGATCCAGCAACCTCGACCTTGGTAAGTGAACACACCAACCGCTAATGTACCACGGAGGCTTTACTGGTACAGCTTGAATTGGTTAAGCGTTCAATCATGTTACGCCTAATTAGATGAGCAGTTGGAGGACAGTGCTTAAGCGTTATCTGGTAAACACCAGTAATAGGACTTCTGCAGCATAGGAGGAGGCCATCAGAAGCACAGTACTCCGAAAGCAAGCCCAGGCTATCCAGAGGGCCAGAGCGGAGCGTCACGGCGTTCTGTCCGCTACGCGGGCTCGGCCAGCGGTTACAACGGCCTCCCGTGAAGGGGTCCTCACAGTAGCTGCTCAGGATCAAATAAAGTTAACAATCTGTCTGCCTGTCTGTCTGTCTGCAGATATTTTTCTGAAGACAAAATTGTGCCATGAGACGCATTAAGAATTCGCACTTTATTTTACAGAAAATATTCGCTGCAGAACTACACCATTAGAGGATAAATTAATTGTAGGTCCAAATAAAAGAGGACGGACCCATCAACACAGGCATCGTTTGTTAGTATTGCGATAGCAATTATTATGGCACTGTAGGTGACCTCATGCTCCTGAGCATGGCGTCTTTGGCGACGCAGGCTGTGTTCCGATTCCGGACTTCATCGCAGGCAGCATTGGCTCAGAACTCAGAACACAGCTTCTCGAGTTGTTTAGCGTATAATGCAGCACGTCTGGAGGACCCCTCTGCGACGTGACGCCACCTCAAACCGACAACACGAAGGTAAACGAAACACAGATAATTGCTATTAATTTCATTTCTTTCATCTTGAAATTACAAAAAAAAAGCAGAAAGGGATAATTATAGTTAGATTAACTGAGCCTGTAAGAAAGCGTCTACATGCGAGCAGCTAACCATGCCAGTGAAATCCAAGCAGGCTGCGCAGGCGTGCTCAAGCATTATCTTTCTTGGAGACAAGATATACTACGTCGTCTTTGTCTGCGTTGCTGCCTTGGCGAAGCTGTCCATTTCTTTGTCGAAGTGAGAACGCGAATGGGGTGTAAGATGCGAGTTGCACGCTTATCGTATCGGAACGCATCCTCGTTGACGAGAGCTTTTTTTCTAGCATTTTACAATTGGTCACTATTTAATGAGATGGGGGTAACAGTGGGTAACATAGCAGCCTCCCAGATGTGTTTCGGTGTGTTTACAAATGGCTTGCCACATGGTTCTAACCTGTCTAACATGGGCAAGCGTGTCTTTCGCCGAAGCGCGCTAAAGACCTCTAAAATTGACTCGTCCCTCACGCGCCATCAAGCTGCCCCATATTCTACACGTGACGGCCCCGAAGCACTCGAGCGAGACCCTACTCATAATAATTTACTAAATGCGAAGCCTTTTATTAATTATTATGAGTCACGGCAGCATGCGTCCTCACATGGTGCGAAGCTATGCACAAACGCCTAGTGTACTGTAGCAAAGGGGTGGGACGGCGTAAAGCCGAGGCCACGTGTGCCGCGCCTGCCACCGTCGGTGGATCGAGCGAACGTCTACGTTGAGGTCGGGGCGAAACATTGATAAGCAGTGCCTTGCGAGGCGTTGCCCGATGCCCCGTACCACGAAGAAGTTGTGGGTGTGCCGGAGACAAAACCGGACCAGCGACATGCCCATCAGCTTCGCTGCTTCGCCAGCCTTGCGGAACTCGTGGAAGCTTCATAAAAATTTTAAAATACCTTTTATTTATTTTCAAACTATTGCTCTGAGAGGAGTCGGGCCAGGAGGGCAATACATATGTGAGTACAATATACGAAAGGCACTCAACACAATGAAATGTGCAAAGAAATCTAGAAAAAGAAACGTTGCAGTAATACAGCACTTCAAACAGAGTTACATAAAAAAGAATACAGTAATTTGCATACTTCGTTACACCCTGAAGTGAAGTGCCTGATATCGTACACCGCTACAGCTATAAAACAGCAAAATCCCATCTCTGCGATGTATTTTAAAAAAATGAAACACGGAATTACCCTGCACTTTCGTGCAGGGAAATTTCTTGCTTCTCTGGCAGTGCCAGAGAAGCAAGAAGTGTAAACGGGGACGAAAGAAAGATATGCTATTTGGTTGGGGCAATTCCAGCTATTTAGCCTTCAGTTTTGTTAGCGAATTCCGAGAACGATGATGTTTGTGATAGATTTGTGTGGCTCTTCCATTCTCTAATGGCACGCGGAAAGAAAGTGTTTAAAAGTTTCATTACTGTAGGCATATTCAATTAGTTTATTTTGATTCTTTAGCGCGTACGTCGGGGATTGAGAAAGCGAATGTTTGTCAACGCGTTTATCCTGAAAAAAAAAAAAATAATAATAATGCCATGTACCTTGTATTGCCGAAGTGCATAACTTCACTGCATCATGCCTCTCACCGTACATGGCACG
>CM023484.1:68468059-68520845 GCA_013339685.2 Hyalomma asiaticum
CAAGTTATAATCTCAAAAATAATTCTTGCTTTACAGTTTACCATATGTTCACAATGTAAGTCGTATACAGGCTGTAACACATTCAAAAAGAATTAATATGACTACATGATTATTCGTACATCACCATGCTGCATTTCATGAAGGTATAGCGCATTTTTCAATGAAGAAAAGGCGGAGTTCATGCGACAAAAATTGCTGCTTTTATTTCGAATAACATAAAATTTCAAAAAGAAAAAATCTTGAAGTCATGTCGACGCAGTATTTAATACCGCGATATTGGTTCTCGTATTCCATGTGCTCGAATTCTCCCTAAAGTTTCCTAAAGAAACATTTTTTTGGCATCAGTTGAGTTATTCCTGAAGAAAGCTCTGTCCAGGGCACTATTTCACAACGACTGATTCAAATACTTCCGAGCTTTGTGTCCGGATAAAAGAACGCCTTGAGCACATGTGTATTTCAATATACCTTTCTATGATTACGTATTCTGGTTCAGCAATTACGTACAGTCTCAGCATTAATATGTGATTATGGCCAAAATAATAAACCCTGGAGATATAGGTGGGGGCTAATGAGGGCTCTGAAACTTATCTTACAAGACATTTCATCTTTAGGTAGAAAATAGCGGCTGTTTGCCTGGTAAGGCCAAAGCGTGATTAGATATGTGGAGCCTCTTTCATATATAGCGTTATACGCTTTCTAGTAGTCACGTCAGCGAAACAAGCATGTGGTGGGAATTTCCTCGGTGTTTCTTTGAAAGAGAGCCATGGAGACATTTAATGTTCATTTTCTCTATTAATAAGGTCACTGCTTGCGTGCGTATATGTGGAAAATTGAAAGAACATAAACATGGGATAAGTGCCACAGAGTAAAAAGTTAATGAATTTCTGCGTTCCGAACGAGCAGTATAAAAGGGTGGTGTTATCTCGCTTTCAGGCTAGCACTGAGAAAGCAACTTGGCTCGAAATGGCTCTGGTTGTGTCGATCAGATCAGCGATCATCGCCAACGTTATCTTTCAGGTCATGTGAGTACACCACTCATAATGAATAATGAAGTTCAACATAGGATAAGCGGGACCACGTCACCGTTTGTATGCGAAAGCCTGCATGGTGCGTTACCCTGTAGTCATCAATATCAGCAAATTCAGTTCTCTCTAGATCCGATTATGCATAGAAGAACAATGGCCAATTAGATGCACAAATTCAACTGGGACTTGTTATTTTATAACGTGGAATTAATGCATTACTGAAAACAATATGATATTTCGATTACGCATTTCGATGCGGGGCAATGCAAGATCTCAAAATGTACATAGATTCAGGTGCATGTTCAAGAACAATAGGTGGTCGAAATTAAGAGGCAGCCGTCAACAACGGCATGCCTCAGAATTGTATGGTCGCTTTCAATTATGAATTATTTTCATTACGAACATGTAAAGAAACAGTTCCGGGGGCAATTTTAATTACTGGTTCCCGAGACTGCTTTACGGTAGCGACACAAAGCGTTCTCCTTTTTTTTTTTCGCTACGCACTGGATATGGTGATTGAGTTGTAAGTACGAGGCACGCGCAGTGAGGGACGCCTAATGGTGTTTGATAAGTTTATTAAATAAGGAAGTTCAACGCTCCAAAGCATAAAATGATCCTACGATCAACATTCAGCCAATACTGTAAAGGTAACTTACAGAACAGGTTTTACTCTTCTACTCTAAAGCTCACCTTGTATAAAACACTCGTTCGTCCGAAGCTCGAGTATGCTAGCGCGGTTTGGGATGACGGCACTAGTACTGTCGTTCGAACCATAGAATCAGTCCAAAATCGCAGTGCGCGTTTCATTCTTTCAGACTATGCACGCACATCTGGCGTATCATCTATGAAAGCAGATTTGGGCCCTCCACTTCTTTGTACACGCAGAAAAGTGTCTCGCCTCGTTTTTTTTAAATAAAATTTTCCACAGTCGACATAATTGCCGATTGTGGAAAATTTTAAAAAAAGAACAAGACCCGGATATCAAAACCACACTGCATATCTCGTAGGTGTGACCACCCACACAAAGTACAGATTCCCTTTTCACGTACCAAATTTTTTCACGATTCTTTTATGCCCATTACCTCGAATGACTAGAACCACCTGCCAACCTCCATTGCCCAACTGACCAATGTCACTGCTTTTAAGGCTGCTGTTGAAAGCATTGCCTGCTCTTAGCAGCTTCATTTTTAATTTTTGTACTCTCTTCATTTTGGACATATTGTACCCACTCCCTTCTGTAACGCCTTCGCGCCCTGAAGGTACTGAAATAAATAAATAAATAAATAAATAAATAAATAAATAAATAAATAAATAAATAAATAAATAAAACTACAGTAATGCTTAACGAAAGCGAAGGGTCAAGGGCTCGTTTATTTGTTAGAAACAACTTAATAAACCAACAAACATTGAAGCCTAGGAAAGCATAGGGGAAGTTATTGATGTTCCTAATTGTGGTATTATAATTTTGGGGTAAGTAGAAAGGAATTAAAGTGGCCAAAAAGATATACCTGTCTTCGGTGGTAACCGAACCCAGGACCTTCGGATAATGCGTCCGATGCACAGTAATGCTTGTTATTGGGAAGGATTTTCACGGCATACAACACTGACCATTATGCGTACGCATCATTGTAGAGGATTTACAAGTTGTCTCACTTATTAAAATTATGAAGCCTTGGCGGTTTCAATCCAATTGATCAAAGAGAGAGAGAGAGAGTGAGATAGAGGGAGAAAATGGGCTGCCATTCAGCCTTTGAGCATGAATATCCTGCGAAGCTGTATCAAACACCGTGCCTGTATCAAACATCGTGCCTGTACCAGACCTCATGCCTGTTTCAGGCAAAATATAGCTACATAACCGTGATCCGCAGCGTTCGTGTAATTAGGAATGCGCATTGGAGTGGTCCACGCCGGTGGCCATACCTATTTGGGAGTGTGGCGCGTTATACTAGTAACACTGGCGGTCCCGACAGAGGGCGACTCTGTAACTCCTCGAGATCAATGCCAATCTATCTTATGCTATGAAACGCATCCGCGTTTTGGAGTAGGAGGCTGAGGGCATGAGCGCAACGAAAGAAAGAAGCGCACCGCACACGACGCCCTATTGAAGTGCACCCACACATCTTTCATGGCCGCGCATTTTTTTTTTCTTTGCACGTAACACCTCGCACTTAGCTTTCAAAGCTCGGCTCTTCAAACATTCGTGCGCTAGATTTAATTTTGTGTTAAAGAACTATTGGTGGTCATAATTACGCCGGAGCCTTCCACTACGGGGTGTGCCTCATGGTCATATCCCGATTTTGGCACGTAAACACAATCAATTATTAAGGTTTTGCGTTGGATGCGTCTAAGTTAACGAATATAGAATGATCTCGTTACTTCTTTTCTTTCTAGAATTATGTGTATCGGAGATTCATCGACCTCACCTAACACAAAGGAGGACGAGTATCCTAAAGAGTGCCCAGAAATTGTGAGTTTCTGCGCCAGCAACGTTCTTTTTTATGCGCATATGGGGACCGTTAAGCCAAACCATAAGGCGTTTTAATATAAGATCTTCCTCCTCAGTACAGATAAATTAACACCATACCCAATATTACTGTGCTCTTCAATTGTAATCTACTAATCGTACTTTTCATTTATGGACACTGAAAGAAACGCTTCCCTCTAGGCCAGACGGATCATGAGATAGCAATTTTCCCGAGACATTTCCACAGTTCACATGACATCATGCGTGAAAGTGCCTGACACCCATGTGGGCATGATTTCTTCATAATGTTTTTCGTTCTCGAAAGAGGAAAGTGCCTAAATACGTCAGGGCAGCGCTATTTCTGTTAGAATACTCGATAGTTTGATGTCGCTGCGACAACTCGCATAAAATAAACTCACATTTTATTAAACTCGCAAATTTTAATTGAAATCAATGTTAGAATTTTATCAAGTGTATCCAATGGACCACTATAAAAGCAATACGTAGTTTTCTTTTTAATTCGATGTGTATTAACTGGCGATGTCAGGCTGCGGTATATACAGGAAAGCAAAAGCATGGAAAGAGTTGTTTCGCAGCGTTGCAGCTTGTAGTGTGCCACATATTAAGGACCATTACTGCACTACATTGAAGGAACTACGATACAACCTTAATAATAACAACAGTCGTTGGCTGAGAATTACTTAGTAAGGACAAGAACGTTTTTCTAAACAATGAAAAGCTTTTTTACGATGCACAGCAACACGTTCGTATGTTATGGAGTGACACGTGCAAAGTGAACGCCTGCTTTATTGCAGCCTACGCTGAAGAAACACTTAAAACGGAACCAGAGGTCTCCTCTGCTTTTTGACAGTTATTGTTATTGGAAATTAGCAAGTGTAACGATATTACTGCAAAGATCCTGCAGTGGTTTATAGTGATGCAGTAGTAGTCGGCATCTTGTTTAAAGGAGGTACCATGTCTCATTGGTAGAAAATTCTCTTTTGAAAAATACCTCAACAAAACCAAATACACACGCGAAGGAGTATTCAACTGTAAACGAATTCTGGAAGCCGTTAATGGTCGAGTTTTAGAGCGGTGGCTACTGCTTAATTTGTCTTGAATTTATGTCCCGTCCTCGTAGAAATAATTGGGCCCTAAAAGTTCGGACGAAACGTCATAGTGCTTGTTTCTCTGTTGTGATATCCTAAATATTTTCATTTCTCTTTCGCAGTGCGGGGCGTTCAACAACTACACCTGTCAGGGGAACTGCACTTGTTATCAGTTTGAGGATCCTAATCAGAAAAATGGTTCTTGCTATGATTTTGGAGATGTGTATGAGGGATATGAGGACTATAAGGAGTCTATGAAAGAATTAAGTAATGCATAAGTCTTGGTATTTCCTGCAGTACACAACAACTGCTAAATAAAACTCTTAGATGTAGCAATACAACTCTCAGTTTGCATGGTACTTGAGGCCGTGTCATGCCTGGAATTTATGATATATGCATTTCTTCGGAGACATTGGACACAGCCTCTGTTGTTTACTAACTTGGGTATTTTCTAAACGGAGCGTCTTACAAGCGATGGATTTTTCTGGGAAAAACCTGTGTTCTGAAGTGCGATTATAACGCCGCCGACGCCATGAAATCCAAAAGGACAATCTTTTAACTGTGTTCCAGATAAAGCAGAATTTGAATTTTTAACAGTGGGGCTGTTCTTGCTTGCCGTAAAACGTATCTGGTATCAGAAACTACCATGATCATTATTTCTGATCTCCAAGAGTGCCGGTCTACTTTTTCTATGCAATGCTAAAAGTGCGGAGTGCGCACGCGTGCTTCTTTCTTCTCCGGCGCTAATGTCCTCAGCCCACTGCTATACTGGAAAAACTGCGGCTGGCACGCGTACCACCTGGCGGGCACGCTTCTTTCTTCTCTTCGCCTCATTCCCCCAGCCCGCTGCTCCATAAACGCGGATGGGTTTCATAGCGTATCAAACAGACCTCCTGCCCATATGTAACACAAAGAACATCGCACGCGCCGGATGCACCTGTGGTGTCAAGAAGTCAAGTTGGAGTGAAAACGTCGTCGTCGACTCGAAGCGTAGGCACCATGCGAGGTGCACAAAACTTCAGGCACCGTTCGAAGTCCACGGTTTGATCCCCGCAGGCGCAGTGTGTTATAGCGCAGCACAGTCTTGTGTATTGTAGCGGGGGGAAGGGAAAATGACGGGAAGGTTAGCAGCAGGGGCAGAATAAAGCATAACATAGCCTTTTTTAGTATAGTACAGTAAGGGGTGGGAATTGCTCCTGAGGGTTAGGGTGAAAAGGGGGACGGGAGTGGTCGAAGTATAGCGTAGGCACGCACACTACAGCATACAAAAGGGGTAGAAAAGGGAAGTGAGGGTGTGAAGAAGCAAAAACAGAAGGGGAAATGGAAAGCATAGCAGTGCCTGGTTTAAAATAGCAAGAGGTGGGAAATAGAAGTTATAGTGAGGACGAGAGAAATTATGAGGGGAACGTCATCACTTTCGCTGTTACCTTATTCTCGGCGCTACTATGCGGAGCGCTGCCCTATTTCTTATTCCCAGTTTCCCATTGTTCAAGGGCCAGTTCATGTGTCCGCACATTCAGGGCCATTTTTACCCACTGTCTCTCGAGGTTCAGGTAGTAGTGCGCCCGGCCTATTGTAATTCCGGTTGTAATCAGTATAAGTGAAACTTAACGAGGAAAATAAATACCACTGCGAAGGTACAATACTTGCAGTGGACGGCTGCCAACGAGAAAAACGAGAGTTCAATCCTCGCAGCGTGCCGCATTTTGATGGAGGTGAAATGAAGGTTCACATGCGGATGCGAAGTCAGTGCAATATCCGGCGACCTTTGATACACAGCTCAAACATTATTATTGTCATCATCGTCATCGTCATCAGTAGTAGTAGCAGTAGTAGCAGCAGTAGTAAATAGTGGCGGGGAAGTACCGAACAGTAGTAGTTCGATACTGCCCCGTGACGTCAGAGCATCTACTTTACAGAAAAGGGAAAGGAGGCAGACCCAAAGGTTTGAAGCCAGGCTCAGAATGCAGCATCCGTGTTCCCACTTATAAGAGAAAGCGGGGGGGGGGGGAGGGGCAGGGGTATGGTACCCAGATCTGACGTCATAGGGGTCCTGGGCATGTTTGTCGAACTGAACGGAAGGGACGGCATGGCTGTCCGCAAGGTCATCGCAAGGACGCACAGCGTCTTACACCTCGTTCTCAGAACTACAGACTGATCGCGATGCGCACTAAAAGACAACCTCCCGAGTTTGATCATCGTATGGCCCTTCGTCCTCATTATTTCTATTCAACACTTGCTCATAGGGGAGCGAGGAAAGCTCGACTCCTCAACTTTAGTAATAAAAACGTCTGTCGGGCTACCCATCTTGACCCATAACGAACATCTCCTCAATTTCGGTATACGTAATACTACCAAGGGGATTGCCGAAACCCAAGAACGCGCGTAACTCCCTCGCGCGACCACTACAGCGGCAAATAAATTTATCCTCGAAGAACTGGGTTACTCCCTGTGGCATACACGGGCGTAACCACCCCTATCCCTGGGTGCATTCCAGAAAGGTTCTAAGTGGCCACCGCACCTTCGAAACGTCCATCCGTACACAACAAGAGCCGACGCATGGCCAGAGTAGTAGAAATCTTCAAACAAATCAAGCAACACAACATGAGAGCATGCTTCCTCGACGCCAGGAAGTACCGCGTTGGAAAGACTTTGCGTCACGGCGGTCAACTTTAGCGGCAAGATTTCCACTCGCGGTTTCATTCACGCACTTCAGACCCCGAAGTCGCCAAGGAAGCCGTCAACGCCCTCGCCCTGCTATACGGATTAAAAAAATTCACACATATCCACGGAGTGAATGAGTGGGTTCATCGTAGATCGTGCCGAGTTCCTGATTAATTTAGTTAACGCGCACGCTACGAATCCTTATGGTTCAACTACGCACAAGTGAAATCTCCCACCGGCATTTCATTGCAAGTCAAGATCCAGTGCCTATATATATATATATGGGTGGCCGGTGAACGGTTCTCCAGCGCGAGCAGTCGGTATTTCTCAATCAAGAAACTCGCTAGAAGACGCTGCCTACGTCAAGCTTGTCTCTCGCAGGTGAGGGCGCGTTCTCCTTCTTTGCGAGCTGGTAGCGCGTTCATCGAAGAAAGAGCGTTCATCGCGCGCCGGCAGGCACGCGCCGAGCGGGCGCCTCCCACACGTAGCATCATTCATTTCTTTGAAGGTAACGCGCTACTAGGAACAACGGACGGACAGACCCAAACCTTAAGGAGCTTCGCCCCTAAAAAATAGCACACATCTCCCCGTAAGGCAACCCTGAGGAGTATGCGAAGCAGCCATGGGAGTTCTGTAAAGTTGCTCTTTATTCACCATCGTAGATGACTTTAAGCTCCGGAGAACGTTTCCCCTTCAGTATAACGGCCTTGTGGTCCGTAATGTATAATTCAGCTTCACGAGTACTCGCCGCCTCCGGGTCCGCTTGCCGGCGCTTCCGTTCCGCTGCAGCTTCGCGAGCCTGCAACGCTGGGTCGGCTTGTCGACGTGCCCGTTTCGCTGCAGCTTCGCGAGCCCTCGGCGCCTCTGGATCGGCTTGCCGGCGCTGGCGTCTCGCTCCATCATCTCGAGCTCTCAGCTCCGGGTCGGCTTGACAACGCTGCAGCCGCGATGCGATCATCCACCGTATCTTCGTTCATGTCGAAGCGCACTCCATGAGAGCTGCTGTAGAAGAGCGCGCGCCGGGGGAAAGCGATTGTTTTTATCGATGCGACGCTGCGCCGCCAGCGGTCTCCACTCAAGCTAGAGCACGCGCCAGAGTGGAGCGAGCGCCGGCACAGCTCCGGGTACTAGCGTGGCTATATACGGAAGACAGTGGTTCGAAGGGGGGACTAAAAACCTGATAACTGAAAGGGTGAAACTCGATGAAAGGCAAACACTCAGCTGATGTTTTAGCAATAACCTAAAGAAGATAACAAAAAACTTCTGAAAAACCACCATCAGGAAAAAAATTTGTGTGAAGGATGCACACTCTAAGGTGCGTTTCCAGGAAAGCGATTTCGTCAGGTAACAAGGAGACGGACGGCATGCTGACACATTTGGCGCCAGCTTTTAATACGTGGAAGACTTCGACAATTTTCTTTTCGGTCTGATTTCTTGATTTGAACAGGAACTTTGTATTTCTGAGGGCTGGAGTGCAAGGCGAGTTTCCTGCGCATTCAGCTTTTCCTCGGCATCTGCGATAGTGATGCGCTAAAGTACCTCCTGCATTGTTCGGTATGTGCCAATGGTGTTAGAACGGCTTATGATATCCCGGGGATTGCTCGGTTCTTGGTTTGTAGTGATTCTCAGCAGATTCTTATATTTTAGGCACATGGGTGAGTGACAGTATGGCCACGTGTCCAGGTTCCTGCTTGAAATATCTGTTGCTTGTTTCCAGGAAAAATTCAGATGGCAGTCTGCGCTCTGTGTGTCCTGTGTGTTTCTACTGTCCCCATCTTCTCGCGCAGTTTTAAAACTTCTAAAAAATACTTCAGCACAATATGTTTGACTGCAAAATGGTGTAACAAAGTCATTGCAAGTCTAAGCGCAAAACGTCCGAGAAGAGCTTTTCTGGTTTGTTGGACACGGTGGGCACCCAGCCTTCGTTGAGTTACTTTGCTTCATCGCAAAAACAGTTTTAAGGGGCCCTCTGTGAAAACTGCATGTTGGAACATGTCAAGACCATGGTGCCACATGTTGGCCTGGACATAAGAGGCTATCGGCTGAACTTCAACCTTTCGTCTTGGTACGCGAAAGCTATTCAGTCGTTTACAACCTGCCCCTACGCGGCGAACCAATTGTTATTCCCTTGTCTCTGATGTCTCAAGTAATCGGTGCGCCCCATGAAACTTACCCTGCTATAGTTCGAAGAAGACTCGTCTACGAGAACATGTCTGGTGACGATGCATGGACATTGAAGTAGCGCTTTATATCCAGGAGTGCAGCATGTGCCAGATGGCTCACAAAAGTGCGAATACTGTTGCTCTCTTGCAACCATTTCCTATGTAAGAGAGTCCAGAGGGAAAACTCGTCGTTGACGTCGTTGGGCTCATCGAGAGAGCACCACAAGACTGCCCATAGGCCACTACGTTCATGAATTGCTTTTTCAAGTGGCCAGAAGTTCAATTCTGTAGTGTAGTATCATTCCGCATCGTCATGAACATTTTGCTTTCTATTTACCCCGTTAAGGCTACGTGGACGTGATTGCCTGCGACAACGAGCTCCAGTTCTCATCTGCGAGGTCCATCCGCTACCCCTACGTTACAGGCTCCAGCGCACATGTGCGCAGCTGTTACATTTTTTGGGGCGATAGCGTTTCTAGATGAGATCTATATAAAAATCAAGGTAATGTATAGAATAAGCAGGGTTGAAAACGCTCGTGTTGCATACAGGCTTGAATTATGCCGTCAGTTTTATTCGGCCCAAGGAATTATAGGGAAGGCACTATACGGTTGCTTTGCTCGTTTCCTCGGCGTGGATGACGCGTCATTTTACGTCATAGTAACAATTTTTTCATTGAGAAGGAAGTTGTACATAGGCCAGGAGGAAGCCGGCAAAAATTAGATCGGCTCATTTCACGCGAAAGTTCCCTAACTGGATATCCAAGTGCAAAACGTGCCATCTGTGAGCTGGGTACTTCAGAGCCTGACCACAAGAATAGCGAGTGATATTGGTAAATATTTGAGCGTAATGACAGGATTTTCTCCGGCAGTCCTTCGGAAACGGCCTCGATCACAAAAGTTCCGCTTTAAGAACCTTGGATCCATGCGTAGGTGGCTGTTACGGAAGGACTGCTGAGGAAAGAACTGTGATATCTCCAGGAAGCGGATTGCAGAAACCCCAATAATAGAATATATTTCATATTAGTACCATACACTCTAAGCCGCAAAGGACGAAAACCGGAGTAACCGCTGCAGTTAGTCCTCGCGACCAGCGGTTAGTCTGGGGAGAGAGTAACTGAAAACGATGCGTGCCGTGCGCAAATCTCATGGTCGAAATGTTTCGTCCTTATTTTCAAAGGGACTAACTGAAGGATGAACGGTGGCATTTCGTCTCTCTACGCGTCGCTGTTAGTCCCTCTGGCATATGCTTCGGCATATGCAATTGTTTTTTCATCCACCGCCGGTGGCTAAGTGGTCGTGGCCTGCTGCAGCGAAGCACGAGGTCGTGGTTGCGATTGTCTGTCGAAACCGCTACATTCCATGTGGTGGTGGAGTTGCGGGGGCAGAGAGAGAACAACTTTAATAAAATAAAGGAACCCCAGTCCTGCCCCACGGAAATCGAACGTTTGTGCAATGTGTCCTCGAGCACATCAAGGGGGCCCTGGTGGTTAGAATTAATACGGAGACCTCCGCTACATTCAGAAGAACTGGACACTGCGAATTCGACACAGGACAATAGACAAAAAAAAAAACACACTGAAGCAAACAGTCGAACGGTCGAATCCGTGCTATCCAATATTTAGTACTATGAACCAATTAGCGTCGAGCTATGAATTTCGTTGATATATGCTGCATCGTATATTGGTCGAGAGAGGAGGTGAATTTGTGCAACTAAGATAAAACACAGATAAAGCCTGTCACGCTTATCAACTACTGAGGGCACGTAAAACTTTCATGTACCAGTCAAGGGAAGCTGGTAGAGGTAGAAACAACTTTATTTTGGAGGGAGCAGGGGCAATTTGCAAAAAGCACAAACAAGAACGCGTCCGTAGGAGAGCGCTCACCCCTCCGGCTGAGGGGCGCAGACGGCGAGCCCCTTTGTGTACCGAAACTCGCATCAAGTTAGTCACGGTAGGCAGTCGCGGTGCGTGCCTGCACGTGCAGCGCTGTAAAAGATGGTGCTTGTGTTTACTCTGTGTATTTCCGCGACCAAAAAGTAGTCCGTTGCTTGCGGGAGCGAAAAACAATAAATGCCTCGGTCGCAGCCTCACGTCATAATATAGTTCTGATCAGCTTAACAAAACACGCTCGTAATTGCAGGGGAAACAATCGAAACGCGCGAGTCTGTGTTTTGTGTAGCTCGTTTGTGTGTCGGAGCGATACACCTCTCCTTTTCTTTACGGACTACTTGCGTAGCCTTCCCAGCGTTGCAGTCAGTGGTGGCGACAGGACACTGTCAACATGCGGCAGAATTTTTGAGAAGTGTGCGCGCGCGGTCGTGGTGTGAATAGGGTGGCCGAAGGGTGATGTTACTAAGATGGTGTTTTCTGCAAGCACACGGACACGCCGAACGAGCCCAACAGTTTTCAGCAGAGATCAGCGTAGCGAGGAATCGACAGCCCGTTGATTTTTCTATGGATTATCGGCTCGCACGCCACGGATAAGACCACGTGTTAGCAAGTACTCTTACGGCTCATCGGACTTCCTATCTCTTCTAATCGCGCGTTAAGTATTGCTCATTCTCCTTGTATGTTTTGTTAATAGGGTTTTCTTGCGTGGTTTTTTTTTCTTTAACCCTCTGGCCCTTTCGATTTTCTTACCAAAGAGGCACACGTGGGAGACGTTTATTCTTTTCGTTGGAATCTTACCTTGATCTTAGCGGTGTGTGTGTGTAGATCGTGCAGATGTAAAACATGCAGGACGTTGTAGCGCTCGTAGTCTTTTCTTTTCCTCCCATTGCATGCTTTCTCATGCCCCTAGTCTGCAGTGTTGTGCGTACCTATTGAGGTCATGTGCTTGTTATGCTCGTAGTCTGTGTGTGCCTACTGCAGACGCAAGTTTATGAATATGAATCCGCAGCAGATACACGCAGGCTACTTTTTTTTACAATAGACCTTTTTCAAGCACCGCAGCGCCACCCGTGGGCGCGCAAGTGCTTCTGGGAAATGTGTGTACATCCAGCCGCCCAGCAGAGCGAAGCCCAGCCTTTCCAAGCGCGTCTTTCGCTCCGAGTAGTGACATGGGAGCGAGGCTAAACGCATTTTTTGCGTGTTTTCTTTTGTAAGCAGGCGCATAGCTGCACGGGACAATGAAAAAGGAGGGGAGCAAGGGGGTCATTCGCGGGGGTCGGACTGGTCGTACGGGGTGTGCGCTGGCATGTCTCGTCAACGTAGTTTCCCGGTGTCTCGGCAGTGTACGTGCGTTTGCGAGTGACCATGTGCTTTATCTCCACTCCGCGTGTGCGGAGAACACCGAGATGTGGACGCTGTATTCCTGTGTAGGTGTTTGTGTCGGCATTCCAGTGTGGTCCTACGCAGGCAACTGCAAAATAGCGATGTGTTTGCGACGACGAAGTAGACCAACGGGCAGTGTGTGCTAAACGAACGAACTGTGCGCAGTGCGTGAACGAAGTCTGTTGCGGATATCTCTTTCTAGGTACTGTAATTCATTGTTTTCTAATTAAACAGGTATGGTTTTCCATTTACCGCGTGGGTTTTTCCGGCTCATTTTGGTACCCCTTCGTGCTTGGTGCGTGTACTTTTCTTCTGTCCCGCTGGGCTCTGTTCCCGCTACTCGCTACTGTCGCTTGGTTCCCTTTTCAATAAAACTTCACTTTAGTAAAACCACATTTTGTTGACAGTGGTCCTTGATGTATGCTAGCTCCGCCGACGTGCCATGTCCAGCTGTGTCGGTCCAGCTGTGTCGGCGCACATGCGATCGCGTACACTTTCCTTCGATGCTCTGTAATCTTAACTGCTGCACGAAGAAGAGAAGATTTGCGAGCGCCTAGATGTTCACACGGACTGCTGTGTGTGTGAACATGTGTGTGATCTCGTTTTTCTGAAATGCCACTTTGTAGTTGTCATCGTTTGGAAGCACATGGCAAATTAGGCCATCATCAGTAAAGCAACTCAAGTATTCATTTGTGATTGTATTACAAAAGACATTTGAATTATAAAACATGTCAATACAATAACAAACGTGTTGCCCACACCTTGCTGCAGAAGTAAGGCGGCAGACCATTTGTGTTTATTTAATAAATTATGTTCAAACCCTTCCTTTTTTGTTGTCATTTTCACCAATTGCTGCATGCAGCCAGAGGCCTAGGCCGATGGAGACGAAAAGCCATGTGATATTAAAGGATGAATTATTTCCCTCAGTGGAGGAACAATTCATCCCTGAAAACCAGGTTTTGCCAGTTTAAACTGTTCGACCAACAGGATGAACAGTTGCTCTGTGGGAAAGGGGGAGCATCTGCAGGGATGAACATTTAGTCTGGTGGGAGCATGTGTAATGAGGAAGTTTTAGTCCTATGGGATGAACATTTAGTCTGGTCGGAGCATGTGTGAAGAGGAACAGTTAGTCCTATGGGATGAACTCAGTCTGGGGGGAGCATCTGCTTGGATGAACATTTAGTCCTTTGAGGGAGCAAGTGTGAGGAGTAACCGTTAGTCTCCTGAGGAGTAACTGCTAAGGGATGAACAATTCGTCCCTTCGCAGTTAGTCCCCGAGGGACGAATCGTTGGTCCTTTAGGGAGTAATGGTTGTGGCAATGCATTTACCCCAAGGACGAACCACAGACCCCTTTTCGTCCTTTGCGGCTTAGAGTGTAGATTCATGACCTCTCGCATACATTAAAGAAAACTTCTTAAAACAGGAACATAAAGATCGTTATTTAAGCCCCGATAAGTTAATAAGCCTGGCATGATGACGAGACGAGACAACACTAGCTCTACTACACGCGAGAAGGAGCATAAAAATAAGTTGATTGGTGGCATAACCTACGGGGTATATCGCACATGTCTCACTTGTGGTAAAGCTTACATAGGACAAAGCGGGAGATGCTTACACAACAATAAAACAATAAAACATTAGCGAAGTGGCGGCTGATGCTATCCTCGCTTTCCATTGTGTAAGATGTAGTTGCAAGCTGTTCGATCGCATTTTCGCCTACATCGGTCGCATTTTCGATGGAGGCGAAAATGCCAGAGGCCCGCGTACTGTGCGTTGTCAGTGCACGTTAAAGAACCCCAGGTGGTCTAAATTTCCGGAGACCTCCACTACGGCCTTTCTCTCCTCTCTATCTCTTCACTCCCTTTCCCCTACCCCTACGGACGCTTAGCCGTGCTCCCTACATGGGCTGCAGAAATTAGCGTCCTTTCCTAACCTAACCACAATCATCATCATCATCTACAGCAAGAGCTGGTGTGGCGTCAGCAAAACAGCTCATTCGCCATACTGCCACAGATGTCAAGGGGCTGCGCCGCATCTACCGAAATGACTACGGCGTTCGTCTACCTTCTCCTTCATTCCCTTTCTTCCACCCTCGTGAATGCTGGGATGTGTTTTCAACATGGCCTCTAGAATACAGCATGCTTTCCTTATCGAATCGCCGACGCGGACCCCTTACGCTGAGATTGTTGCGAAATGTTGAGAAGCGTTCGCTGGGCCTCGAAGTGCTTCGCGAGCCATTGCCGAAGCCTCGGATGGCGACGATATAGGAGTGTATAGGAATCTCTGCTGAGCAGTCAGATGCGAGAGTGCACCACTACGGGCGGTTTCGTGTACTCTGCCAAGCCAGCAGGGCTTAACACAACCGCGCAATCCCTGGGAGAAACCTAGAAAAACCCAAGAGCATCTAGGTACCGATAAGCTCCGCCGTCTCTACCTTCGCGCCATTAGAGCGAGCCACGCCCATTTTCTGTTCTGGTCATGTTTTCATTGCGCTGGAAAAGTTATCATCCGTAAATTTCTGGGTCAAACGTGCTGGGCGCGAAAACAGTTTATAATGAAAATTCTTGCAAGAAAACATTTTCGTCGATCTTAATGCTGTACTTATCAACAGAGAAACCGGCCAGCCAATGGTAACAAGCACTTACAAAGGACAGGTTTCGTTAACGCCGTAGAGTTTCCTACTAAAATACTAGGGGGAAAATTGGTGCTAGTGTTTATGGGAGCTTCAAACGAGGCGGTTTAGCCAGCATGGGAATGATGGGTAGGACTTGGATTTGCCTAGACTTCGTTCTTCTGGCTTCATATCGCTTTGTGACTTCAGAAAAATAGGTCGTTTACTACAAAATATTACACTAAAACGGAAGATATTGGAATGACTATGTGCGTGCGCAGGTACTAGTTGCTTTTTGCCGGTTAGAAAAATACTGGATGCTCAAAAATTTAGCAATATTGTGCTATATTGCAATGTTGCCTCCTCTGCTTGTGCCCAGGCGTAGCAACTTCCATCAGGTTTAAGTTCCAGATCTAGTTGTATTCGAACTTAAAGATATTTTCTCATGTAAGTGACGTGCTGACATTTTAAAGTATGTAAAAGGTAGATGTGTCTTCTAAACATAAAGAAACGGGCTTTCGCTCGCTTATTTTAGTGCAGGGTAAGTGCTCCACTGTATTTTTACAAACTATATGCATGGGTCAAGCCCCTGCGCGAGGCCGTAGCAGGAGCGCAGTGCCGCCCATCGCTTGGTGGTTGGTTTTGTGAAAAAAAAAAACGTGGTGTTAAATAAACAACCGTGCCGTTAAACTCCATCGGAAACAGCACCTGAGCTTTGATCTGAGCTGACTTTTAGGGGCGAAGCTCCTTAAAGCGGCACCCGTTCGTCCCTCGTCGTAGT
The DNA here is from genome assembly GCA_013339685.2 of Hyalomma asiaticum. Classification (NCBI taxonomy): domain Eukaryota; kingdom Metazoa; phylum Arthropoda; class Arachnida; order Ixodida; family Ixodidae; genus Hyalomma; species Hyalomma asiaticum. Next base: position 68,484,149 of record CM023484.1, read on the forward strand.
CGTAGTAGTGCGTAACCAGTCTTACGCTTTGACCTCCAAGGTGGTGCCGGTGGGAGATTTCTCCTGTCCGTTGTTGAACAATAAAAAAAATTCGCAGCGTGCGCGTTAACTAAAAGCCGAATTCTTCTGTCTCTCATTCCCCATTAGCAGCCATTGGCATGCTCCAGTAGGAAACGTTAGTAGAAGTAGAAGTGTTAAAAGCCGACGTCTGCTGTCTCTCATTCCCAGTAGCAGCCATTGTTTACCTCCAAGGTAGTGCCTGGTGAGATTTCTCCTGTGCGTGATTAAACAATAAAAATTTTGTTCAAAACGCCGTTGATTGATGAAATAAACCAACGAAAGACGCCAGATGTTTTCTAAAAGCAAAACGAAAAGACGCCAGATGTTTCTAAAGCAAAACGAAAAGACGCCAGCTGCTTAACGAAAGACGCCAGGTAAAGCAATGGTTTTATAATCAAAACCATATCGCGATACAGGTTTGTAGTTGCCAACTTTCATCTGCAACCAGTGCAAGATACAGGTTTGTGTTTGCCAACTTTCATCTGCAACCAGTGCAAGAACCACTTAGCTTACATTTCACCGACCACAAAGCGGTCATAATGAAAGGACAACGGAAACCAGCAATAAAAGTTTGATAAAACATTTAATCAATCGTTTCACGTCATTTTTATCAGGCGAATTAACGGAAGAAATTTCACGGTTTAACCGATGATTACTTCCAGGAGCTTCGCCCAATCTCATCATCATTCACCTCGTGGATCTGCCGTCAATTTTTTGGGCGTCGTCCGCAGGCGCGTCTACTACGCACGATAACTGTGCGCCTGATTGGAGCGTTCGGACGGCGTTGAATTAACCAGACAGCGGAAGTGAAATGCCGTAGTACAGGATAGACGAACAGCCTTCTGACAAGGGATGTATGTAAGCCGTGAAAGCGACCCTACGGTTACAGATTCTATCGCATCTGATAGAAAAGAAAAATAAACAGCGAGACCGCATCGATAAGGTTCGCGAGACGCAGCGCGAATGTTTCTAAAGTTGGGTAAAATACCTCCGTAAATACCATGTGTAGCCATACATCAACAAACACAACAACGAAACACTGCATGGCATCTCATCATTGCAAACGACTTTGGTACATGCTTCAGCCTGATGATCTCTAGCAGTGAAGCCAGTAAAGCGTACCCGATATGACCGAAAAAACTGAAGACTCCAGAGAGATAAAGTGCCGCCCACATTGAGCCTTGTTTTTTTTGGGGGGGATGTGAAATGCGGAAATATCAGTTGAGAGTCAGCGCTGTGCTTTGTTATTTTTTCTTCTCTTGTCAATGTGAATGTATACTCTGTACGCATAGCACCAAGATATGATTATGAGAGACGCCGTAGTGGAGGGCTCGAGAAATTTCGACCACCAGAGGTTTTTAGGGGCGAAGCTCCTTATAGCGGCACCCGTTCGTCCCCCGTCGTAGTAGTGTGTAACCAGTCTTAACGCTAGTACCAGATCTTGACCTCCCAGGTGGTGCCGGTGGGAGATTTCTCCTGTGCGTTGTTGAACAATAAAAAATTCGCAGCGTGCGCGTTAACTAAAAGCCGAATTCTTCTGTCTCTCATTCCCCATTAGCAGCCATTGGCATGTTGCAGTAAGAAACGTTAGTAGAAGTAGAAGTGTAAGTGTTAGCTAAAAGCCGACTTATTCTTTCTCTCATTCCCATTAGCAGCCATTGTTTACCTCCAAGGTAGTGCCTGCTGAGATTTCTCCTGTGCGTGATTAAACAATAAAAATTTTGTTCAAAACGCCGTTGATTGATGAAATAAACCAACGAAAGACGCCAGATGTTTTCTAAAAGCAAAACGAGACGGCTCGCGCCCTCGCCGCGAGCGCCGGGAGCCACGCGCTCCCCGGCAAACTCGACACTGCCCCGGCAAACGCGAGAGACAACGTTGGCGCAGGCAGCGTCTCCTAGCGAGTTTCTTCATTGAGAAATACCGACTGCTCGCGTTGGAGAAGCGTTCACCGGCAACCCATATATATATATATATATATATATATATATATATATATGCACTGGATCTTGACTTGCAATGAAGTGCCGGTGGGAGATTTCACTTGTGCATTGTGCATAGTTGAACCGTGAGGATTCGTAGCATGCGCGTTAACTAAATTAATCCGGAACTCGGCACGATCTACGATAAACATCCCGAGCTTCGCCCACTCATCATCATTCACTCCGTGGATATGCTGTAATTTTTTAGCGTGTACTGACATCACGTAGTATACGCGCCTCAACATTTCGTCCCAATGAAATGCAGCTGCCGCGGACGGGATTCGATTCCGCGATATTCGCATCAGCAGCCGAGTGCCATAACCACTAAACCGCCGTGGCAGCGTCGACAAAGGAAACGTACGTCTGCTACATTGCAGATAGGTCAACACAGTGACGTCTTGACCATTTTGACTGTAGCGCAGTCAAACTTCGGCTAATAAACTTTTCGCTAAGAAATTAGCGCGGTCATCCTTTGCGCTTTCGTCTATGTTCGCATTTACGACAGGTTCATTTCTGGAACCATCTGCACTTCGAAAAAATAAAATATAAATGAATGACTATCCTAATGCTCATCACTTTTAAGCGGCGTTTTGACACTGATGTCAATAACAGCTCTTATTAAATAGCTCTCAGCACAAGCGTAGGTGACGGAGTGTAAAATAAAGAGCTGTAGTTCCATCTTTTAATCATTAGAATGAATGCTGTCGCTTTGCGCTTACACTGCACAACATCCGTGCTTTTTCTGAAGATATACAACGATGCTTACTTGACGCCCACCTATCTGCACCTGGTGTACTGTTAGCGATTTTAATCAAACACGTCAAAATTAAGAAGTTTTGCGAATGCCAGCACAGAATAAGTCATATATATTGAACATATAATATGAAGTAATTTAATGGCTAAAGCGTACAGGCGCACAACTAAGCGTACTTGCACCACGGGTGGAGAGTTTTGCCAGCGTTTCTTGTTCTAATCATGATCATACCAAAATATCGAAAGCAGCACCAAAAAGAAAAATGGGCGCGGTAGGAGTCCTTAGTGTTCCCCCAAGGGCCGTTTCGGCGCTTGCCTGTTATACTCTCAGCAACATCTAAACGTTGGGTTTACATTAATCCCAAACGACACCTTTCTAGTATCCTCCCGATTCATTCAACCATGTTCGCCATAGGAAGATTCATTGCTGATTGTCTCGCGTGACACCAATTCTCACAGTGCTTGGATATGCTGGATCTTTAATGCATTTATAAATGCACAGCCTTTCTTGGAATACTTGAAATAGTTTGACCATATCTATCTATCTATCTATCTATCTATCTATCTATCTATCTATCTATCTATCTATCTATCTATCTATCTATCTATCTATCTATCTATATATCTATCTATCTATCTATCTATCTATCTATCTATCTATCTATCTATCAGGTGATCGAATGTGCACGCGCCTATGTCGGTCAAGGACAGAACAAAACAAATATTGAAAATCTGATGAGAAAAGAGTTGGTGGGGGTTATGCAAGAGACCGACATACAGTTTACTGCAACTTGCACTCGAAATGTCGACAAAGAAAGCTGATAGAGGGAGAAAACGGACCGAAGCCAACCTACACGTCCTAGAGAAGTCGGAATCGAACCCGGGTCCCCGAAGTGCGAAGCAAGCACGGTGCCACTCATCCACCGGCGTCTTCCGAAGTTAAGATATTGCATAAGCAGTTGTAGCGATGGTGTTTGTCTAAAGTCAGCTGCGCTTGTAAGATCCCTGCATTCTCTCAAATGTGGAGAATGGATATATAGGGACTTTAGACAGCCTCTCTTGTAGCAATGTCAGTAACGACAGGTGCGTACCGGCACTCATCATGATTTCCTCCTGCTTTTCTCGGTCTCGTAGGTATGATCTAACAAACGAAGTATATGATATGCGCATCAACGCACCGTAGCGTGCACTTCTCTCCGAAAAAACAATCATATATGCGCTAACGTGAGTGCCGACGTTACGTGGTACCATGAGTTACTATTTAGTCGCCACGGCGCTATCGACGTGCCTCGGAACTATACGTTATGCCCACAGCTACTAGATCTAGACAAAACAGTTCTGTACTGCTCATGACAGTTGCCTCAATGCCATATAATTGGGTCTGGGCAAATTCCTCACTGACTTTCGCATGACATCAATTGCCACAATATGTAAAACCTGCCGGATTTTCGTTATTCATTATTTAACTTTTCTACGTGCTAGTGCTAGTGTGTCCCCCATGCAAAAGAAAAAATTAAAAGAAATGTGGGGGTGCCCGCACCACCCGAAGGTATAGCAGGCCTAAAGATAATTAGTAGGTGCGGTTCGTCCCTAATACGCAACGATGATATAAACCGCACTGTTTTTATAAGCCGCGGCAGTAGATGCCGCGGCGGTTAAGATTGTGCAAGTACACCGTTTTTAAAGTAGACCTCAATTAATCGTCCGGATAGTTAACTATGCCTTTATTTCAACTTAATCCATGCTATCCTGCCCATCCTAAAAAACCATTCAGTTTTTATGACTGTGCTTCTTTACTCTCGAGATTTTTCCAATTTCGGGACAGCGCTTCAGAAGTCATGGAGGTCAGCCTCTGAGGTTTGATTGATTTCTGGGGTTTTACGTCCCAAAACCGCCATTGATTATGAGAGACGCCATAGTGGAGGGCTCCGGAAATTTCGACCACCTGGGGTTCTTTAACGTGCACTGACACCGCAGAGTACACGGGCCTCAACGTTTCGCCTACATCGAAATGCAGCCGCTGCGGCCTGGATTCGATCCCGCCACCCATAGCCGCTAGACCACAGCAGCGGGGCAAGCCTCTGAGGGATGATAACGTTATGTCGATGACAGCTGGAGCCATAAACTCGCTGAAAACGCGGACGTCAAAACAAAATAGCGTAGCAAAGAAAGAATGAAATCCCGTGCTGCTGCGATACGAACCTGGGATATGTGGGAATGCACCACAAGTGGCTGAATTCACCGCTAAATAGAGAGAGGGAAATGCCATTTGGATTCCACGTAACGTCTTACGTTTCGACGTCGCTTTAAAATGGTACAGATTAGCGGCCGAAGTTCACTTAATAAAACGTTAATAACGTCTGCATTTTTCTTTCTGTAAGCCAGAAAGCTACGTAAATGTTACGGTATAGATTACAGTAGATTTGACTGAAGGTCCTCCAGTGAGCAGCCGATCATAAGGGGCAATTAAAACAATGATGTTTAGCGTTCATCTGCTACGTGGGGAAATACCTGACTTTAAGCAAAGTTCCCCCGAGAAGTAGCACAGTCTTTCGCTGCACTTGACAAAACGTGAAAGCGATAAATCAGCCTGTTGTGAAGAAAGAGCATGCCTCAGCCGAAAACTTTCTACTATAGTACAGCACAAAGGAGGCGCAATCGTAGCTTTAACGTTGTATCGAGTGAATTTAGGTAATACAAAATATTTAAGTTGGTACAACCAAACGTCGGTATCCTTTAGACAGACCATTCAACATTGAAAGGAAGCAGCCGATCGTGCGAGAAAGTCAGGTTGTCCGAGGAATGTGCGCGTGTCGGCCTTACAAGCGACACGAAGAAGTGCAGTATAGGAAGTTGGATGAACGAATGCTTTATCACTATAGGATAATTCTTTTACTGGAAACTACAAATTTAACTAGTCCTCTCTCTGTTTTACACAGAAGCAATTGTCCATGTTGAACACAGGTGTGTTAATGAAGATTTCTTCAGAAGAAAGAAAATGCAGGCTTGAACTGATGAATGGTATATAGTGCCACCATATGGCATGCTGAAGCACAGGTAATGCGCTACTGACGGCCTGTTTACGAGCAGCAGCTTGCCGATTATTCTATCCACCGAAACCTGGGGTCCGATGTGTCACGTATGAAAGGCCACCATTAAAAAACTCGTTCTCTCTGACGACAGTAGCTTTATGCGCTTGACGCCAATCCTATCCGCAAAGGCCCAGCATGATTAAAGTTTCATTGGTATTATCGTAAAGAAATCCACGCGGGCAATGGAAGTGAAAAGCTGGTAAAGTCGAAGAGCAGCGGCCTTCTTTGTTTCCTATATGCCATCCACAATGGCACAGCAGAGAGCTATCGTAAAATAAAGAATACATGTGCATCGTAATTGTTCGTGAGTTGTATAAAAGGGCTACGTTGGCATCCTTTTTCCACAGCGGAACACGAAAAACCAAGCTGAGCGGAAATGTCTCTGGCAATGTCGGTAAAATCTGCTATCCTGGCAGCCGTTATTCTACAGGTTGTGTGAGTATATCCCAAAACGCAATATTCCAGCTAATCTGTAAGAAGCTCGAATGGTGTTTTTGCTGCTTAATTCTGTCATAAATTCCCTGTGACGCTTCTGGCGTTAAGGTAGTCTGGTGCCTAATGTATTAGTCACTTTTTAGGCAAATTGAATTATTAGCGTAATTGTTGCTTCCGTAGTGTTGAATAAGTCTTTCCTGCAACAATGCTTTTGACCGAGCAGGGTCACAAAAAAGAGAAAACACTGCAATTAGTAATCGCTGTTGCAAATCCTTTATTATTTTTATGCGTGTCTGTGCGCGTGGTAAAGGTAAAGCTGCCACCACTGCGAGCTTTATTGTTCGTGTTTTTATGCGGAAAGCATGAGGAACGGACTAACAATGCTCGCGATAAACAGTAACCTTATCAGTTTGCCTGCAAGTACAATGTATTGAGCAAGGGATGTCACTAAAAGGATCAATCTAAAACGTTTTATTCGGCATATCAGCGATATCCACGGTTTTGTCTCTTAATATTATTCTTACGCGCGCCGTATCGGAAGTTTTCTAAAAATGTTGGCTAAGTTGGGTATCTCAACTCGCTTAGTACACGAGCCTCTATGATTGCGCCCCATTAAAATGAGACCGGCGCGGACGGGATTGAATCTGTGTCTATCGGGTCAGGCGAGTATCGGTGATCCTTGTTCGAAACAGAACGTGTTCGCTTGCTGCAGCGTCAAAATTAGGGGTGTGGGTCTCGTTGTGCGCGCTGTAGATTTGGCGCGACTGAATGCAGCGCAGGTTTTCAGAACTGGTCATTCTCCTTTAACTGAGTATGTACTGTTTTGTGACAGGGTGAGAAACAATATGAGGGAGAACGGCAGAGCGAGAGCAACCAACAAGCAAACGGTGAACTTAAAATAAATGACGAGCATGTTTTGTTATCTTTTAAAACAATATAGTACAAAATGAAATGTTTTTCGCGTTCGAATGAAAACTTGCTTTACAAAAATGAGGTATTTAGTTTTCGCGAGCGCAAACGCGTGACGTCCAGAGAAAGCGTGGTTACGCAAAGACGTGGCCACGTCGCGCTGTCTAAGATGTAATCATGAATACGTTTAATTAGTTGCAGTGAAAAACGAAAAAGAAAAATCTGCCGCGTTCGCAAACAGCTCTCTTGGATCCCGCCCCAGCACTGAACACAGCAGCTACTTTAACCTCTTGCTGGTGCCAAAATAAAACAACCCACTGTTAATGTTGTACTGCAATCATACACCCGTATACTGTACAGGAATGATACACCCGGCAATCTATCAGACTAACTCGTTGTTCCAAGAACTACGTTGTAAACCCCACACCCCGCACATGGTGATCTAGCGTCTATGGTACTCTGCTGCTGATCGTATGGTCGCGATATCGAATCTCGGACACTGTAACTGCACTTTCATTGAGGCGAAATGCTGAGGCGCGTGTACGGTGCGATAGTGGTGACGTTAAAGAACCTCAGGAGGTCAAAATTTTCGTAGCCCTCCACTACGGCGTCTCTCATAATCAAATTGTGGCTTTGGGACGCAAAACCTCAGAAATCAATGAACATATTGTAAAAAACACCGCATGCGACACTAAGGCTCCCTTAGATGTCTAGAATGTGCCAACACCTATCGGACTGTTGCTTGTTGAATGGGGCACATAACTTCGCACGCGCTCGGTCTATTCATAGATAAGCGGACAACTTGCCGTCAGGAATGATCGAGAATGACCCGCATACATTCCTCACGCCAGCGTGGCAATATTGATGATCACTGATCACCTCTTGGAGGCTACATTTCCGCAGAAAGCCAGCGATTGGTGGAGAAATTTATGTAGGATTTTTTCGGAGTGTGTTCCGAACATATTGATTGATTTGTGGGGTTTAACGTCCCAAAACCATCTCTGATTATGGGAGACGCCGTAATGGAGGGCTCCGGAAATTTGACTACCTGGGGTTCTTTAACGTGCACCGACATCGCACAGCACACGGGCATCGACATTTCGCCTCCATTGAAATGCAGCCACCGCGGCCGGGATTCGATCCCGCGACCTTCTGATAAGCAGCCGAGTGCTATAACCACTACACCACCGTGCCTTCCGAACATATTAGGCTTTGCCGCCATTTGCTCGAACAAATGATGTCCTTTTTAGCATTAGGTTCTTTTACACATAAATAAAAAATAAGCAATGAAAAAAACAGTGCAATTAATTTATGTGACAGTTCGGCTGAGGCTACGTGGATGGGTCGTCTGCTAATGTGGACGCCAAGTGGTCTTTTTGTAGGCGACTTTTTTTTTTTCCAAACGCATGGAGCATGCCTCGATTACGGGCACGTATCTGAATGAATTTCTCGGGCTTATGATGCTAGCGCCAAAATATTATGGAAACTTGCTTATCTATCATTTTTATCCAAACACCCACAAGTGCACGTATATTTTAATGGATGTAACATAGAAGGAATAGCGAAATAAAATGAGTGAAGCTCTTCCAGAAAGCAAATGTCCTTAGAAGCTACGTTTATCTGCAATGTATTCGAGAACGCGTATAAACACGCACCTTTCATAGGAGTATATCATTGTCTCAGAAACAATAGAAGATATTGCATTGCGAAGGAGCGTCTAGGATCACAAGGAAGCATTTTTCTGGAAAGCCACGGGGCGGCTGCGCGGAATGTGTGCAATAAAAGAAATACTAGGTTAACGAAAACAAAAACAAGTTCTTAATTGGAATTGCACAGGAAGTCGCTATTCTTACTTCTCTACTATGGGGGATGCTATAATATCAGTAACTTTCACGAAAAGTTCAGATTGTTTTCGCTGGAGAAGCGTCAGCAACGACGCAGACCAGGGTTCTACCACGGTTGGTCAGGTATGCGCGTCTAGCGCTCCAAGTTCCAAGTGAAGGAGACGTGGGCCTTATCCGGTTGTGGGAAGCAGAGCAGTTTTTCTGAGTGCAGAGAACGCTGCTAGCCTAATAATAGAGAAGGAGGCGTCTGGTCGTACAGCTTGTGGGGATGGCCAACGCAATCTCCCACAACGTGGAGGTTTTTTGCAAGTGACTGTATCGGGGTTGAACGCCGTCATCCTGAGGCGCCAACATCTCTTTTCACCCTAGACCCTGGCCCTTCCACTGCTGTACGCAGGGCGCGAAGTGGCCTCGCTAACCTTCCTCGTGTCCTTCCAATCTTTCTTATATTAAATTTGGAAGTGCGTAGGCTCAAAAAAGAAAACACACACACACACACACACACACACACACACAAGACATTGCTCGCTATCAAAGCTTCAGTCATACAAGTCCGAGTCACAAGACCTCAAGATATGGCTTTAAACGCCGGCTGAGCGTTGCCTAGAGGGGTTGCTGCCGCCATCACTCTCGGTGGCGGCAATCAAGTGATTGGCTCATTGCAGCGGTCGATGTTGTATTCAAGGGGTCAGCATGAGCGAGAGTGACTAATTTGAAATGTGGTAATCCACCATCATCATCAGCCCATCTTATGTCCACTGCAGGACGAAGGCCTCTCCCAGTGCCCTCCATCCTTTCCTGTCCTGTGCGAGCTGATTCCATTTGATGCCTGCAAATTTCTTAATTTCGTCACTCCACCTTACTCTCTGTCGTCCACGGCTGCGCCTATGCTCTCTTGGTATCCAATCCGTCGTTCTAACTGTCCATCGGTTGCCTAGCCTTATTCATAGGCAATATAAATTATCTGATAGCTCGTTTTAACTACTCCTTCCATTGACACTCTTCCAACTCGTGGATTCGCTGAAGATTGTGGGCGTGAAGGTAGCTATCGCGAAAAGAGACTCATGGGCAATGGTAGTGTCACTTGGACGCGGTACAACCTTGTGATGGTTTCGCAGTTCAGCACTGTCTCAGTTTCCTTCTGTGGCACGAACTGATCGATGAAAAAGTGCATCGACCAGGGTTCGGATTCGGCCCGAGAGCGGGCGTTGCCTCATCACCTGCTTCGGCCTGCGACGTGCCTGCTGAACTGCTGAGCTTCTCGGTCTTGCTGAACTGCAGTTGGCGCAAGAGCCCACCTAGCTAACAAAAACACTTACGAACGCTCGTTTACACTCGCATACATGCTTTGGTGAGCCTTGGTGTCAACCTAGCTGCGCCATTTAGGTTAAGACCATCTCGGGCAGTCTGGTTATATGCAGTAAGGTGTGCCGGGACAGGCCTAATGCTGTTGCTCACGTCGCTTAATCTACTATCTTGAGCAATATGAAAGGGAACACAGGTACGCGTGGCAAGCAGCCTCGAAATCGACGTGGAGCGATACGCGGATCGCGTTGTGAAACACCAAGTGGAAAGGAAGGCTCTCTTCCACTAAAGGTTCGCACTCCCACCGCGCTCGCTTTTCTACAAAGCAGGAACTTACGCCATTTCACCGATAACATGGTATAGTACGATATTCGATAAGACCCGGTATTGTCGCAGAACATGCAGCGATTCGGTTTTCTTTTCTTTTTTTTTTCTTCACAAAAGCGCATGGTGGAATGCCAAATCCTGCAATTTTTGCGCATAAGCGCACGGCAGGAGTGCCAACAGTTGGTATAACAGCCTTCCCCTCTGCACTATGTTTCCGACGGCTGCCGCCACGTATAACCGATACCTGGGTTTCAGGTTCTTTGTCATGCCTTCCTGTGTTCCTTTTCATATTGCTCACGGTAGGGCAGACGGCATGACACGCTAAGGCAGGCTTCATAGCGAATTGATTCAACCATGTTGCAATGTATAATAAGAGCTCCATGATTGGGTTATCCTTAAAATCATTCGAAATCTTTACAATACCATGACTCGTCGTGTCGCTGCGAAGCTTGGAGTAAAGGTAGAAGGAGGAATGAACTTCACTGACTTAAGAGCTGGGCGAAGTGAATGACCAATAAGCTTCAGGGGAAGAGGGAGAGGGCCGCACAAGGTGGCCGAAAGTTCTTGTGCTTGGCGACGCACATTACCCTGCATACGGTGAGCAGTTCTCCTTCAGTACCCTCCCATTGCTCCTGTTACTTAGCTACTTAGCCCCCCCCCCCCCCGCCCCATAAGGCTATGCTGGAACTCACGGCAGGCCTCACCACCGCAGATAACGCTTCAGCTTAGAGAGGAGGCAATTACAGACGAACTCGCACATGTCGCAAAAGCAATACTAAGACCTGAGCCGACCTCAATATTTTGATAACACCGCGACAAGCATGGAGTAACTGCACTAAGCGTCAACCAACTTGGCAAATTTTTTTTTGTCAACTTTCTTCGATTCTCAAAAACAAATAAATGTTCTTCAGGTTGGTTGTAGACTTTATTCGCTTCTCCTCCATCCCGTCCCCATGTGTACGGTAGCAAACCAGTTATCCGTAAGTGGTTAACCTCACTGCCTTTCCCTCTCCACTATTTCTTCTCTCTTTCTTCGATTCTCATGCCAAAAAGCGGGTAAATAAAGTGAATTCCTAGCAAGCAGATCCAGAAGACAATCAGTGTGGCACGCATAAAGTGCTCCTTCAAACGAAGCGATTTTAAAAAAGATGAATTAATAAAATTGTATACGAGTAAACTCAAATGCACGTCGTTAAAGCTACATTGGTAAGCCCCTCACGATTATGAGGTTCTTTCTTACTGACAATTTAGTGAATAAATATACACTCCTTGATTTAGTTGCTCATGAAGATGTCTCTACAGTATGTGTGACAGCTGCTTAGAGTACGAAAATCTTAATATTGCATCCATCTAGCCCAACTCATAACCTTGGTGCTTACAGTCAATCTGTTGTTTTGCAGATATATCTGCACGAGCGCCCATGGAGTGGTATCGAGAAGGTCCGGCAATGACATTGGAAACATTGATTTGGTAGACTGTAATACGACAGTAAGTAGTTGCTAGAAAATATCCCATTTCATACAACCCTTACAACCTTAATACAGTACTCAGAAGAGAATTACAAAAATTAAAAGATCGTTTAGCTTAAAGCAATTATAACTTCACCGCCACATAAGAACACTGAATATTTAGCTTTTTTTATTATCTATACTTCTACATCGAGCACGTACCCGAAAAAAGCTTCCCTTCGGCCCAACGCGCTTTACGCCGTTCTATTTCTAGCTTTTTGAGATAATTAGAAGGCGACAGCGCTACGGGGGCAACAATGATGAAGGAGGTTTCATATATATATATATATATATATATATATATATATATATATATATATTGTCTGCGTCTAGAGTAAACAGTTGAGCAGGTTTGGGGGTGGGGGGTTGTGCTCTCAGCAAGGGTACGGCTATTAACGGCTATTCGCACACATGCATGCCTATGGAAAACACTCATGTAAGCGTATGCAAAGCACTGAGTACATTGATTGCACCGCGTATGACTGTTCACCTTATCTTCGATTCTTTTGCAGTGCACTTGGGGCGGTAACGAATGTCCTGAGAATTGTACTTGCATGGTGAGCAACCACTCCACTAATGGCCACTGCTACACGATTGTAGGCGACTTTCCGGACAACCCACCTCCCTATTGATTTCCACGCGATGTTGCGACACTTTCTTGATGAGGAGAAAGAAATAAAGAGTGTATTGCAGATACGCATAAGTCGTCGTGTGATTCAAAACACAGAATGTGTTCTCCTAGTCTATTATAAAGGCTTCATGAATGACGTTGGGCCTGCGGTTATATAATATTCACCCCTCGTATAACGAACAAAATGGTTTGCTGCGAATGCATTTCGAATACCGGACATACTTATTCCACCCACTAAGCGGTGTTGCGACAAAAAAAAAAAAATGAAAAAACTCTTATCAACGTTTCGTCGTTTCGGCCTTGGCGCAGCCTTCGTCAATGTTTCGATACATAGTGCCACGGCCGACACTATGGTAGCGAAAGTTGTTTTTGTCGTACGTACGCACGCTTTTTATGTTTTGTCATAATTGCCCGACCAAATGAACTCACCCTTCGACTCCGGTAAATAAGTAACACGTCAACGACACGCTCGCATGATTAACAAAACAACCTGTGTGTCCCCGATTTTCCACGGCAATGTTCACTGGCTGCAACAACGTTGCAGCCAGTGGACATCGCCGTGGCCGGTAGGCCAGCCCGAACGTTAGTAAACACAGATGAGGAGTATTTTCTAAAAGAGCCAAATCCAAAAACAGAAACTGGGCTACGTTTGGGCGCAGCTCAAGGTACACATATGCTTCATTCATTTATATACTAACTGTAATCAAAGGAGGTCAATTCCCCATTGTAACATGCACTCAACAAGAAGTTTCGAATTGAAATTGAACCAAGTAATGCATCTGCTTCAATCAAAGTTAGCTAGATCCACTCACCAATTGCTAGTTGAACTCGTGAACCAAGCAACAAATATAAGCGAATCGAACATGGCCCAGTGCTTGCTAGTTAATTTGCTGCAGTGCTTCTGGTTGCTTCTTTTTAAAGGCGGTACATTTGAATTGGAACACGGCGGAAATGAAGAGAGTAGGGACCGCCTTAGAGCCACCAATGAAGAAGCCACCAACGAAGGCTACAACATCAACCACTACATGCACAAGAAAAATATTTTCTAAAGTGCTCTCGTGTCAGCGATCTAAATAAAAAGCTTCAGAGAGAAATTGCAAGCGCTCCCAAAAGCCCCGCTCTGCGCCCCAAAGACGCAGGACCATTAGGTCCCGCATCTTTGCGAGAGTACAACCAACGTAGACAAATTCGTGATGTCAGTTTTGTCGTAAAGTATTGCGATATCGCTCATGTGCTGATATGCAGACCTTTTTTTAGGTATGCAAGGCAAGCGGAATCAAAATGGTTCAACAATAATGAGCCATTTTTTATGTTACATATATGTAAGAGCGAAATCCAAACTCTTTCACTGCATTGCAGTGATTGTGGGCAGCATACAGTTTAACTGCAACATAACTTTGAGATATTTTGGTGGCATGAGCACACTGGGAAAAATTGTTAAAATTATCTCAGCCACATTGCCAGCAGCAAACAACTCGCTTTTTTTCTCAGTTCAGCTAAAAGGGTCTCCGAAACGTTGTTTTGACATTGTGTCATTGATTAGACAACACATTTGTGAAATCAGTCACACCATAAGTGAAGCGAAGCACTCTCCGCTAAGGTAGCTACGAGCTTATTTCTGTCGCCTTCCTCCTTACCACTGCTGTTCCTCCTCAACTCGAACAGCTGCGGAGCGCGCTAGCGACGACTGCGCCTCCCCCGTCAGCCGCTGTGCAAAGCCCTCCGTAGCGACATAGCGCCGCGATGTCTTTACTGAGGTCGCCGGCCTCGGCAGCGCTAACCTCTGTAATAGTGCGCCGGCGACTCGTGTGTGCGCCGCCAGATGCCGCGACGGTACCGTTGGCTGCCCTTCAGTGCTCGTGACGTCACGTAGGCTCCGCTTCGTAGCACCCATCGCATGTCACGTGGTAAGGGCGGTTGAAAACGCTTCGAGTCGAGTCGCGTCGATCTCTCATGATGTGCGTATTTAAAAGTTTGTAGTAAATTACACGCTTAGCGCAGAGTGTTGATATTGTTACGCTAATGATCACAAGGACTCGGGCTATCGGCACATCGCATTTGTACATCACCAAAACCGTTTCAGGGTCCCATTAATGTGGACTTGAACCTTTAGATAAAGAAAGGAAACCGCGTCACACATTGCTTTCTTAATCTCTGGAGTCCTTTTTGGGAGGATTTCTCACAGTTTATCGCTATATACGCAACGTAAGTGAAAAGTGCCAACTTTAATTATATTTGCCTGAGACGTAAACCACTAGCACAGTATGTAAAGAGAGAGAGAAACGAATAAAACAAAAGAACGTGACAGACCAGAATAGATAAAGGGAAATAGAGTGCGAAAGATGCATAGATCGAAGGTTTTGCACAGGTTACAGAAAGGTTTCAAATGATTGATAACAATAGATCAAAGTAAAACAAAACGTATACAGTTCCGGATATATAGAAATAAACACGATACAAGTGGACAAAACTGACTAAAAGTGGCAGGAAACTAACAGTGGAGTAAACATATTCGAAAAACAGAAATCAATAGATAACCACTAAGATCTATAAGTCAGCGCTATGTAATAATGGACGGACAGGGAAATGTGCCCAGCGCTCAGGGAAAACACTGTTTGACTGATGTGAAAAGAAAAAAAATGCTTCAGAAATTTGACATGCAATTGATGTGTGTGTCCCAGTGTATGAATGACCGAATGAAGGAAAACAGAAAGAAAAAATAAAAGATAAAGATAACGTAAACAACAGTCGTAAGTGAGAAATAGTAAATGTCATAAGGCTTCGCCGTCAAGGTCGCCTTAGCATGTGTTGAAAGACCACATTGAACTTTTTTTAATTATGGTGTGGTGCATGCAGCGACTGCACGTGCGCGGCGGTGTGCGCTGGTCCTCCCATTTTCGATTGAATCAAATGGTGTTCGCTATAATTCTACTTATTTCATCTTTGGTTACGATTTTCAAGGCCAGAAAATTATTAGGATCGCTATACTTGCTACAGGTATCCTTAAATAAGGCTCTTTGAAATCAGCACATACTACTGTGAGTGTGCCCGACGCCTTTGAGTGCGCTTTCCATTGCGTGCCTTACTAGCATCGCATTGGAGACCTTGAGAGATGATTGAACATTTCAGGCTGGATTCCTACTTTGTTGGCCACGTTTGAACTCTCACAAATCGCTGTCTTTGAGAAAGAGTTGCCAGTACGATGAAGATCTCGCAATTCCAACGTGTATAACGCTAGCCGCGTCATCGACGCTGAGAGTCAAGCAAGGCGTTCTATGTACGGTAAAAACATTTTTATGATACTTAATTTGTTGAAACGCGTAAATAGGCCGAAAACCATTGCATAAGTTTTGCCACTCACACTCACTCAGCCTCGCACCTGCTCGTGATGTTTAGTCGTACTGAATCTGACTCAATAGGGCTGTGTTTAGCAAAACAGACAGTTGGGCGAGTTGGTGACAGATCATCTTGATGTTTGAAGCAGCATAAAGAAGCGGAGCACAAGGAAGGAAACAGACCGAACTACCGCTGGCTCGTAGACCCGCAATCAGTTTGCCTAAGAAAACTCAGGCTCACGTACAGACGAGCCAATAGAGCACGTACAACAGTGATTCAGAGGAATAGATCGTTAACGATGTAATTCTAAAAACGGCACTTCACGATAGCTGAGCGTGGTTCGGCACTGCCCATATGCACGCTTAGCCGTGCTTCAGAATAGGCTGCAGAAAACGGCGAGCTCTCCCTAACCGAACAACAATTATATGTACGACGCTAGACGGCGTCGCATCACCGTTGAGTGTTGAATGCCAAGGGCTCTTGACACTGCAGTTGGATGGATGGATGGATGCTGGATGGATGCTATGAGCGTCCCCTTTGTAACGGGGCGGTGACATGTGCGCCACCAGGCTCGTAGAACTTTTTTTTTCTCTCTTTAAATTTTCCTCATGCGTTTTAAATTTACTTCAATCAAATCGATCATACATATAGCAAAAACGGAAATTCATAGCCCAGTTCCCTGCCCCTTATGGCAGAAAGTCCATATTTTTTTTATAATTATTTTTGTCCTTCTCTCTAGTTTTCTGCCACCAGTATTCTAACCGTCTCTTACTTATTTCAATCGCGGCTATGTTCAGCTTCCCGTTGTTCGCCCTAAAACCCAAGGCTTCCTGTAGGGTGGTGCCCAAACGTACACCTGGGTGGATATTTCCGCATTCAATCAGAACATGCTCCGTCGTTTCCGTATCTTCCTCACAGCATGTGCATTTTGGAGACCTTGAGGTCTCCAAAATGCCTGAGGTCGCCGCGCCACCTGCCGTGGCGAAAGCGCAACTTCGACCAGGAGATCGTGCTCTCGAGTTTAGCCGGCGGAATGAGAGAGAGAATGAAATGAGAAAGGAAAAGGAATGACAGGAGAAATGCATGCATTGCAATGATCTGCGTATTGTTAATATGATATTAGTGGCGGCATTTCCTTAGGACAACAATAAATATTGCAGAACAAAAGCATAATATTGTTACAGCGCGTCAGTGGTTACAGCGCGTCAGAGAAGCGCGCAGAGAAGACGACGTTGCGTTGTTGATGCGATCGCGACCGCCTCGGGGCCTCGGCATTTGCTTACGCATTAAAAGCCCCTGAAACCTACGTGGTTCGGTTCGTAACAATATTTCAGTAGGAATGCATGAAACTATCGAATGCAGTTATGCAATGCCACAAGACAAGCTTGTCTTAACTACAGTGTGTGTGCAGCGACTGCGTAAAAGTCAAACAAAAGTTATTAGTAGCAGTCAGGTCACTCGCTTTGTTCACATACTTCCATTGAAAATTGGGGCAGCGTCTCTACACCAAGAGTTTTAGAAAAAAAGTCGTTCGAGATGGAGTTGAAAGGAGAGAACACAATGACAATATCCGGCCAGTTTCCGTGTTTTCAAACGAGCGTAGGGCGCGCGACGAGTTAACATATCCACGCGGACTGCCTCAGCTGCGGCGTCCTCTCGGTATGGTCCCCGAGACTTGGAGTCCAGGCGTAATAACCAGTGTGCAGGGACGCCGCTCGAAACTGAGCACTACAGGCTGTAAATATATTCAGCAGCCGACCTGCTTAAACCTTTTGCCCACTTCTTGTAAAATCACGGGTAAATGTAAAATGACGGCTAATGGCGGTTTCCTATTAGCCCGATTTTGTCAGGGCATAGAAATGTGGCGTCTGCCATCACTTGATGTCAGAGTTTGTTTGAGAAGAGCGTGCTTAGAAAGAGATATAAAGTCTCTGAATATTTTTCCGTTTCTTAAAAGAAGCGAAATATCTAGGGACCTTATAGATATCGACCCTCCACACGCCACGTGACCACATAATTTGTGGCGGCTGCGCCTTTTCTTTCCTGGGCTTTTGTTTCTGAAAACACCTGGATTAATTTTCTTGCACCTTTGCTGAAGGCGCGATGAACGAGTTGAAGGTAAATTTTCGTTTCATATCTCTTGTACCATTTCACGGTAATTCGAAGAGTTATATTACGCAGGTGAAATGTGATAGCTTCCAGCGTGAAAAAAAAATTATTTCTCGCAAGCTTATATCCGTCTTCGCCTTAGAATGTTGCGTTCAATGTAACTTGTGGAGAGCTGTTTATCGTCGTGTGACGGACGTGCCTAACCAAATAATTATAATTATTTGACTTGAATAAGGGATAACTCAGAAATACTGTTACGCGCTATTCCGCACAGTTAGCGACGCATCCTGCCGAGCCTGGAGGAATGCACCAAGAAGATGAAGACGACGATCAGAGCAGCGCTCGTGCTGATGCTCTGCTATCTTGTTTGCTGCTGTCTTCCCTTCCATATATTGTGTAAATACACTACTCTGGTTATTATTATCCCCCTGGCAATACCAAGACCATCAGTGTGTTTTCAGGCTCAAATTATTATTTTTTTAACTTACGGCGAGGCTCACAAATACTGTTTTCTTCAATGTTTAATATTGTGTATGGAAACAACCACAAGAAACGTTTATGCGGCCAGGCACGAAAACATGAAAAGGGAAGCAGAAAGAAGAAGACCTTTCTTTGTTTCAGCTTCTCAGTATATGCACCGCGAACCCGCTCTTGCTGGTTACTACTCTCTCTTGTGCTCACTTGCGTGCCTTCCTCACTCATAGGGCGTGTCGCTATCGTATAGGCGAACCTGTCTTAGCTCCAGGATCGTATTGGAGTTTACTCCCCAGCGTCTACGACGGTTGCAGGGAAGTGCCGATACTGCGGGGGCACTTCGGAAGTCGTAAAGCGCAAGTGAACCGCACGACAAGCCGCAGTTCTCTGGGACTAGAAGTCAGCAATTCGACAGCTTTCTCGAGAAGCCCCTCCAAGCAAGTTCTTCCAAGATTCGCAAGCATCGTCGAAGCAAAAATAAAAAATAAAACTGGCCAACAAGGAACTAAGACAACGTTACAATCTACGCCTTTGAATGTTGGTAGGAGCGGCAACAAAAGACCATATACCTTATTCAGCGGAGTACTTTCAAGGCGACTGTAACAGCTCCTGTTAATCAGCAATTACCGAAAAAAAAAATTCGAGGCCATTTCCGCTCTTCATGAAAGTTACCACACCAGCCTCGTGTGAAAAGGCGAATTAGCCACGTCGGGTCAGCCCTGCTGAAAAGAGTTTTAAGAAGGTGGGACTGCGCTCCTGTATCGTCTTAAAAAGTGAGAGGTGCGGCTTCACCGTTGTGTGCAGAGTGCAATCAAGCGGGAGTCAATGACCACTGCAGCTGGTCCTGAAGCGCTTTTGCCCTTACAGTATGTAAAGGGCGTTTATTGAAGGCTGGCGGCACACCCGACCGGTAGCTTGTTCAACGGCTGAAAGCACGAGCCCCGAGAGCGAGCGGCGAGCACGAGCAGTGCGCGTTAGATCCAGACCCACTAGATCACACCGGAGAGCCTACCCCACCATAGGGTTGGTTACTTTTCGCTACAATTACCCCCGGGATGCAAAGGGAGCCGTCCGGCGACCTAGCAGTTCGTTACTACGAGTGGATCATAGTACGGCTTGAGGCGCTCGACGTTGACAATGTCGCGTCCACGACGGCGCATGTCCGAAGACGGGTCGACGGGTTCAATCACGTAGTTGACAGGTGATGCGCGTTCAACAACTCGATAGGGGCCTTCATACTTTGGCAGTAACTTTGAGGAGAGAGAGAAAGAGAGAGAAAACATTTATTTGAATGAGGCCAGGCGCAGCGGTAGGAATGGAGAGCCACACCAGCGCTCCAGGGAGGAAGGTGGGTGCAGAGGTAGGGTCGCCGCGAATGCTCTTCTGACGCTCTTGGTCGCTGGACGTAAAGGCCCGTGCGAGGTCGCGGCACTCCTCGGCGTACGTCACTGTGTCAGATATGGGCGCATACTCAGAAGTATGTGGGCGGTACGGTAGAATTGTGTCCATAGTGTGCGACGGGTGCCGACCGTACAGTAGAAAATAGGGTGAAAAGCCCGTGGTGCTCTGCGTAGCGGTGTTGTACGCGTAGGTCACAAATGGTAGAATGATGTCCCAATTCGTGTGGTCCGAGGCGACGTACATTGAAAGCATGTCGCCGAGCGTGCGGTTGAAGCGCTCCGTAAGCCCATTGGTTTGAGGGTGGTACGCCGTAGTCGTACGGTGAACCACGTGGCACTCTTTAAGAATAGCTTCAACGACTTCAGAAAGGAAGACACGACCGCGATCACTGAGTAGCTCCTGGGGTGGCCCGTGACGAAAGATGAACCGATGAAGCAAGAAGGAGGCAACGTCGCGCGCTGTAGCTGCCGGGAGCGCAGCAGTTTCAGCGTATCGCGTCAGGTGGTCAACTGCCACAAATAACCCAGCGCTTTCCAGCAGCTGTCATGGGAAGGGGCCCGTACAAATCAATGCCGACCCGCCCAAAGGGCCTGCTAGGACAAGGTAAAGGCTGCAGACCCGGCGGCGAAAGGCGATCGGGTGATGCGACTCGAGGCGGCTGCACGCGATCGCAATAACGTGCGACATGTCCGGCGTAACCACACGCAAAGCAGATGGGACGGTTGTCGGGGGTGCGCCATCGGTTCGCTGGGGCAGGTGCCACCCATGTCGCAGGACGAGACGGACGGGGCGGCTGCTGATACGACGGCGTGCTGGACTGCAGCCGGGCCCTAGGAACGGCTTCGGCGTACGGAGGCGGCACACCCAGTTCGAAAGACTGAGGTCTAGCGACAACTTGGGCGTAGCTAAGTGGGACAGCCGCAGGAATCGGTTGGGGCGGCGTGGCTACAACTGGAGCATGACTCAGTGGTGCAGGGGCCGGAGGGTATTGGTGGTATTCAGGCATGACCCCTGCGATTTCCTGCTCAATCTCTCGGCGGAGGGGAGGCAGAAGTGTGGTCGACGGCTGTTGAACATGCTGCGGTTGAGCAAAGGGCAGCAGAGAGAACTGGCGTGCAACTATAGGGTTGGTTACTTTTCGCTACAAGTATAATACTCATTCAGAGCATAAAGAGCTTTTCCTTAGGAGTGCGCTTTACAACTCGCGTATCCAGGAGGCACATGGGTGGTTCGTAAGGAGGTTTCTACCATTCCTGGAACTTCTCTGCACGAGATAGCCAGTCTTGAGAGACATATGGCGAGGCGTACGACATGTAGAGAGACATTTGAGCGGAGCAATTGCCAGCCACTTCAGACAGGCTAGCACTGGCTGTAGCAACGCCATTATTACGACCACTATTACACACTCGAGTTAGAACCATTTTTTAGTTACAAATCCGTCATAATGAACTAACCAGTTTTAAACCATGGAACATGTTTGTGTGGAAAGCGAATAGTTGGCCTGGTGAAGAGACGCAGTCTCCGTTTGACTTCTGGTGAATGTCCAAATAAAAGGAGAATGAAATGAAATATGCGAAGAATGATGATATCGGCTGCCTATTCTTCACGGTTACAGGCTATCAGTAAACATCAGCTCCAGCCGCAAAGCTATAGTGTCCGTCATCTCTCTGAAGGAGTCGTGCAGTTGGTTTTCCTTCGAAGGATGCGTTGTTTTTTTTTGCTAGCGCCAATACTAGGCACTCTGAAAAATAAAAGTCGAGTCAGGCTTCACTAATAATCTTGGTGTAGTACTGATATCAGGACAGTTAATAAAATTTATGGGGAAGCTCACGTTTCGATCCAAAATTACCGACAAAACGTTTTGCTGCATTTAAGATCCCGCTGTCGCGTAAATGAAGCAGTGCGAGACGTCGACAAAATGCGCTAGCTAATTTATTATCTGGAGGATCTGTGCGAACCCTGTTTGCGTCTGAGAGCGACAGTTGCGGGCGGCGCCAATATTTACGCCACGGTTGCAACCAGCTACAAAAATAGCAATGTTCAACTGGAGTTCGCGGATTCGATTCCGCGTCCCATGCACCTGCACTTTCATAGTAGCTAAATGCGAGCACACCCGTTTGCCGAGATTTACGTGCACGTTATTTCAGCATAAGCGGCCCAAAATATTTGGGAGTTGCCTACAGCAGCGTGCTTCATACTTGAGTTGTAGATTTAAAACAAGAAATTATGGCAAATATTGGGTGAGTGATCATATGAATACAAATGAATTATCGATCTCATTTACAGCATTTTTTCTGAGTGCTCAATGCTCAAAAGACGCAAAAGCTTGAAACTAATCAGCCTCTATTTCGTCAGGCGAGACAGCGTTCCCCTATACTATGACCCACCACCACGTAATAATTTTTCAGTAGCTGCGGAAGTTATGGGCACGAAGATGGTTGTGTCGTGCCCAACCTGTGGAGAAAGTTGCATGTGAGCGCGACATGTACCGCACGATTACAGGCGTTGTGCCTTAGCCTGAGCTAGAGGTGTACGTTGTTACTGGCCACTAAAACAAGAGAGGCATGGGGAAAGGTGGAAGACTGAATCGATCAACAGATCGTTGAAAACAATGAAGAACAGGGAATGGCGCTAGCGCCAACATTTCGACAAGTGGACTTGCCTTCGTCATGACACCAACAGGTTCCTCAAGCATTCGTTTCTATACGCTTTGCACAATCCCCCCAAAGCCTTTAGAAGAGGAGGAGGAGAGAATCAGGTGGGAATTGAAAGAGGAACAGACAGGGAGAAAGGAACACACTCAATCCCTCCTCCTAACCGTTATTTTTTTTTACAGCGTAAGCTGTTATGAGATCACAACAAGAGTCGTTTTTGCGCCGTAGTTGTCCGCCGCCACTGCCGCCGCCGCCGGTGTCCGTAACCACTATCGCTGCAAATTTTAGAAAAAATAACCAGGACCGAGGAGTATTCCAACTTGTCTTCCACGTGGATTCGAACCCACACTCTCTGCGTGGTAGTCGAGCATTCTACCACTGAGCTACACCTGTTTTTTTTTCTTTATTACATGGAAATGAAAACTGAGGTCACAGGGAGATAACGCCTACACACTCAAAACTCGGGCAAACACTCACAGACGTCCAACAAGTGAATCCAGTCAGGAGGTACTTCCTGGGCAGCGTACATACTTCTGACATAGGCCACAGTTTCTCGGTAGATAGATCTTGTGGAACGCGGATTTTCTGCATGGCGATCACAGTCTCGATCTCCATAGGCTGTACAAACCAGGTACTACAAACATACCATAGGGTGGACCGGCAGTCGTTTTAAACGGTAGAAATCTAATTGTGTACGGATTGATGTCAATGTCCTTGTTAAGAGTCCGCAGGAGAATGTCCCGAAAAATATTGCGTCTGTACAATCAACAAAGCAGTGATCAATTGTTTCAGCACGTGGACAGAGTCGGCAGTTCGTGGACCATGGCACGAAGCAGCCCTTCGAATTCAACCAGGTTTTGATAGGGAGAGTTTCCGAATGAAGTTTAAAGAAAAATGTTTTAACACCGGGAGGTACACACATTTTTGAAACCCTTCTAAGTACATCCTGATAAGGCCGACTTAAATAAGGTGTCCGATACAAAGGTTCTGGGAAAATCGAGTCCACGAGGGCAACAGAAATCGCTTTTCGGCTCGCGGTGAAAATATACTCTAGACTACGCCTGTGGTTGGAAAATCATCGCTAAAAGACCTAAACAGGTATAACGTCTGCCGGGGAATCGCATTAACAAATGTAATGTTACGTGGCAGAACAATAAAACGTCACTATACGTCGCGGAAAGTGGATTGCATAACCAGTTCGAGGAATCATTTCAAAGAACACAGGCTGCATGGTTTGTAGCTCTGCACCCCTTACAGAGGCCTCATAAACATCATCATTATGAAACAATCTTCTTCAACTTTACCGTCGTCATTATTACGAACCGCTGCCCTTTATCGTGTCGTATCGTGCCATGCAACATGCGGCAGGCGACGTGCGCAGCCCCGACAGCAACTTGACTTGACTCTTCGTTATACCTGATGGCTCCTCCTCGAAAGGTGCGGACCGTTGCTGAAGAAGCGAATCTAAGAGTCACACGCGCGGCTGCAGCGGGGAAACATCGGGCACAAGAGAGAGCTGCGCAGAGAGAAGCCCAAACCGCAGCTCGCCATCGACGCCGGGCCGAGAGTTCGGTTCGTTCTCGGGAAAACGATGTCAAGAGACTCTCTAAGATGCGCAGTTATACAGATTTGCACGTTACACTGCCGCAGTAATTATGACGTAGTGAGTACTTCCCTACTTGGCGAAATGATGAGAGTTATCGCGCAGGGGATACCTACCACCTCTTGTTGCACTAGTTTCCACAAGCGTTTAAAATGGCATCTAAGAACATTGGTCCTCCAGCTTACGCTGCCGCTGTCCTGCGGTTCCGCGCAGGGTTGACTCTTTTTCATTTGTTTGCTTTTCCTTTGCCCCAGCCTCTCTTCTCATCCTCTTGCGATGGTGGGGCAGAGGCTACAACGTGTACAGATGTGAACGCCTGAATTAGCAGTTGGTGCCCTGATGAATATAGGTGCAATTGAGCAAGCGTTGGCTCCAGCAACATTCCCTGTTATTCATGGGTTTCGACTATCTGTTCATCCATTGTTGTCGGTGGGATACCTTTGATAAATGAAGTCCACTTGCACATCGCATAGTTGAAGAGTGTGCAGCATTCATAAAGATGTCTTACGTAGAGCCAGCATCACACATGGAAATGTGATTAAGTTTGTTTCTGTCAAACGCCCAATAAACTTTAAGTTAAGTTCTGCAGTTGAAATATTTCTCTATGTCAGCAGCGTATCACGAAAATGCATGTCACCGATGTTTTTCGGACTTCCGCATGGACGGCGCATGGCCACCACTTCTCTTCTTAAACTGTACTGAAATCAAAGTTCCTCAGGGACTTGTGCCTTTTAGAGGCGAAGTTACTTAGGGTGTGGGTTGTTCCCTCCTCTGTAGTAGTATGTATGTAGCCAGCTCTAGTTTAATGAAGAGCTCACTAGATGGCGTGACGGCGCCGTGGTGCTCGCTTCATTCAGCTGTATGGGAACGCGTAGCATGGGAGTCCGTCCGTCCGTCCGTCTGTCTGCCTGTCTGTCTGTCTGTCTGTCCGTCCGCCCATCTGTCCTTCCGTCCGTCCGTCTGTCCGTCTGTCTGTCTGTCTGTCCATCCGTCCGTCCGAGCACTGCGGTGCTGCTTACCCAGCTAGCACACAAGACCAAAAAGACGTCTTATTGGGGGATTAACGTCTTGGTTCGCGTGGCTGACGTCTCAAAGACGTCAGCCACGCGAACTAAGGGGCAGCGACATCAAAGGGACAATGAATCCGTCTTCGAAACGTCCTACGCAAGACGGTAAGCAGACGTGGAAGAATACCGCCCCCCTCCCCTCCCTCCCCAAAGCGTCGGCGGGCGTCGACACAATGCACGGCGCCGAGGTGTCGCCAGCTGCAATGGGGCCGGGAGGGAGGCGCCAGAATGTCTGGCTCCTTCTCGCCGGTTACCAGGGAGATGAGGCGAGAGGGCGCAGGCTGGCGCAAACACGCGGAGACACGAAGCAAAGGCAGCGAAGCTCGTTTGCGTGGTTGGTCGTGGAGTAAGTGTGGTCAAGTTGTTGGCGGCCGGCTCTTCCTTCGTTTCTGGGAAAATTCTGTTAGCGTGCTGCAACTGCTGCGTGTGTTTGTGTGGTGGCATTATGTTCTTTCTACTTTCCTCCTTATGTTAACCCTGGTTCAATTCCGGCGCTTCTGTGACTGGATCCCGTAACACCAATAACTACGTCTCGCCGAAAATAAATGTAAGTACCACATTTGAATGGCTTAGCATGATGCCTGTGAGATCACTCATGTGTTCCGTGGATAGGGCGAATCGTTCTGTGACAGATACAAGGAGGATTAATGCTATGTAAGGTCTAAGATAGTTGACGCATTAAACGCAAAGCAATACGCAACTGTGGTTTTATTATTCAGATCATCGTGTATGATTGCATTCTGAAATTTTCTTAGGTCTATGTGCGTGTTGAGCCTGATTAGTGAGTAACGAGTGCATTGGCTTCGTTCCCACCATCCTGTCATTTGGTCGTTACGGGTAGCGAGTGCAGCGCATGTACAACAATGTCGGGTAGTAGTAATTTACTCGTGTCTTACACAGACGAATACATGCATGTGATATCGCGCGTTGTAGGGCAACCGTTGCCGCGCGTCCTTTCACTGTTGCATTGCAGTCGTGAGATTTCAGTTCAGAGCTGCGAAATTTACGTGCATGTGATGTGGATGTGAAAATCGCGCATTGTTTATTGTGGCATGTCAGCAGAACTGAAGCAGGCAATCATGACGTCTTATGGTGGTGGAATGACTTCTCGCAGCTCAGCATTCATATGAGCATGAGTGTCGTTGTGCTCGTTCTCGGTCATATTTAAACTTTGTCAGAGGCATGTGACTCGTTTGCGAATGTTCGTTATTATTATTTCTCATTGTCCACGCTGTTGCGGTTTTCTGCATTTGGGGTTCGTTATTCTTGCAGACCGCAAATACCAAAATAATTACAAGACCTGTTATCTGGTTCCACAGTGGTGTTACAGGGACGCTGTTGTGTACAGTAGATTTTCGGTATGCCATAAGCTGTCCAGTGTTTCACGTGGTACGGACTGGGGAGTGAAGACTTGAACCATGTTGCTGGGCTGATAGCGTAGGACAGCGATGATAAGGCGACGAACGACGAACTAAATTAGTACGTCGGGCTATGGGTGAGCGGCGTGTTACGACGACTTATACATGAACGTTTGGACGTATTTTGTTTATTTTTATTATTTAGTACGGGCGCCGCCAGCTTGTCCGGTGCCGGGATCTAGCTGTGCATGCCTATACCTATATCGTCAAATCAAAGCCACGGTGCCATTCAACAGTTTTCAGCGGAACGTTTGACGTTTTCCTCCTACCCCGCGACATACTCGCTACCCCAAATGAGCCATATTTCGTTGCATTGTACTAAATTCACTATTACCTGGCCATGGAAGGCAGTTTTGTGCAGGCGAAATCGAAGCCACAGCGAAAATTTGTTGATGCTATGCACAGATGTGATGCGCAGTCACTGTGCCCGTAGATCGCGCGACCTTGAAGGTCCCATTTAATAAAGGAGCCCTGCGACATTTGGAATCTCGATGGCAAACGATGCCTAACAGTCGTGGAGGTTGTTGTGAACGTGTGAGCCAAGTATTATTGAGCTGCGTGCACCAGGGAATTTTTTATTTGGTTTCAAACACAGCTGTAATTAACATTGCTCTTCGTTCCAACAAATGTCACTAGGCCGTCGACTACTTTGTTCGAGGCAGATATATCACTGGCTGAACTTACGGTCACGGAAAGGTAGTCTGCAATTATATATTTGTTCATGAAAGGGAAAATTAGCATCCACCCGTTTTGTAGCACAAGGCAAACGTTACCCACCCTTGCGGGTTTCCGCAGAACTCATTTGCCTATATATATTTGTTCATTTTGCATTAAAGAAATAAAGGCAATCTGAGTGCCTGTCTTTAAAAAGACCGAGGTGAGCGAAGGGACCTAGTCGTTGGCGCCAGTGACGTTACTTGTTGAAAGAAGAGCAGGCAAGTCGTTGGTCGGTGCTGCTAGTGACGTCAGTTGTTGGAACAATTGCAGGCGATTGCATGATGTATTTAAAATGAAACTGCAAATCCACTGCTGCTTGCAGCACAATAACATTTGGCTCACACGTTTACAGAAGTCTCAACGATTGATTGGCACCGTTTGCTCAGTGCGTTCGAAAAGTGTTGCAGGGACCCTTTCATACCGAGTGCGCAGTGAGCACGTAAGCACGCCTCGAAGAATATTCTCACAGTCTAAGTGTGAAGCATGTGTGTCACCCGATTTCTACATGCTGTGTATGGGAATGCGTCCAAAATAAACTACGAATCAGTAATGTGCAGTTTAACGTTCACGAGTGCCATACTATTCGGCGGTGGTAGCATCAGGAGATGCATCAAGTTTCCTGCGGAGATGGCCCGAACACCACTGTATATTGTAAATGATAGAGACATAGACACAGCGCCTTTGCCGCAGGCCGGCTGTTGTATCCTGACTTCTTTCTTCTCTTCCTTTTCATCGCTGGGCATCTAGCACGAGCGTCCAAGCTTCGGCGGAACTCGCTGACCTTCGTATATATGTACATAGGTACATACAATCCTGTGAGTGTTAGATTGTATGTGCACATAGACCCGATAAAAGGGACGGGGGGGGTGGGGGTGGAGACGACCGCCTTCGTAGCTCAGCGGTAGATCATCGGACGCCTTATCCGAAGGTCGTGGGTTCGGTTCCCACAGAAGGCAGGTTTGTCTTTTCGTCCGCCTAAATTCCTTCCTACTTCACAAGTATAATACTACAATTAAGAACCCCAATAACTTCTCCTATGTTTTCCTAGGCTTCATAGTTTGTTGCTTCGTTAAATATATATATATATGGTGCAGGCAGCAGTGCAGAAGTACCAGGCACTCGAGGAAAATTCATTAATTCATTTCGAGTGTTTATCTATTGCAAGTTGCAGGATATTATGAACACTTCCTGTAAAGGGCGCAGTCTATGACAGAGATGCATTTCAAATTTCGTTCCTCAAAGCACAGTTGTAGAACAGCTTTATAGAAAATAGCGGCCCCTTTATTTTTTTTTTTTTTCGTTTGCAGGAATACATGCGGTTTAATCGGCGGTTGTACGGATAACCTGATAGGGCACCAACTGTGTTCTACCACGGCCCTACCAAGGTTCTACATTGAAAGCATTTCCGCGACGGCGGTTTCAGCGTGTCATGTGATGCCAGTAGCATCGTATTCACCAGCTGCACTAAGCCTGGACACTACAACTAGTTTTTGATGAGCGTGAACGTGAACTGGTTGCGCGTTTGGTGGAGGTTGCATTCTCAAAGGACTTGGCTGTTCGAAGTGTTTTGTTTAATGACAAGGTATAAGGTAACAGTGTTTTCCTTAAATGTGAAACAGGGCGAAATTCGAAGACCCTCAGTTTTATCCTGCACATGTAGACCTGATGGTTATTTGAAGTCCCTTTTAGGAATAGCTTCATGTGCTGGGTGCCAAAATCTTCTTTTTTTTTCTTTTTTGGCTTCCAACTGATGCTTGCCAGTTTGATCTCCGTTCATGTCAGATTTGCATATATGTGCGTAATACAGTGCTTTGTAGAGAGCCACATCTGTATTTTGTATATGTAATTGAGAATATTGCTTCTGTTTTTTTCTTTTTCGTCGCCTCAATGCTGTCTCCACTGTATTCAACTTCGAGCACGTATGTAGCTTCATTATGAAATGGAGGTTGCTTCGATGTAACGTTGCTCGCTGTGAGAGATTGTGCACTGCATTGCGACGTTGCTCATTATACCGATTTTGTTAATATTTCATGCGCTAATTTCTTTGAAGGTCACTTTGGTCAATATTCGTTGACACTTGATTGATATTTTTGGTTGTCTTTTAAAGTTTGCTTCATTACATCAGCTGATGTCCTAGACAAATTTTCACTTTCATGTCTGAGTCATATTTGAGTTCTTGTGTTTATATTCCTTGATTTTATGCGGTGAAGATACTGCATAACGTGATTGAAAGCGGCTGTCACACAGTCATCCATTGTTCTGTCTCTGCTCATATAACCGGATGCGCTGCTCTCATGGTGAAAAGCGCATAGTCGTTTGGCTGTTGATTATT
This sequence comes from Hyalomma asiaticum, assembly GCA_013339685.2. Classification (NCBI taxonomy): domain Eukaryota; kingdom Metazoa; phylum Arthropoda; class Arachnida; order Ixodida; family Ixodidae; genus Hyalomma; species Hyalomma asiaticum. The sequence goes on from CM023484.1 coordinate 68,514,106, forward strand.
GTGTGACTACTAGTGCTCTTTTGTGAGCCTCTAGTGTTTAATAAGTTCCAAATATATTTAAAGTATTTCTTCTGCAGTTGCTCTTGAATATTTGTTGTTTTGTTTTTCTGGCATTTCTCATTTTCTTCTTTTTTTAACTTGCACAAGTTAGTTTCTCAATAAAATGATGATGTAGCAGTGTTTCGACTGCGTGATCATTGGCACAGAGGCCTCCTTGCTAGGCCGCTTGCCATGAAACTGTCTATCCTTCACTGTAGAAAGATATGTCATTACTATTTTTGGTAGATTTGCTTCATACTCAACAAATTACATGCTAGATTGATTTTTGTATTCATGACAGCCAATTTTGACTTAAATGCTAAGACTGATGAAGCCTTGTTGCGAACTGTGTACCTACCTTACTGCACTATTTTTGCTCTGTTGCACTCAGTGCTGATGCCTTTAACCACGAAAAAAAAAAAGAATTCCAGGCAACTGCGATGCCAGGACTTCTTCCTAGGATGTAACTACGAAAGTATTCTGCTGGCACTACCCCCCACTCTGCAGCATCGAAAAGATTATGGTGCTGCTGATAACATAGCAGGTCGCAGCTACTACCACAAAGGCAGGGACGGCGTCCGCGGATGGGGGTGCCCCCCAAAATTATGATCCCGTTAACACCTTCAGAACCACGGAGTTAATGCCTGAGGGGTGCAAAAAAATGTTTTGTGGTTATTTGTACCCCTCAGGCGTTAGCTTACATTCTGAGGGTGGTAACCAGATCAAAATTTTGGTGGGCGCGCCCCGTTCCCGAGCACGATTCCTGCTTCTTTTTCAGATTACGGCTAACATTTCAGGAACAGCTTTTTGATGACGTCTTTGGTAAGTCTTTAAACGGATTCAGAAATCCCTGTAAATGGGATTATTGGAGGCTCCCCCAAGCCGTCGAAAAGACCAGCTTTTTGATGACGTCTTTGGTAAGTCTTTAAACGGATTCAGAAATCCCGGTAAATGGGATTATTGGAGGCTCCCCCAAGCCGTCGAAAAGACCAGCTTTTTGAAGACGTTTCAAAGACGTTCAGGAAACGTCTCGTTTATGGGCAACAAGACGGACATTAGACGAGATATACGACGTCTTCTAGACCAAAACTTCTTACGCGTGCCGTCTCTGAGACGTCGTTAACGTCTCGGATATCCGTCTCGAAGACGTCTTAAATCCTTTGTGTGCTAGCGCGATTCGCATGTAAAAGTGTGAAGGTGCCTCTTAGTTCCCGTACGTATTTCGGTATTGGTCGTTTTACATGTCCTCTGCTGTGTCATGAAGTTTGCCTCCTTCCTTATTCATGCCAGAAACGTGCCTCACTTCAAGAGGAACAGGGCGAATGGTAATGCTCGCGGAACTCTCATCAATGCTTGTATAATTCACCCAGGTCCCACTGCAGTTCTTTCACTTTGGGACCCTCGCCTGCATATTTTATGTTCTTGTACTACTTTTCTGAAAGCAAGAAACTGAAACTGAACAAGAATAAAACACAAAAGAGTCCTATACACCAAAGTCACTCCAGCTGCCTTCCCAACTCGAAGCTTGCAGGTAGGGCTCGTCAGCTGTTCTCGTGGAGCAGCGTTGGTTCCCGTCGTCTTGCTTCTTTTCGCTGAGTCATACGACTACGACTGCTAGGACTGCCGTTCACGGCGCATGGTGGACTCTTTTAATTGCCTTGGAAAGCCGTCCTCGAAGGTTCGGTGCAGCCCGCGTGATACAAGAATGCGCAAGGTCTACGAGCCTTCTTGCCCTTTCTCGGTCCTTCGCCTCATAGGCGGCGTATCTTTCTCCCTCTCAAGGCGCTAGGGGCATCGGTATGCACTCTCTGCCTCCTCTCTCTCCCTTCGCCTGTCTCCTACGCTTGCTCGCCGCGATAAGATGATTCACTGACGCTTTCTGCACAATTCCCCTTTTTGGATATTCAGCCAGTTGCGGCGTGACCTTCAGCGCTTCTTTCCATGCGCGCCGCTTTTCTTGTTCCTTTTTCGGCTTTCCCTTCAGCTCGACGCCGGGTTTCTGGACGAAATGGGCACTATTCTGTGAGAAGCGCCTCCCCACGAACTTCGCTGTCGATGTAAGTGGTTCGCAGGAAACAATCGCCCTCGAGCGACTGAAACACGCGTACATCGAAAACATGGTCTCATCCATTTCTCCCTCCAACCTTACTGTGCCCGCCCTCCTTCCCACCCATCGCAGGCATACCCAACCCGTTCTGTGCGCAGGGTGCATTGCGACCCACTTTGCCTGTCCGCCGCAGTGGTGTAGTGGTTATGGTCCTCGACTGACACCGTCCGTGGCGTAGGGTAAAGAAAGGGTCTGTAAGTGTTAGAAAAGGAGAGAAAGAGCGTAGTGGAGGGCTCCGAAAATTTTGATCACGTGTGGTTCTTTAACGTGCACTGACAACGCACAGTACACGGGCCTCCAGTATTTTCGCCTCCATCGAAAATGCGACCGCCACGGCCGCGATCCAACCCGCGGTCTTTTATTCCGCCTGCGGCGGTCCCATTTTCGATTGAGGCGAAAATTCCATAGGCCCGTGTACTGTATGGTTGTTCGTGCACGTTAAAGAACCATGACAACGCGCAGTAGACGGGCTTCTGGCATTTTCACCTCCATAGAAAATGGGTCTGCCGCGCTACATACATAATTTGTACTGTGTAGCGTATGGTAGCTATATTACATGCATTTGCGTTTCGACGCGCTCTGCTCCAGCAACGCAAAGGCGGCCATCAATTAGCGAATGATGTGCCTTTCGCATCAGTGGACTCGCTGTTCACCAAGCGATTTCCGGACCAACAGGCCATTGTCCAGTGTGTCAGGGCAGTGGCCACGACATGCGTGGTCCCTGATTAGGGACTCCACCTAGCTATCTAAGGAAGCTCACGAAGGGGCGGGCTTGCCGTACACCTCTGTAAATAATAGTCCAATAAATGCTTTCGACCACCACTACCTCAGAACACGTTCGGTTCGCTTGCGAGGTTCTACCGTTTCCAGACGCTCGCAGTTGGGGCGGATATGCACAGCGTTCTAGCTCGTGATATGCAGCGTCTCCGGAGAATGAGTCGTTCGAGAACTTTTCTTGTGTAGAATTCTCGCGGACCCTGTGCAAAGCCGAGGTGCCGTTGACGTCTACAAGCAAATGATACATGCCTAGAAGCACCTAAACCCTATCCTGCCCAACTTTTCGCCAAAGTGGATCTTATGCATTCCACAGCTTCGCGAAGACAGGTTCCACTTTAATACACAGTAAGCAGCGACTTCCGTGTTTTCCGGATAAAAGCTTGGTCATAAATTCCTTGCATTCTAGAAGCATGAAATAAACTTTAAGATATCCGGCTTTTCGGTCTATGACTATAGCATAAGACATCCATCGACGAGCACGAGTGTTTTCTTCGAAGAGCGTTCACTTTAAATGGCACCCTTTCATAACAACATACATTTTTTCTAACCTATTCACCACGTTAAGCGTTTGAGCCTTTTGTTACCGTCAGTAACAAAAAAAAAAAGGTTGAGAATCTCTGAGCTGGAGCACCTCCCTATCACCGAAGCTGTATGAAGTATCCTCGCAAAATTAGGGGTAACTTGTACACAACCAGCACGGCCCAATAGCTCAGCTCCCGCATCTGGTCAGAGACAGCATACGGGTACAAAATAGTCCTGGAAACGGCAGTCCAACATACAATGACGGTAGAAGGAAGGCCAGAACAACGGCCCTGATGCACTCAAGGGGACGGAAGAGCGGTTTGTCGACGCCGCTGGATACCAAAACCGACAGGCCTTTTCTGCGGTGGTCATAGACACTAAGTCTTGGATCAAAAGCATCAAAAGCTCCTGCAGCCTTAACTCGGAAAACTGTGAGGTGGCACACTAAATGGTCATTGCTGTAGCCCTAGGTAACGAGGGCGCTCAAATTGTGCTCAGCGACTCCCGGTCATCTGCAATTTCACCAAAGGCAGGGTATCCATTACAGCGTACAAGATTGTAAAAAAAAATTTGATGACCTATAAACCCCAGCTGGCACGTGTGGTTCCCCGCCCAAATTACTTCGGAGGGATGACCCCCCCCCCCCTCCCTTCGCCTTAACACCACAGACCACGGGAATTTCGTACGAAAGTGGAACCTGTCTTCGCGAAGCTGTGGAATGCATAAGATCCACTTTGGCGAAAAGTTGGGCAGGATATGGTTTAGGTGCTCTAGGCATGTGACTCATTGCTTGTAGACGTCAACGGCACCTCGGCTTTGCACAGGGGTCCGCGAGAATTCTACACAAGAAAAAGTTCTCGAACGACTCATTTCTCCGGAGACGCTGCATATCACGAGCTAGAACGCTGTGCATATCCGCCCCAAACTGCGAGCGTCTGGAAACGGTAGAACCTCGCAAGCGAAACCGAACGTGTTCTGAGGTAGTGGTGGTCGAAAGCATTTATTGGACTATTATTTACAGAGGTGTACGGCAAGCCAGCCCCTTCGTGAGCTTCCTTAGATAGCTAGGTGGAGTCCCTAATCAGGGACCACGCATGTCGTGGCCACTGCCCTGACACACTGGACAATGGCCTGTTGGTCCGGAAATCGCTTGGTGAACACCGAGTCCACTGATGCGAAAGGCACATCATTCGCTAATTGATGGCCGCCTTTGCGTTGCTGGAGCAGAGCGCGTCGAAACGCAAATGCATGTAATATAGCTACCATACGCTACACAGTACAAATTATGTATGTAGCGCGGCAGACCCGTTCATAGTAATTTCGGAAAAAAAAACATCAGCGTTTACTGCAATTTCACTTTGGAATGACTTGCCTACAGCTATCATATCTCATGTTTCCCTTGCTCTTTTTAAAAATGATCTTAGGCATCACTACCTGCATTAAGCGTTCTCATGTCATGACTGTTTTCAAATCTGCACTTTTTCATGTTTACTGATGTGAATGTAAACGTTCTATCTAATATGTACCAATTTTCCCAATAATTCCGTTCATTTGCGGTGTTATTACCATCAATGCTTGTATAATTCACCCAGGGTCCCACTACAGTTCTTTCACTTTGGGACCCTCGCCTGCATATTTTATGTTCTTGTACTACTTTTCTGAAAGCAAGAAACTGAAACTGAACAAGAATAAAACACAAAAGAGTCCTATACACCAAAGTCACTCCAGGTGCCTTCCCAACTCGAAGCTTGCAGGCAGGGCTCGTCAGCTGTTCTCGTGGAGCAGCGTCGGTTCCCGTCGTCTTGCTTCTTTTCGCTGAGTCATACGACTACGACTGCTACGACGGCCGTTCACGGCGCGTGGTGGACTCTTTTAATTGCCTTGCAAAGCCGTCCTCGAAGGTTCGGTGCAGCCCGCGTGATACAAGCATGCGCAAGGTTTACGAGCCTTCTTGCCCTTTCTCGGTCCTTCGCCTCATGGAAGCGTATCTTTCTCCCTCTCAAGGCGCTAGGGGCATCGGTATGCACTCTCCGCCTCCTCTCTCTCCCTTCGCCTGTCTCCTACGCTTGCTCGCCGCGATAAGATGATTCACTGACGCTTTCTACACAATTCCCCTTTTTGGATATTCAGCCAGTTGCGGCGTGACCTTCAGCGCTTCCTTCCATGCGCGCCGCTTTTCTTGTTCCTTTTTCGGCTTTCCCTTCAGCTCGACGCCGGGTTTCTGGACGACATCGGCACTATTCTGTGAGAAGCGCCTCCCCTCGATCTTCGCTGACGATGTAAATGGTTCGCAGGAAACAATCGCTCTCGAGCGACTGAAACACGCGTACAGCGAAAACATGGTCTCATCCATTTCTCCCTCCAACCTTACTGTGCCCGCCCTCCTTCCCACCCATCGCAGGCATACCCAACCCGTTCTGTGCGCAGGGTGCATTGGGACCCACTTTGCCTGTCTGCCGCAGTGGTGTAGTGGTTATGGTCCTCGACTGACACCGTCCGTGGCGTATGGTAAAGAAAGGGTCTGAAAGTGTTAGAAAAGGAAAGAATGGGCGTAGTGGAGGGCTCCGAAAATTTTGACCACTCCGGGTTCTTTAACGTGCACTGACAATGGACAGTACACGGGCCTCTGGTATTTTCGCCTCCATCGAAAATGCGACCGCCACGGCCGCGATCAAACCCGAGGTCTTTTATTCCGCCTGCGGCTGTCCCATTTTCGATTGAAGCGAAAATGCCATAGGCCCGTGTACTGTATGTTGTTCTTGCACGTTAAAGAACCATGACAACGCGCAGTAGACGGGCTTCTGGCATTTTCACCTCCATCGAAAATGGGACTGCCGCGCTACATACATAATTTGTACTGTGTAGTCTATGGTAGCTATATTATATGCATTTGCGTTTCGACGCGCTCTGCTCCAGCAACGCAAAGGCGGCCATCAATTAGCGAATGATGTGGCTTTGGCATCAGTGGACTCGGTGTTCACAAAGCGATTTCCGGACCAACAGGCCATTGTCCAGTGTGTCAGGGCAGTGGCCACGACATGCGTGGTCCCTGATTAGGGACTCCACCTAGCTATCTAAGGAAGCTCACGCAGGGGCTGGCTTGCCGTACACCTCTGTAAATAATAGTCCAATAAATGCTTTCGACCACCACTACCTGAGAACACGTTCGGTTTCGCTTGCGAGGTTCTACCGTTTCCAGACGCTCGCGGTTTGGGGCGGATATGCACAGCGTTCTAGCTCGTGATATGCAGCGTCTCCCGAGAAATTTTTCTTGTGTAGAATTCTCGCGGACCCC
>CM023484.1:68520945-68589462 GCA_013339685.2 Hyalomma asiaticum
TGTTCTTTATAAGCCCACATAGACAAAGGAAGAAAGAAAGCAAACTGACACGAGGTCTTCCGGGTGATTCAGGGAGACGAATTCATATATTCATTATTGGCCTCGAGATCGACATGTAGACGTCAGCACCATCACCACGTGAGTGTGGACAGGCGCTCGCAAGCGACGTTGAAATTGTACACAGCGGCGCTCGGTTTTGATGCAGTTTTCTAGCTAAATAAAAGCACTGATTGCAGTCAAAGTAATGATCCTTGAATCTCACGTCAGTGCGGGGAGCACGCAAAACGTTTTTATTCATGTGAAGGAAGCGTGATATGCCATTCAACAGGCCAACATCACCCACCTCACAGTTTGATTCCTCGGCGGTTCTCTCCCTCTATTTTGCTTTCACTATACTTAGGTCTCTCCTTTCTAAATGTTGGCATTGCTGTTACGCGACTGAAAGTGTTCAGTATGCAGTTCTCGCTCATTTTTCACTATTGTCTACAACAACAACAACACAACAACAACAACAACAACAACAACAACAACAAACAACAACAACAACAACAACAAACAACAACAACACAACAACAACAACAACAAGGGTTGCCAGCGCAGCCCTTTCGGAGCATTACCCACTTCTCTTGGAGTATCAGAGCGTGACGTTGCCAATGAGTTTTGTTCCCTTCTCACGGGAATTGGACAGCTTGGCCAACGAGTGAATGCGCTAGTCGATCCTATCGAAAAGCAAATCGAGGATGCTTGTGCATTACCACATGCTCAGCTGGACACTACATATTCTCTACAGGAACTACGTACCGCTTTATCGCTAACCCGCGTAAGAACAGCGACTGGCCCAAACAACGTGTCTTACAGCATTTTGAAAAATTTGGGCCCCAGCGGTACACCTGTTCTAATAGAGATATGCAATAACATGTGGTTGGAGGCATATGTTCCCTCGTGTTTGAAGATCGCTAAAGTCGTCTCTCTGTTGAAGCCTGGTAAATCACCACTATGGTTCGACTCATTTCGTCCCATCAGTCTCACAATCTGCATGTCTAAAGTCATGGAAAAAATGATCGACGTAAGGTTGCAGTGGTGGATTGATTCGAATGAAAGTTTTCCAGAACAGATGGCCGGCTTCAGGAGACATCGCTGCACTATGGACTGCATCTTTGATCTCGTGACCTTTGTAGAAGAGGAGATGAAGTGTGGAAACATCGTTGTTGCTGTGTTCATTGATATAAAAAAGGCATTTAATTCTGTCAGCCACCTGTCGCTGCTGCACGGACTAGCGTTACTTGGAGTGCATGGCCGTATTTTAAAATGGATCGCTAACTTCCTGCAGGATAGGCAGACCTATATTTCAACCAATGATGGCGGCAGCAATACACACCAACTTGGCAGAGGCGTCCCTCAAGGAAGCGTTCTAAGCCCGCTTCTATTTAACGCTGCGATAGCAGGACTTCCAAAAGTGCTGCCGGATGATTTGGGTATATCTATGTATGCAAACGACATATGCATATGGACTTCCCATAAATCTCTAGAAGTTATCAAACACCGGCTACAGCAAGGGATTGAACGCAGTAAGCGATTACCTCAAGGACCGAGGCATGGAGATTTCTCACGCCAAGTCTGTGGTTCTGCCGTTTACCAGAAAGAAAGCAAAAAACTTGATGCTTTTAGTGGACGGTCAGAGGATTAAAATTGTATGAAAATATCGTTTCCTTGGTGTTACTCTAGACTGTCAACTCAAATGGACCCAACACATATCTGATATCGAAGGCCAGATCAACGGTACGATAAATGTTCTCCGCCGCATTCGCGGGTACGAAATGGGGTGGTACATCGGCGTCACTACTCCATGTCCATTGCGCCCTCATCCGACAAAAGATTGCCTACTCTGCGCCAGTTCTGCAAGGCATTTCCCAGACTTCTCTACACCGCCTTCAGCTGCTACAAGCACGTAGCCTGCGAGTGTGTCTGGGTGTTTCACAAGCGACATCAAGCTCCTGGACATTAGCAGAGGCACGAGAACCTCCTTTCAGTGTGATTCGGAATGTGGAAACATGTCGCCACTTGTTTCGTTTAATTACGCAGCACCCTTCACATCCACTGATTTCACGCATTGGAAGTCATGCTAGAACACAGATACACTGTGTACCACAGTGTATCTGTGGCTTCCTCTTTCAACACATTGGCAATCAGATTTAAACTACCCACCTTGGCTTCTGGACATAGCACCTATCGAAACATCAATTGAAGATCTTCGCAGTAAGCACGATGCACCATCCTTTGCAGTGTTGCAGTTGGCCTCACACCACCTGTGTGAAAGGTACATCGACTACGTCCATGTGTACACGGATGGTTCGGTCACCAAAGAGACATCGACATCAGCATTTGTCGTACCCGAGTTGCATGAAGAATACGCTTGTTGACTAGGTCATCCATCGTCTTCAACAACATCGGAGCTGGTGGCCATTTTATTAGGAGTCAGCTTTATTAATTATCAAAGCCGCCTCGAAAGTGGGTAGTCCTTAGTGATTCATTGGTAGCTCTCAAGTGTATTGAAAGTGCTTCTCCAAAACATATAGATATACGTGTCATATACGCTATTCTAAAAGAACTTGCACAAGCTACGGAACAACAACATCATATTGTATTCCAGTGGGTTCCAAGCCACTGCGGAATCAAAGGAAATAAACTGGCTGATGCGTTGGCGAAAGCTGCTCATGATTCTTCAGAAATTCGCCTCATTCCCATATCTCAATTCGATATACGCCGCATCTTACGAGGACAAAAACGGGAATTGTGCTTGCTCAATTGGTTCACTGAGAAGACAAGAGTCCATTTTGTACGCAGTCGACCCTAATCTTGAGTATCAAGTAGACCATCAGCTCCCGCGATGCATCGACACCCTCATTCATCGTCTCCGGCTTGGCACTGCCTACACAAAAGATTTTTTTATTCAATAATTCAACGTGCTTCATCTTCAACATGTGCATGCGGCCACGACGACGAAGATATCCCTCACCTGTTGCTTGACTGTCCCAAGTACACCACGCAGAGACACCGACTCGAACATGAGCTACGTTTATTAGACTCAGCGCGCACTTTTTCGCTTGAGAAAATATTACGACCATGGCCACCAAAGATACACCACAAGGCCTTAAAAGCCCTTCAACGCTTCTTTGAAGAGACGGAAATCAGTGACAATTACTAACTGGACCGTTTTTACAGTAGTTGATGTGTGTGAGACGCGAGCGGACTCCTTTGGGACTAGCTTATTAGTTATATTTTCTTTTTTATTTATGTTAAAATAAACGACGCGCATTAAGGGCGATTAATCGCAGTGATGAGATCAAATCAAGCGAGAATAATTCGGAAAAACGCCGGCAATACACACAATAGAGACACAATGGAAAGACAGGCGAATCACTGCTCCGCATTGAGTGATTTCTGGTGTTTTACGTCCCTAAACCACGATATGATTATGAAAGACGCCGTAGTGGAGGGCTCCGGAAATTTCGAGCCAGCTGGGGTTCTTTTAACGTGCACTGACATCCGCACAGTACACGGGCCTCTACATTTCGCCTCTATCAAAATGGAGCCGCTGCGGCCGGGATTCGATCCCGCGACCTTCGGATCAGCAGCCGAGTGCCATAACCACTAGACCACCGTGGCGGGGTGCGCCGCATTCCGTACATCTTTGGCTGCAGTGGAGATGGCTTAAACTGTTTCCCCTCTTATTCTCGTTCTTCATCGTCTGCTTCCTCTTTTCTTTTTCGTTATCGTTGCCTCCATCTTTTATTCGCCAAATTCTCCTTCGTCGCCTCTTTTTCTCGTTCCTCTTTTGCTTCTCCGCCATATTCTTCCCCCTTTTCGTACTCGTCGTCTGCTTCCTCGTCCTGTTCGTTTCCCTCGCCCCCTTCCTCTTTTCCGTCGTGTTTGTCTATGAAACACGTGTTGGCGGCTAGAAGAGAAGCTCAGGGGAAGATGGATGCTTGAATCGATGAACAAATCGCAAGGTACGATTTAAAACAGGGAATGTCGCGGGAGCCAACGTTTCGACAAGCGGACTTGTCTTCGTCAGGGCGGCACAAGCTACGTGTTGGCGGCTGTCATACGTGGACGACACTAAGTACTCAACCATGTGAAGAGACTCGCAAGTGGATGACACCGCTCTTATTGAGCAGGGTTCAAATCCGTACAGGCTTGGAGTCTTTTTTGCACCTGAGCTGTATGGGGCCGTTAAAATCACTAAAGTAGGTGGCGATTATGTTCGCCCACCGCCGCCGATGTCCTTAACCGCTGGCAGCCGCAATGTAAAAAAAAAAAATCTACATGCCTGCGCGGATTGAACCCACCTCAATCGGAGTGGTGCGCTACACCCACTGAATGGGGCATCTTGGGCGTCTGCATTCGCAGACAAGGATCTGATGCGGTAGGGTGATGTTTCAAGAGGTCATATGTTTGTCACTCAGTAGCTGTAGTTTCATAGAGGAAAATGAGGGAAAGCTGGGAGATGGCGGAAGAAGAAAGGCGAAGGAGAAAGAAGATGACGACGATGAACGCGCAGAAGGCGACAACGAAGATGAAATCCTCAGACCGGCGCAGAGGACGCAGAACGGTGGAAGCGCAAGCTAGACATCTCTATTATTTCTCATTGTTCTCTTTCAGTCTTCTTGTAACACTATTTCTATTCTCCATCTTCTTCGTCCTTTTCGATTGTCTTCGTTCTGATTCCTTTTTTACTGCGTCGTCGTCTTGTTATCCGTTCTCTACTCTTATTTTATTTCTTGGCCACCACCACCTCCTTCTTCTTCTTCTTTGTCGTCACTTCATGCTTCTTGCTCCTTGTCGCCGCGTCCTCCCTCCTCTTTCTTCGTCTTCCTCCACCTCCTTCTCTTTTTTTTCCTTTTTGTTTTTGATTACACTAGAGACAGTGGCTGAGAACACGTAACGTCTTTAAACCCCAATCCTACATATCAGAGTCGGGGTTGAGGGCGAAGAGTCCACAGGCATATTCCTATCTCGTCAGAGTCATGGCTGAGAAAGCAAAATGCCCAAGCAAGTGGTCAGAGTGAGTCAAAAGTTGTGGGAGAATCTATGCATTAGTTTCTTCCGCCATTTTAAGGAGGCTACCAGGGTTTTCTTTTTTCTGGGAGCAACTGCTGTTGACGTGACGACCACACCAACTCCTCCCGCACAGGCTAGACGCTACAAGCATCGCTTAAAACGGCATAATCGAAGCCAAGATAATACCGATGCCACCTTTGAGCTTTCTGTTTGCCGCACTCTTTCTGCAGAGGTTTTTTTTCTTCGGACCTGCTGTGTGTCTTCCTTCATCGCCGCTCATGTACAGACGGACTCGCAGGCTGGTACGCTTACACGCACGCATAGCTATGCGTCTGTGCGTGCTTCGTATGGTTGGGTCTTCCACCATCAATTCAAATCAAATCAAATGAAAACGGCATTGACTGATAACATTATTGCACTTAAGAAAGTGAATAATAATGCAAGACATTAATGTTACGTATTAAAATGAACATCTTGTACAAAGGGACCGACAACCTAAAGCGGCCGTCGACGACTGTGAGCAGCTTGTTATTGATCGTGCGCTTGCGTTACAAGTACAACAATCACCAAAGCGCTCCAATGAATCCCATGCTTCGAGTTGAGATTGAAAGCATGGGGCAAGCTTTGGGTTTCCATGTGTGGCACAGCACGAAGGTGTACAACTCAATTACAATCACATGACCGAGGCGTTGGCAGGACATTCTTCTTATTTCTCGAATATTGACTTCAAAAATTTCCTTGCGTCTACTGCATCTCTGACGCCTAGAGTCATTTCCACCAATACCAGAAATAGTGATATGTTCCACGGTTTCGTAATAAATATATCCTACAATCTTTACAACGCAATCTGCCATACGTTATAAATACATATCAAGGTGTCAAGTGTTTTTCACCGAAGGAACTTCGGATGAGTTTTGTAAAGATATAATGATTGAGTGTGTTTTTTTCTTGTCGTTTTTGGTGCAGGAAAACGCATTTATGATACGAACATCGGCGCACCATAACGCACATTTCTCCTAGACAAAACCGACGTCTGTGCAATGGTGTGAGTGCCGACGTTGCGTCGTACCGTGAGCTACCATTAGCCCCCCACAGTGCTGTCTATGTGCCTGGAAACCCCACGTTACATACGCGACTCTTAAATTTGCACAAAGACGTCGATACAGCTTGGAACACTTGGTTCATCGCCAAAGAAGTCGGGCATCGGCAATTGCCTCACTGACTGCATCGCGTGACATCGTTTGCCACAGTACGTGGAATCTGCCAGAATTTTTTCAGTTCACCGTGCTGCAGCATAAGCCGGGAAGAAGTACCTGAAGAAAAAATTCTTGGCGCATTGTGTAAGTTTTGTTTCTTTTGTTCCTTAGCGTTTATTAGTGCGCTTTCGTTGTCGTGAATGTACTACCATTCTGGAAGATTTGCATATAATGCCTTGAATTCGTTATGCGTGACCTGTTAATACACACCTGGACTCGTATATTTGTGGGATGTGTCGCCAGAGAGGCATTTTAGTCTTTAGCATTGAGATTCTTTGCCTTCGTTGCGCATGTAAGCGCTTAGGCAATAGAAAACGCGGCTGTTCCTGTATTGAAGGCACATTGCTTTCAAACTCGATGAGTGAAACGCCTACATCGAGAAAGGAATATGAGGCCAGCATTTGTACCATCAGCGCACGTTACGAAGAAAATCACGGAGCGTAGCGCGGCGGGATTTTCGCCAATGATTTTTCTTTTGTAGATGGACGCCGCTACCTCAGGTACAGGAAAAATACGTATTTAGAGATGCTGTACAGTAAATTGTGTGGTCTAATTGCTGCGACGCCGTTGTCGCCGGCGAAGCCAATAAGATTTGGATCGTTTTAGACACGCTGCCTGTTTAATGTTTACATCCTTTATTCGATAATTTCTATATATTGTCACGGTACCACCAACGCTTACACGGGCGGCACACAATGTTTCATGCTGATCATCATAACGTTCGCAGATCTTTTGTGTCGTCAATGGTGTTTTCGTGACCTCGGAAATGAAGAATTGCAAGCGAACGTGCTGCCTTCGCCTTGAGAATGTTTTTCCATCCGAAGCATATTTTTTACACGAACGCATTGTAACATCGTTTGTTCCGGCTTCGGAAGGGCATGCGCCGGCACAGTCATTGCGTGGAACACAGAGGGCACGGTTAGAACGCAATGCATCACAGTCACTGCCTGCAACTGCTGTTGAGCTTTAGCTGAGCGCCTATTGTGCCCATTTCCCGAGTGTTCTCTGCTGCCTAGGCATCAGATAGCGGTGTTTGCGTGTGCAAAATTATATGTACCACAGAGTTTATTTCCGGAGATATAAATGTAAACTTCGGAGAGAAGAGATCGATTCTTTAGGAAGCTTATAAATAAAACTACGTAATAATGAGCACGATGAAAATTAACGAATCACACCTAAAGGGTAAAATAATTGAACCAATTGATATCATTTTAACAAGTCTAGGTATGGCGTGCTGTGCTGGAATGCGGCGGTATGGCGCTCGCTCAAGAAAATATTGCGAGTACAGTGGTCGGGCTCGCGTTGACGTCACCTAAGGCCACTACAGTTGACTGAGGTGCGTCGCGCACCACCTTTTGATATGCAATGCGGAACGTTCCTCATTAATACGATTGAATGGTTACGTAACGCAATTCGAGGCAGAGGAGAAATAAGCCTTATCTAAGACTATAGTCCAATAGCTTTCCTCGGTGCGAGACGGGAGAAAGGCGGATAAACTAACTAAAATAACCTGGAAATCCGACAGATCCTGTGCGTTGTGGGAATTGGCTTCGTGCGAAGCAGTCAGCGAGTAAGTTGCCGATGACGAATTCTTTAGCATTCAGCCAAGTGTTACGAGTAGCATCACGGTCCATGTGCAAGGTGGGCGCAGATGCTTAACCTGGACTAAGAAGGAACGTCGACAGCATGGCGGCGAAGGAATGGTAGGTCGTGGTGCGACGTAAGGTTGGCACTCGCCTTGGTGCACGGCACAGAAGCTTGTATTGTCGGAGAAAAATTTGGCCTACGGTGCACTGATGTGCGTATCATAAGCGTAGTTTGTAAATGTACACCTACGAGATCGAGCAAAGCTAGACAAAAGCATGCCGAGTGATACAATATGTATTGCTTACTACATCGCTTTGATATAGCTTAGCACATATGAGAAGCGCAATTCTCATTACCCAAGCACCATAATCACAACTGCCAGTGGAATAGCCTAATAAGGCTATTCCACTGGCAGTTGTGGAATAGTTGTGGTGGAATACCAATGGAATAGCCTTATTTACTACGTATGTATACCGCGTGGGAGGAACCGCCGTAACCTAGTGGCAGAATTGCCTGCTTGACACTTCTGGGGCCTGGACACTGTACCTCCTACCGCTTTGTACGTTGCGTGTGTGTGCGCGTACTTGTTAGCCCCGTCATGGTGGCTTAGTCACTGTGGCACTCGGACGCTGAACCGAATGTCGCGGGATGGAATCCCGGCCGCGGCGGCTGCACTTCGATGGAGGAGAAATGCTGAGGCCCTGTGTGCTGTGCGACGCCAGTGCACGTTAAAGAACCCCAGGTGGTCGAAATTTCCGGAGATCTCCACTACAGCGTCTCTCATAATCAGAGCTAGTTTTGGGACGTTAACACCCAAATCAATCAATCAATTAAGAATTCGCGTGCAGTTCAGCTACACGATGTCCAATGTGCGGCGTTCAGATTTGTGAGAGATAATTATAATTATCGAACATTTCAGCGTAGCCATATTCGTACAACATCAACCAAAGCAGACACGAAACTCGAAGTCTAAAAAATCTTGGACCCTCTCTCCCTCGAACTAGAAAGTAAGCAATGATGGCCCCGATTTGCTAGGATTTTGCAAGGACCATTGTAGCGAGATTGTTAGCCTGTAACAAAAGCATGAGTGATGGCGTCATTTTGGTTGTACGGATGGTTCTCAGCGGAGTTTCTCTCCTAGACTAAAAAACACCGAGCAGGGTTCCCGGAAAATCCCCCGCTGTCACCTCACAAAGGTAGTTAAAGTTCTCCGGTAACGCACCAGCATAACTTTCGAGGCCGCACTTTCCCTACCACCATACATTGCTCACCTTCCTCAATGTGGCATCGGGCACATTGTTCGTCTGAAGCCTTATCACGTGCCCCTGTTAAAGAATAAAATGATGACGACACCGGTGTGTGTCGGTGCGTGCGTTGATTCGCCATATTGCGACTAGCTCGCGTCTTCGCTTCCTCGTTGCAATAATAAAGGATAATATGCGCGGGTATGAGGCCATGCCCGAAAGGTATGTGCTGCTGGGCTGTCGTAGGGTGGTCTGTATGCACGAACTGTCTATGATCATTAAAGTGGTAGTGGTCGTGCGCAATCGTAGCCTGTGCCCTTTTGTGTCATGCTAGCGTCCGCATAATAAGCGGTCGTTAGTCGCGGTATCGACAACGTATCATGCCGAATTTATGCTTTACGAAAGTCTGGCGTTTGTTCAGGTAATACGGGACAAGAACAGCGTTTTCGTCTTAACTATCTGCGTCTTACTCGAAGATACAGGTGGATTACGCGGCCTTAGGTGGGGATTTTGGAATTTGCATTGGGAGCTGTGACAATAACCCGTAACATGTGTGGGTATGGCGTTAGGAAGAATATTAATGCTGACTGCCTTCTCGCTGCGCAACGATGCACGTTAATCTGTCAGAGGAGTGAGGAGACATAAATCACTTGGTGAACGATATTGCGGTCTGTGGAGGTAATCAAGGGCATCGTCTATACGATGCAGTTATAATTCTTAATTATCTAGCTATTATAACTCTTTACTATCTTAATGAGGTAAGGTGGTAAACTGAGAAGTGCCATGAGCTATTCTGCCATTTCTAAGAAAACAGTTCATACAAAGGACTACTTAGTAGTTCAGTGATGTCCTTATCTCTCTCACCTCGCGCCAGATTTCTTTACGACGTTTACTTCCGCTACCTAAAAACGATACCACTGGCGTCACCGGTATTACTGCGATGGGTGCGACAGATATCTATCCGATGGTGTGGTCGTCCAAATTAAAAAAAAAGAAAGAAAGAATTAGCGAAGCTTGCAGTAGTGGCGCAAGCATTATCATCGAGGGGCCTTACGACGTATTCGCCATCGGAGAAGAAAGATCAATCCACGGGGAATAAAGTTTTAGTAGCCGGTGGAGACAGCCAGATTGAACCCCGCTGAACATAACTCCCATGAAGTAAACGATTTCAAACCCTGGAGTACATCGCCTACAGAGCAGTAATTTTGCGCTCTTTGTTTACAAAGAAACCATAGGCAGAGAACTAGGTCATTCGGGCGCTGCTCGAGAATGGCAAATAAAAAAAAAAACAAAAACAAGTGAGGGTGTAATGAGCCGCAATGGCCAGACGCGCTGCGAATATTACAATGGGAGGTTGAAGTGCTGCGGTCAGCAAGTCGTGGTCTACATGAAAAAGTGGACGCCAGAGCATTTCTGGAGAGCAGCGCTAATTGTTGCAGGCTGCTCTTGCTTGTCTAGAAGAGGTGAGTCGAAAATACCAACAATGCATTACTACTAGGCCTGATTGTCCCGCCCGTTTCATAGGTAGGTAGGGATCGGCAATGAATCGGTGCGCTGGATCGTTGCTGCTGCGGATTTGTGCGGCCTAGTTGCCGGTGCGGGGCGCCTGGTTCCAGGTGGCAACGAATAGCGTAGGATGAGAAGGAACGGGGAGAGATCGAATCCTGCGGTGCGCTGTTGGCACTGATGGTGATAGGCGGCGTGCAGGGCTAGAAAGTACTAGAAAGTACGACTACGCTGCACTTAGTGAATAATGGTGGACCGGCGCGAAAATGTGACGAGGCGACAACCAACGGTTGTGGCAGTAACAGGCGATCTGTACCACACACGAAAAGTCAAAATTTAACCTTCCTTTCTTTTCGTTTCTTATGGAAGAGCCAATAGAGGAGTTGAGCAAGTGTTCTTATGGCTGGCCGAGAAGAAATCTTAAATGCTCAAACTCGCCATTTCATACCCTCCCCCCAAAGAAACGCTTGTATAAACAAGATCGAATGGATATTTCGACCAAAGTCAAATAAAAATGGCGCCAGAGGCCTATATTCCGGTTCAAGCTGAATAATATGCGTCTTAATGTACCGTTGGTCCAGGGAACCAACAGCTGGTTTCCTCTCTGAGGTGTCGTGGAGGCTGGATGGTACGTTGAACGTTTGGATTATGTGCAGCTCTTGTACGCCTCTAGCGGGCGCTCTATGTACTATGTCACGCTGGGGGGACAAGGCTCGACCCGAGGGAGCTTCGCCCCTAAAAGCTAGGCTAAACAGGCCTCACAGTTTTTTTCGCAGTCCTTCGAGATCGTGAGGTGAGCTTCGTGGTTTTGGCTCAGCTACCGTGCAGTTACCCCAAGTCAGTCTATCACGTTATGTAGCGTTGCTGTTTAATCGTACCTGCTGTGGTCGTACAATGCATCTCGCGTAAGAAGTCAGTGCTCGATTTTCCATCTATTGATACATACATACATACATACATACATACATACATACATACATACATACATACATACATACATACATACATACATACATACATACATACATACATACATACATACATACATACATACATACATAATAGAAACATGAGAGGTACATTTTCACAGTACTTCAACACTGCTTGCTTTATTTTGGCATCGCAAAAGTATTGCGGTTTCATCAATTTTAGGCTGAGCATGTCATTTGTGCTGCCCCTTTCTGGTATTCTGGCCCGGGAGGTCTGTAGTACAGACACCGGCAGCCTGGTCCACAATCTCTTTGCACGGTTTGTGGCGTGCAGGGCTGAAAAAAAAAGAAAAGTATGATTCACAACTTGTCAGATCGCAAATATTTTGCGTATCGGCTGTGCATAAGAGCGAGAAAGTGAGAGAGATATAAAGATGGGGGTGTTAACCAGAGGGGATGCCCAGTTGGCTACCGTATACTGCGAAGGATAAATTGGGAACGAACGAGGGAAAGGAGAGACTACGCCTCGGCGACACTTCAGTGTCAGTGTCACTTGTCATAGCAGTCACAATTTCTCACGAGGGTTGGTACTCGAAGAAATTGCAGCGACGCAGTAACAACAAGCCTGTGATCTTACAAGAATACACGGGTGAAGGGACAGTTATGTTATAACTCTACAACGGCGTCTTACTTATGATGTTGTTGGAAGGATACACTGTGGTGTCAGGCTTGGTGATTATCGTCAGGCTCCGAATTCAATAGTTGCCTTGAAATTTTTCTGTGGTGGATCAACAGCGAGCATGAATATGTTGGAAGAATAGAGCACAAACCTTTCAAGGGGTTTTCACGCACTTAGACATCCCCGCACAGAGGCATCCGCGGGTGAAATAGCCTCTTCTCTGTGGGAACGGTTCTGGCACGTTTGTTACCGAGGTCTAACTGGTAGTTATTTGAGCCGCACACTGGAAGATCACATCGATGTGTTTATTGGCAGTTCTATTCTCCTCCAATTAAGGAGTAAAACAAGAAATACTACCAAATTAATAACGTTATTTCAACAAACACACACCGCCACGCTCACCATTGCTTTAGCATAGCAATTAGCTTCATCGAAAATCATCATGGTAAACTTTCGACAAAATGCTTTCCTACTAGTAAGATCGTTATTAAACTCACACGTCAGACATTTGGTAGAAAGGCCTCATTCCCGCATATCGAAATTTCCTGCCTGAGTTGCTTCTGTTATGGTAGCGGAGAAAGTGTTCAAAAGGACGCTAAGAGAAAAAAAAAATGGGCTCCATCCTGCCGTGCGATCTTGAATGTCCAGCGAAGCTGTATCAAACGCTACACATGCTGATGGGGAGGGGGGGGGGTGAGAGGGGGAAGATTTATCATTGCTTTAGAGCAATCATAGTGGTAACAGCTTTGTGATCTATGTGGTAGACCGTGATTGCTCCCGCGACCATTCACGCTGCGTTATTTACTATTGGCTAAGACCAAATCGAAACACGATCTGGTTGCTGTAGCATTTCTCCTCCAAGTTATCCCTGAAAAACGACGACATTTCTTGTTGGCTGGTCGACGTAACTAAGCGCTTTCTATGCCATTGGCTAGTTTTTCCACTCTGAGTAGCTTAAGCAGCCGGGAAACACACGCGAGAAGGAACGTGCTTCGCATTTTTTGCACGAGCCGTTAACAACAACTATGCAGTTTGCACATCACAGGAGGCCTTTGAATGACGTCAAACGGCCCTTTCAGAAGCAGCTGCAGCCTGATCCTTACCGGAAACGCGTGGGAGGGTGTTCCCATTCTTCGCAGAAGCCTTATCATCCATCATATGGTTTTGATGCTTGTTTTGTGAGTTTCTTTGTTGAAACAAATACTGAGCCATATGCTGTATGCCTGATTGCAAAGAAAGATATGTCGTTTGTCTTCATTGGTTAGCCTGGCGTTAACAATTTTGTTGACATATATCATCAATTAGCTCGCGATCTTTTCTTACGAACTACTATCTAGTCATGACATCCTGGAATGCTGCCTAAAGACATCAATATTGCCATGTGAGGAAGAAAACTAAACAACGCGATTATTGTTTACAAAACAGCATCTGAAATTCATGATGAATCGTAGATAATAAATGATTAGGTATAACGTTGTTACGTCTTACATTGTTTCTGTGGCAGACCACCTGTTGGCTCCATTTATGAGGATATGAATCGCACACATCGCACCTGAATAAAGAAACAAACAAAACAAATCAGGCCTTTTTAGCGGATGCCGAAGTTGAAGGGCAACCCAGGCATACATGAAAATAAATATGAGCGATGTTTCTATCCCATCGAAAAGTGATTACTGAGAAAGTGGGTGAATCCAATGTGCTGTAGTACCTTTTCATCTGGGCAAAGGGAAGTATGTCAGCTCCGTCTCAGAGTTGAGCATATCGTTGAAAATGATGGAAAACGAGGGATGGCCCTTGGGCCAACGCTTCGACAAGTCATCCAAACAACGCACTTGCGCTGTCATCCCTGCCCCTGTCGACAGTTCTTCCTTCCTTTTTATTTTTTCTAAGATTTCGGCCTTAGACTTTTAATTTTCCTGCTCTTTACATCATTACTGCCCCGCCACGGTGGTCTAGTGGTTATGGCACTCGGCTGCAGATCCGAAGGTCGCGGGATCGAATCCCGGCCGCGGCGGCTGCATTTCGATGGAGGCGAAATGTTGAGGCCCGTGTGCTGTGCGATGTCAGTGCACGTTAAAGAACCCCAGGTGGTCGAAATTTCCGGAGCCCTCCACTACGGCGTCTCTCATAATCAGAACTGGTTTTGGGACGTTAAACCCCACAAATCAATCAATTACATCATTACTTGTAGTGTGGCCAATCCCCCTCGTGGGTATGTGCCAACTATAGAGGCCACAACAACAACAACTTCCTGCATTCGGACGTTTTCAACCATAGGTTCATCACCTCACGCGTCCACCCTTCCCGGTAATTGGGTTGCTGTCAGAGTGGGTGATAGGTGGAGAGCTAAGAAAAATATCTTTTGTAGTTCCTTATTTTACACGTACATCTGTATGCGCGTTCAGAAATGATGTTACAATCTGTGCCTTTTGGCCCACGGCGACACGTGCAACAGTGGGCCGTAAGCAAACCTTCTCCTCTGCGCGTCACCTTGTACCTCTGATGGAACCTTGTTTGCGCACCAATATCGCCTTGTATAACGCTAATGAAAGAATATAACTCTGTTCTTTCAGTCTATCGTTTACGCAGCGGCAAAAAGGTAATAATAGTTTCATGTGTGCGCTATCAGCCGACAAAGAGGGTGGTTTTACAACAATATCTCTGCAAGATATCAGGAGAAGACGCGAGAGACGGCATCTTTTTTTTTTGATTGCCACAATAAATTGCGTCTGGGCAAGAGTGTCATGCGCGCCGACACTAGCAACTACCTTGGTGGCTATGTGTACCACAATGTAGCGCAAAACCTCTACAGCGGTCTTAAAACAACTGCCAGTGAGCTTTAGCGATGGCGATATTTCAAGCAACAACAGCAGAATGTCTCCGACAAAAAGCTTCAGGGTCTAGACTGTGACGAAACAGGGAAGAAAACTTAGCAGTTAAGTCCCATAGGCAAACTTAGTCGTAGGAGCCCCTATTTGAACTCATTTTGGTGCAAGAGATTGTCGGTAACACTTACTGATAGATCAGCATGAGCGTGACAGCAAGAAGGCCGAATGTCCCAGTCTTGAAAGACATTTTCATGCATACGTGAAGCAAAGCTGCTGTTCTATATTTGAATACGTATCTGAAAGGTAGGCGGCAGTTTTTATAGACTATCGCCGTTGGCACACTTTTACCGCATTGTTTCGTGCGCTGTCTTAGCTGCTGTCAAAGCAGTTGATTGCTGAGGGCAGCGCTATAAACGAACACGAAGACGAATGCACACAGGATGAAAGCCTGCAAATTATTGGCAGTCTGTCGTTCGGGTTGACGGCAGTAAAATTTTGAAGCGGGCTCGAGCAATATACCCCCTCTTTCCCTTTTTCTTTTTGCGGTCAGAACAATACAAGGTCGCGTTATTGTTCTCATTAAATCTGAATCACAGACTTTTATGGTGGCTTAAAAATGGATATGCATATACGTGCTGTAAGAAACAATTGTTCCGTTCTATAAGTAAATGCTACTGTTATGTCGGTAAATAAGAAGGCTACGATTAAACATGCTCTGCGCAAGGACACGAAACAGGAAGAAGCGTTTAAAAACGTACATGAGGGGGTCCCCGTCGTTTCTGGAATGTTTACAACGTTAAAGCTCGTGCGACTGAATATTCCTTGCCTTTGTTGAACATGGGCTGCTTGAAGTCACACAGATTCGTATAGTACCCTTGAAACATCTGCTGTAGGCTTCAGCCACGTTTTGTAAGTTTCAGCCTAACACGGTTGACCCTACAATATCAGGGTCTCGTGGTTATTCTGTATTCCCCACTGCACGATGTTAGGAGATTCGCGCAATCTGCTATCTATCGCAAGGTGTCTGCAAATGGCGCACTTCATTTGACCAGAAGCCCAGCTAAGTCTGTGCGCAGTGGCATTAAAGAAAGGATAGAGAGAGAGGGAAGAGCGAGGGAGATAGGAGAGAAAGAGAGAACGAAAACTTCTCGAACTTCTCTGAAAACTTTTGGCGATTGATGTTGACTACCATCAAATTAAACGACTGCACATTTCGTACGCGTTGATGACGTTCTCATTTACACTTCCGAACGAGGGTGATTTCTCACTCAATTGGACTCTTCATGATAATTTCAGGATCAGGTTGTAAATTTCCCATTTTAATGGCGGTGCGTACCTACGTCGCGTTCTCATATCACGGGTCGGCTAGGTACGAACAGCAATTTTGATATTACTGTTGTGGTAATAATCGAGAAGTCCCGATATGCGTGAATAAGTACAAATAAGCAACTACTTATGAAATGAAATGTTTGTTGCACTAAACATATTTTTTTTTCACAAATAAAATATAACACTGGACACTAACAAAACGTTTAAACCAGTTACACGTCGTGAAGGTCGTCAGAACAGCGAACCTGCTGTTTTATCATTAATCGTGGCGAAGCTCGCGAGGGGTTAGGTGGCTAGGGCGTTAAGTGGCTAAGTGGCTAGGTCCCTGCATTACCGGGTGATCGAAACCTAAACTTCGAGCTGAACAATTTCTACACTTTGTCGCACATCGGCGTTCGCATAAT
Organism: Hyalomma asiaticum; assembly: GCA_013339685.2. Classification (NCBI taxonomy): domain Eukaryota; kingdom Metazoa; phylum Arthropoda; class Arachnida; order Ixodida; family Ixodidae; genus Hyalomma; species Hyalomma asiaticum. The sequence continues at coordinate 68,537,769 of CM023484.1, forward strand.
CACTATCAAGCAGCAGTGGGGTGATGGCAAGAATGGGTTGAGCGTTACAGCAGGTCGACGGCATGAGAAAGTCCTGCTTTATTCCTGTGTTACAAACATTAGAATAGACGCACACCACAGCCACCACCTTCAACAGCTACGCTGTTAACAGTTGACTAGAACGCATTATTGGATCATTTTTACAAGAGAATGATGACGTCCGAGCGGTCTTGGAATGGTACCGAATTTCCAGGATGAGCTTTTCGCATAAAAGACAATGAAGTGCTGTTTAAAAAAAAAGCCTATAAAAGTGGCAGTTCCGTAGCATATTGAACTGATTTTTGTTATCTATTGGATATTGAAGAGAAGCTTGTTTTGCATCTACCATTGTGCTGATTGTGCTGCTTAAAGAAGTGCATCTGTACCTCCTGTCGTCGTTGGTGCTAATCTTCGCTGCTTTGGTAATTATTAATTCTTACCTTAGTCCCATCCATAGCTGAGATTACTACATACGTGCCTGTCGCTGAACGTGTTGTAGAGAGTAGCCTCCCAATTCTGCATGGCAGCAGGCATACATTGCTGTGTGACCATTCCAAACGCTTACGCTACTCTTGTCTTTAGGGTATAAGCAAAGTTAGCACTGTCTCTATAGTGCTAAGTTTGCTTAGATTGGAGTGTGTATCTCTACTGCCTCTTCGCATGCAGTTTTAGGGGCGAAGCTCCCGAAGGGTGTGGGTCGTTCCCTCCTCTGTAGTAGTAGTAGTAGTAGTAGTAGTAGTAGTAGTAGTAGTAGTAGTAGTAGTAGTAGTAGTAGTAGTAGTAGTATGTATGTATGTATGTATGTATGTAGCCACCTCGCGCCGCCGGGAGGCTCGCGCTCGAGAGCTCGCGCGCCGGGAGGCTCGCGCTCGCCCTCGGCGCGTGCCTCCCGGCGCGCGAGCTCTCTCACTCTTCCATCTGCTGTCTTGTGTGAGAGAGAGAGAGCGAAAGGCGCGCGTTGACTATGGAAACGCTCTTTCTTCTATGAACGCTGTACCAGCTCGCAAAGAAGGAGAACGCGCCCTCACCCGCGAGAGACAACGTTGGCGCAGGCAGCGTCTTCTAGCGAGTTTCTTGATTGAAAAATACCGACTGCTCGAGCTGGAGAACCGTTCACCGGCCACCCATATATATATATATATATATATATATATATATATATATATATATAAAGGCACTGGATCTTGACTTCCAATGTAGTGCCGGTGGGAGATTTCACTTGTGCATAGTTGTTGAACCATAAAGATTCGTAGCGTGAGGGTTAACTAAATTAATCCGGAACTGGGCACGATCTACGATGAACATCCGGAGCTTCGCCCACTCATCATCATTCACTCCGTGGATATGCTGTGAATTTTTTTAGACGTTACATTATCAGTCTTAAATGTTTCAGCTAACTTGCGCCACCACTTAAACTCATGTGTTCGTTACGGGGATTTCGCCAGCTTAGCATTATAGACTGTCGCCCTCACCAACTCGGATTATTTTTAAAAAAGCCTTAGCTAGATCATTACAATAAATAATTAGCCATCTCTTCAACGGTTACTTTAAACGGAGGATTTTTAACGGTGAAGTTGTAAAATATGTTAATTGGTGTACAAATTATGTTTTTAATAATAACTGCAATCTCTTTAAATTCCCTACACTTCTAAGAAAGTTCGCCAGATTTGAGAAAGTGCCGCGCGAATAGCGGTTGCGCACGACGGCATTAACACAATCACATGTGTTAAGAACGAAGCATCGAGATGCATGCACACGATGACGCACGGAGACGATCTGTCTGCGCCCCTCATCGGCGGTTCGTTCGTTACGCGTTTGAAGGTGCTAATATAGCTGCGCGCAATTGCTTGGTAATGTGGTGGCGCTTCTCAAATATCGAGCACTTTCTTATAATCTGAAAATAATTACAGCCATTGCAATATTAGCATGGACATACATCATCTGTACACTAAATAACCTGCTTTACAACGTCACGAGTGAACATATTGCGTTAAAGGAAACGTTTATGCGTTCTAATTAATGGATCACTGTTAAATACTTACTTCAGGTCCTCTTGAAAATAGTCTCACGTGGTGAAGACGACAGTGGAATAATGGTAAGTTCGTTCCATTACTATAACGCGCCAAAATCGTTTTCTCTCTTTTAGCGCCTTTCGCGAATGGTCGTTTTTTTTGCTTTTTTTTGACGTGTCTCAAGCCACCCAGGAAACATGCTCGAGGTTGGGCAGAACACGTCTTCGAAAAGTCTTGAAAAATCTGATCATGCAAACTGTTGGGCGGAGACCACAATCATCTCATTAGCAATGCTTGCTAAATGTGTTTATAAATTTACTGGTCACTCAACTTCGCTCATGGACGGCAGTGCCTCTCCCTTAGCCGGCACTGCCACTCCCGAGCGAAATAGCTATAGGGTCAGCTTCATAGTGCTTACAGGGGAGTACCAAAATACATGGTTAAGATGCTTAGTCGTCTTACTTTTTGGTCGCCTTAGGTCGAAACAAAATTATCTTGTCTTTGCAGTGGGATTATGTTTAACGCTCGGAAGGTAATACTGGCACAGGGAAGTAAAATGACCATTCAAGGGGTACAAGTATAAATTTCGAATTCTGCCCATGATTTTGACAAGGTACCAGACAACACGGCAGGAGGGAGTTGCGCAGTATGCATGGTAAGTGCCGCATGGATAATGTCGTTCGATTGCATTATGAACGTTTTATTTATTTATTTATTTATTTATTTATTTATTTATTTATTTATTTATTTGTGCGACGTTAATGCTAAACTTGTAGGCCCTAGAAGAACTGGTGTGCAAAGCAATAATCAACTGAACACACATCCCCAAAATAAGGAATGCCACTAACAAAAATCCCGCAGATCGCACGCGCTGTGGGAATGCGCCACACGAAGCAGTCAACGAAGAAATTGTTTATGGCGAAACGTCTTTGTGCAAAGTGCATGAGTAAGTGAACGAGGGCCAACCAAGAGGTCGGCAACCTCCAAACGCAACCTCCAAACCTCCAAACGTCTCGACAAGAAGAGAACAAAAAAAAAAAAGAAAAACACATTTCGAAGTACAGCGTCAAGTAGAAGCACCAGGAAGTAAGGGAATCAGCATAAGATTGGTTCAAGGTCTGTTCAGGGCGGAACAAAATGCATGCTTTGATATATCTGGAGACCGAAGTCGTCAGCGACGCCAGTAAAGTTGTTAAAGTGGCAGCTTTGTATTGCGAACTGTGTGGCCTACAAACAATTCGCTCACTCTGATCTGAAATGATTGAAGCCGATAAAGACACCGAACCCCGTGTGCAATTATCGATGAGGTCGGAAATAACATACCAGGCACGCCCCACGGAAGGTTAGTTGAGAAAGAGCACATAGCAGTCGATTTTACGAAAGAGTTAGGGGGGATTTTATGTTTCAGAACCGTATGACGCTTTACATAAAATGTCTCAGTATATCACAATGACCAATGAGCTGGATAAATGATAATGCGATCTTAGTATACGTGCAAGGATGGGACCCTATTTATTAAATGAGAAGCATGCCCTGCCACGGTGGTCTAGTGGCTATGGTACTCGGCTGCTGATCCGAGGGTCGCGGGATCGAATCCCGGCCGCGGCGGCTGCATTTCGATGGAGGCGAAGTGCTGAGGCCCGTGTGCCGTGCGATGTCAGTGCACGTTAAAAAAACCCAGGTGGTCGAAATTTCCGGAGACCTCCTCTACGGCGTCCCTCACAATCGGAGCTTGTTTTGGGACGTTAAACCCCACAAAATAACAACATAAATGAGAAGCATGTCTTCGTAACTGAAGCTACTTTGGCCGTATCTATCTATCTATCTATCTATCTATCTATCTATCTATCTATCTATCTATCTATCTATCTATCTATCTATCTATCTATCTATCTATCTATCTATCTATCTATCTATCTATGTGCATACGTCTCGGCGCTCCCCTGCTGGTCTCGGTCACCTGGTGCACACCGAAGGTGGTAGGGTATAAATATGGGACAAACACGAATAATCTATCTTTACGTCACTAACACGGTATACTTTAATATGCGTCACAATTGGCGATAATGCAGTGACGCGTGGCTCATACCCGTATTGTCCGGCCCGCAGTGCGCGGGTATGCGGCACAGGGGTTTGAACTCTGTACAGCCCTATGTCAGTCATCTAAAACCAACTAAAATATACGCTTGATATAGCATTACCTCACACTTGAAAATAATAAAGGCCTACCGTTTGTCACAGCCTGGGATTGAAATGTGCGCATAAGAAGCACACTGATAGAGACGAATGCGCTGTAATATCTGGTGGCAGACTACGAGGCAATAGTGGGGATAGGTGTGGATCCTGGTAACCCGAGGTGCGAAGGAAGCACGCATATCGTATAAACATACTGCGGCAGCAGTTCTGATGATATTGGTTGCGTAACCTCAACTGCGCTTCTAGAGTGTATTAACCCATCTCATAGCAATGTAATGAACCATACAGATGTCTTGTTATCGCTCGGCATGCTTTTGTCCAACTTTGCTCAGTCGCGTAAAGACACTTCAACGAACGGAGCTTATAATACGCACATCAGTGTACCGTAGCATGCATGCGTTACTCTTCGACAGAACAGACCTCATTGGAGTGGCTTGAGTGCCGGCATTATGTCGGGCCATGATCCACCATCCGTGTCGTCCTGGTGTTGCCGACCTCTTGGTTGGCCCTCGTTCACTTACTCATGCACTTTGCACAAAGACGTTCATAAGCACAAAGACGTTTCGCCATAAACAATTTCTTCGTTGACTGCTTCGTGTGGCGCATTCCCACAGCGCGTGCGATCTGCGGGATTTTTGTTAGTGGCATTCCTTATTTTGGGGATGTGTGTTCAGTTGATTATTGCTTTGCACACCAGTTCTTCTAGGGCCTACAAGTTTAGCATTAACGTCGCACAAATAAATAATAAATAATAAATAAATAATAAATAAATAAATAAAACGTTCATAATGCAATCGAACGACATTATCTATGCGGCACTTACCATGCATACTGCGCAACTCCCTCCTGCCGTGTTGTCTGGTACCTTGTCAAAATCATGGGCAGAATTCGAAATTTATACTTGTACCCCTTGAATGGTCATTTTACTTCCCTGTGCCAGTATTACCTTCCGAGCGTTAAACATAATCCCACTGCGAAGACAAGATAATTTTGTTTCGACCTAAGGCGACCTAAAAGTAAGACGACTAAGCATCTTAACCATGTATTTTGGTACTCCCCTGTAAGCACTATGAAGCTGACCCTATAGCTATTTCGCTCGGGAGTGGCAGTGCCGGCTAAGGGAGAGGCACTGACGTCCATGAGCGAAGTTGACTGACCAGTAAATTTATAAACACATTTAGCAAGCATTGCTAATGAGATGATTGTGGTCTACGCCCTACAGTTTGCATGATCAGATTTTTCAAGACTTTTCGAAGACGTGTTCTGCACAACCTCGAGCATGTTTCCTGGGTGGCTTGAGACACGTAAAAAAAAACAAAAAAAAAACAAAAAACAAACACGACTATTCGCGAAAGGCGCTAAAAGAGAGAAAACGATTTTTTAAGGTAAGGCGTCTTACGCGAGCTGTCTTGGCGAAATCATTAACGTTTTTGGATATCGATTTAGAAGGACTCCTTAAACCACTTTTGTGCTAGGTGGCATACGCTGGTGATACCAGCATTTCCTTCTGTGGTCTCTCCGATATTCATTTAGAAAATTAGGCCTACATTATTCGTCCAGTGTTGGTGTTATTATGTATGTTGCCTAATTTTCCCCTTGTCATATTTTTACATAATTAGTTTCGTATCCCTGGACCTGTTTGACAGAAATGTTTTCTCTTGCTGTATAGTTCAAGAATCTTCCACGAAATTGTATTATTATTTCTGGTGTAGTTTTTTCGATTTCTTTGTTGTATCTCTTTTTGTTTTTGTTTTTTCTGTCCTGCGCACTGTCCCTCGTTGTCATCCTAAGGGGAACGCCCCGCAGTCAAGCTACTCAGTGCAGTAGCCATTTTTGGCCGCTCCTCGCTTTAATTCAAATATAAATAAAGCAACGGATTGCATTTAACAATACATTATGATCCAGCCTACTGCTCTACCGCGGTGGTATAGTGCTTGGATGCAGATCGGTAGACGCGGTATTCACCCGGGCCACGGCGGTCGCGTTTTCCGTGGACACTAAAATGCTAAGGGCCGGTGTACTGTGGATTATCACTACATGTTAAGCAACCTCAGGGGGTCGAAGTTTATGGTCTCTCCACTAAATTGTGCCTAGTAATATAATAGTTGTCTTACCACGTAAGACCAAAGCAACCATTCATTAATAATGGGTGCCTCCCAACGACCTACAGTTTCCGTAGTTTTGTACCAAAGTTTAGCTGAAAACTTCGTGGTGGGATTTTCATGCAGACGTAAGTGAAGGTTACAAGCAATATTTGCTGCATCAGAAAATGGAGCCTAATGGACATGTTTTTCAAGCGAAAAATACATTTATTTCGCCCTTTATGCTCAGTAAACATGACGAGTTATCCAGAATTCTCACAAGCGTATCTATTACTGTTGCCAGATACTTCGAGGACGCATCGGCAGTTGCCGCCTCCGCAGTCAACCCCGCCACTGCTAGGATCGCAAGACTGAAAAAGACCACAAAATCATCCGTTGTCTTAATCCAATAACCATACCGCATTGTTTAAGACATGGCTTAATGAATGCGTCAAAATAGGAGCTGGTGAGTTGCTTTTATTTACCCTCGTTCAAGGTATTGCATAACGGTGGCCCACAAAGATATCCCAGTCCATCCTTTTCTTTATTTGCAACTCAAGGCGCCGGCAAATTCCTAGTGCCCAAACCCCATTTTCAACATTTATATATTCTGCACCGAGTCCACAGTTCATACTAGGTAATCTTTTTCGCCAAGCTATTGGTAGTATTTTTTTTTGTAACGTGAGTGCTGTGACCTTCACAGAATCCTTCTGAAGATATTCGTTGCTAAAAAGAGATCGTGCAACACTTTTTCAAGTAATCACCGAGTGACATCAATTAAGGAGCTTGTCGCCTCATGAATCATGTGCCACATTATTATTATTATTATTATTATTATTATTATTATTATTATTATTATTATTATTATTATTATTATTATTATTATTATGTTTTTATTTCAGATGAGTTAGGTACTAGCAGAGAAACAGCTTCTGGTTTGAAAGGAATCTCTATCATCTAAGCACGTTCACCCTTAATTTCCTCGCGACAGCCGTGCTGGAAGCTACTCAAAGGGGGGGGGGGGGGGTTGAAAATGCGGCGAGAAGCCACGCTAACGCACGTCATGACCTTGAATGTTTTCTCTTTTCCTTTTCGTTGACATATTCTCGCTTCGGCAGTGACGACAAGCCTGTGGCCATATACAGAGAGGGGACGTGGTACCACGTTACGAATTTCCTACAACTTCACATGGAAATCAGCCAATGGTAGTTCTCCTTATTATTTACTAATCGGTGTCAATTATGACGTGCATTGTTGAGAGAAGGGTGGACGCTTCCCAGATGTATTTTGGAACTAAACTGCGAATTCTCCCCTGCATGTTGTGTATTAGTATTCGGCTAACGTGTTCACACGAGCTTCCATGATGGACTGCGAGTGTTTTCTTTCTAGATGCAAAAAGTGCTCCATAGCCTTTTTAAGAGGATATAGCGAAAGTACTGAAATAGAAAGAGAGTGAAAATAACGAGCGGTAAACGGACTGAAAGTTTCGTTATCCAGGCAATCACAGCTGCTAATCATTTCATTTTCTGTGCCTAGTTATGTATAACAGCAACGACGGTTATGTTGAAAGTCTGAGGAAGCGTTAGAATCCGTCTATCCGTGTCGACGCTGGCGCGCCGCAGTGACGTTGGAGGGGATAGAAAGTACGAAAAAAGCTCTCCGCGGGTGCACGTATGCATCAATGCGGATGTGATCACTGACACAGTACGACGTCATTGTCAACCTTTAAGATGACAGCTGCCGAATGAAGCAAAAAGATGCTAAGTGTAACAAGCGAGCGTTGGACAGAACGTGGATCTCAAGCTTAACCATTGTTGTTGTGCTGTACAGAACATGAATGACCCAAATAATTTTTCTATTAGGAAGCTTTTTACGCATGCGACACTTACCTGGCCTACGTTGCAGCTTCCCTCCACGCGCTGTGCTCTTGAGTTTTCACTCCTGAAAAACCACGACACGTTGATAAATGAATTGAGACCTGGGAATTGTGCTTGCGGCCTGCCAACCCAAAGTCAAATGACTCGCTTTGACCAACCTCGACGAGCATGACAAGGGTGGAACGTCAAGCTCCCGAGCCTGAAATGCATGTGGTGATGCTATTGGATACCGACTGCTGTTTAGCCTAGGGGCTTTTGTAATTGAAGGACATGCACAGTAATCACTAAATCGTTCATTTACACTGTTACCGTTTAGTGTAGCTCGGAATTGAACCACTTTTATAACGTTATTGCCTAATTTTGAAAGAACACGTGAGACACTGAGCGCATCCCAAAGGTGGTTATGCGTTTAGAGGTGTGACGCCAGAAGGGGTACTTCGAAAGCGTCTTGCCAATTGCCGTTTATATTAACTTGCTGCATGTCCCCGTTCGATGCACTACCAGCACTGTATAGGTTGAGTAACCTTAATGATGCATCAAAGGCGTCACGGTTCATGGATGAGCTAGGTGGTTCATTTACATTATGGCAAAACAGCGCGAACGACACGACGGTCTAAAAAAAAAAAAAAACGTAACGAGGCTCACTGTCCCAAAGGCCCTCTTCCTGACCACCTCAATTTTCACGAGAATCATGCGCATGCATACACTTAACATACGAGTGTTGCGGCCAACTACTAGGCGTATGCGTAGTTTTCTCCAAGCGTACCACCAAGACAACGTACTGTAACATTTCACTCGCGCACTGAATGTGGCAGTTTCTGTCGGTCCCATTTTGTTACCCGATTGAATGGCGACTATACTTCGGCGCATGTGGCTGGTCATCACGCTATCAGTGAGAAACGCCTGCGAGGAGGCGCGCCGCTGTTCTCCCTGGCCAGCGAGATTAAATCGGTCTAAAGAAGTCATTAGCTTCCGCTGAACGGCTTTCTTGCGTTGTTCACTTGTCGTGGCAATATGTCGCTGGCGTCTGTATATCGTCCTGTCATGAAAACAAGGACTGCCACACGAGATGTCGTGCTGGCGCTACCAAATATAAAATAAGAGCGACGCGTGATAAGCTTCCAGCAATCCATCCATGTAGATCATTGGTCCTGTCCCTTTTACGACATCACACTCGCATAAAGCTTATGCCGCGGTATTATGCCGTGCCCATAACGTACTTACATGAGCAACAAACACAGTGCGAGCCCAATGATGGTTGTGAGTTTTTTGCATGCAAACATGGCGAGCGGAAGCTTACTTCTTAGTCGCCGTTAAGTATGTGGCTTACATGAGCCTGTGAGCGGCGTTTTATACGAATGATCACCCGCACCAAATGTTGAGGTCACCTTCAGAAACAATATTGCAGACAACACGTTGCAACATCTGTTTTTCTTGCTTGTTTTGCGACAGTGAGGTGCCAGAAGTCCTAGGTGAACGCCGCTGCTTGCTAAGAATGAACATCCGAACAATGCGGTGCTTCCGAAGTATAACAAACAAATGCAGCCTCTCAAGGCCAGCACAAGATAAGGTCGTTTCGTAGAGCACCGACATTCGACAGCAGAATCGCTGAGAAAAGCGAACGTAAGCTGAAAGCCCACGGAAGCTTCTCCAAATGTTTGGTATTCGCGCCAGAGTCTCAAAATTTACGTTGACGAAAATGCGAACCTCCCCTTCACCAAAGCTAATCCAAAGTACAATGTGAGGCTGTCTGGACCGACTTTGACAAGTAACGTTACAAAAAAAAAAAAAAAAGGACAAAATTTAAACTTATGTACCAAAGGTAAAGCCAGATAGCCAGCTTCCTAGTGCGGGCACATTGAAGCACAGAGGAATATCACACTGAAGAATTCTACTAAAGAGTTGTATTGCTGTGAAGAATTATAAACCTTTTTCTCATATGCCCCATGAGCCTGAGCTGAATAATAATTGGTGCACTGAATTGATATCGTCGCGTTATATGTATCGAAAAAGAAATCCGACAGATCCCACACATTCTGGGAATCGTTGTCATGCAAAGCATGTAAGCGAGGACATTCCCTGTGCTTAAATGCTTGGCAACCAGCCGACTTTTACCAAGTAGGATCCGCACCTTTGTATAAATTTAGCAGCCGTGTGCATAATGCGCGTTTAGAAGACTGATCGGCAGCAGAGTGATGTCTCTTCAGGTTAGTGCACAGATGTCGAAGCGCGATTTGTCGAAGGCAAATGCACGCTAGGATAGTGATAGCGATGTTGTGGCTACAGGCGGTGTTAGCCTGGCAGACCTGACCGGCAATTGCTCCGCCCGAGCGTCTCTGTCCATGTCGCATGAGCGCACGCTACCATCCGCTGATGTGTATGTCATAAGCGAAGTTCGTTGCAGAAGTATTGCGATGTCGAGCAAAGCTGCCCACGCGCCCGATGAGTGATAGTAATGCAGACGTATTGTCTCCGACATTGCTGTAAGAGCAGTTGCAAACACCGCCACCGCGTGGGAACATCCTACCGTGGACGAGTGGTTGCGTGCTTGCTTGATACCGCGGGGCCCCGGGTTCGATTCCTTCTTACGCACGTTTTTCTGTTTCTGTCTGCGTTTAAGTCAACGTTTGAATCGGAAGCTAGAATTAACAGTATTTTCTTCTCTTGTTTAATGGGCGCATAATGTATCCTTATCAAATTTAGTCTTTGTATTCTTGTTGGTCCTTGATTGACGTAAGCTGGGATGGTTCAGTCACCTATGTCGCATACCCGTATGCTTTGGGCTGGTGTGAGCTACTGTGATGGTGTAATCATTAATCGTGACGTTTATTATAAGTAGCGTATTTAGGTGACGTCAAGAGGAATCGCACATGTTGGTAATACGTTCATACCCTATCGTGTCAGCTTTGGTGTGGACCATGCGAACGAGATGACCAGGAGAGCATCGGGACGTAGGCGGCTTGACAGATAGATAAATACGGTCAAAGTTGCTCAAGTTCGTCAAACACTGCTTCATATTTGAAAATGCTCAACTTCTTGGCGATTTGGATTGGCGAGTACGATATCGAAATCCATTGAGGTATTACTCTCGTCTGCAACAACCGCCTGCTATTCGTTCATGAGCCTAGCACCAAAGTGAACAAAATAAAGCTTCTAATCCTTGAAGCACCGCCATTTGAAAGGCTTTATTGCCGAGGTAACTTGTGGGCAGGCGCAAGCCCGACACTAGAGCTTCCTCTCCAGAACATCGATTGGTAAGCATCGCTTAGAAATGTTTACTCAGGTGAACACATAACCGGAGGGGTGTTTCGAGGTTCGACTCCCCGCCCCCTTCAAAATTTTCTCAACTATGACCCCCCTGCCCCCTCTTTCGCCATTCTGCTCGTCGCATCAAAAGTTTCAGAGTTTAGCATAGAAGAAGTGAGCATTGAGGTGGCGCTGCAAATCTGGATATGGGATATGCTTGAGCAAACAGATGCCATACCATTACCGGCGATTGAAGTTTCCAGCTGCTGGGGGAAAAAAAAGAAAGAAAAAAGAAGCCACGACAGGATTAAATAGGGCCTAAATCAGCGTGTTTTTCTTGTTTTAGAAAATGAACTGCAGCGTGGAAGATTGAACAATTGGCAGCGGCGGTGTAATTTCACCTTTGCTTGCTGAAATGCGGAAGAAGCTTGTGTGCACAAGGTCGGTCGCAGCAGTAACTCTTGACGCAGGTGTACTTGCATTGTGTGCGCTACGCCACGACTATACTCTCAGTAGCTTGTTTTGCACATCAGGACATGCGAAATGATGCATTGTGCCCGCAAGTATTTTGACATGGCTTGCGTATAACAGCAAATATTGCAGCCGGTTTTCACCGCAGGCTAGTATGGGTCGCCGCGACAAATCTGGGGCTCACAGTATCGCCTATATATTGAGTCTTAAAGAAAACAGTTCACTCCCCCAACTGTGTTATTATGCTGCTTTTTTTTACCTTTGGGGCACAGCAAAGAAGTGGGCAGTTTCATCACAGGAGATGCACTCATGCCATAGTACAAGTGAGCAGGGCGCTAGTGATCCTTTGGTATTCCACGCAAACAATCGATATTTTAGAGGCACCGCGCTCAACATAGCTCCTTATACAGATCGCATTGAATAGCTCTGAGGGCTTCCAGGCGCCTTACAGCGCTCGCGTAATGAGTAGCGTCACCTGAGTGTTTCTGTTGCACCGTATATTACAGCTCGGCTTTTGTTGTTCTTAGCCTTTTGCTTCTAATTTATTGTTTCCCTTCCCAGTTTTTGCACTGCTGTGTCGTTTTCTGCGGCATGCTGGAGTGAGATGCGATACTCGCCACGTTGCGACGTGCTCTCCCTATTTTGTTTGCTGTTGGTGTAATAATGTTTCTCTCGATCGCGCCTGCACTAGGGTCCAAATGTTGCAATTTTCTTTTCCCTTGCGGCTGGCTGTACAACCGCGTCCACCTGTAGGGGCGAGATCGGAGATGGTTGTTCGCGCACGGTGGCGGTTTTGTTCGCTTTTCACTGCACGTCATTGGCCGGGGCCACGCTTATCTCGTGAGCACCTGGGCGCGACTACGTTTTCACATGAGCACGTTTGCTCTGCACGTCACATGTGCAAGCGCACGAAACAAAAATTCTTCTTTTTGTAAAACAGTCCTACTCATTTAATGAAGAAAAACATTTTGTTTTGTAGTCGTCGTCGTCGTCGTCGTCGTCGTCGTCGTCGTCATCATCATCATCATCATCATCATCATCATCATCATCATCCTTTTTTAAGTCCACTGCAGGACGAAGGCATCTCTCAACGATTTCCAATTTGCGTCATCCTTAGCGAGTTCGTTCCACTTTATGCCTGCGAACTTCTTAATTCCGTCGCTCCCATCTAACCTATTGCCGGCCTCTGTTGCGTATTTCTTCTCTTGGTAACCATTCCGTCGCTCTTACTGTCCACCTGTTATCTGTCCTCCGCATGATATGCCCTGCCCAGGTTCAAATTTTTCTTTTGATATAAGAATATCAGCTGCTCCTGTCTGTTCTTTGATCCACTCCGCTCGTTTTTTATCTGTTAGCGTTACACTTATAATTTTTCTTCCCAATGCGCGCTGCATGCTCCTTAATTTCAGCTCTAAATTTTTAGCTAACATCTATGTTTCTGCAACGTACGTTAGTACTGGGAGAATGCAGTGGTTAAGTACTTTTCGCTTTAGTGACAGTGGCAAATTTCCCGTCATCATTTGGGAACGTCTCCCGAATGCGCTCCATCTCATTATTATTCTACGGAGGATTTCCTTTTCATGGGTAGGCGTCCGTCTTAAAAACTGCCCCAGACATACGTATTCGTTCACACATTCTAAGGGTCGATTGTCAATTTTAAATTTCTCAGTTCCTCAGCTATGCTGCTGAGCCTAATTTTAGTCTTTTGTCTATTTAATTTTGGTCATATTTCCAGACTTTCCCGGTTGATATTCTCAATCATGTTTTGTAGTTCGTCATTGCGTCACCGTCATTTCGTAGTAAATTGCCTGAAAGAAGACAAGAAAACATGCTCGTCGATTTTCGGGACGCTCCGCCACGGTGGTCTGGTGGTTATGGCACTCGGCTGGTGATCCGAAGGTCGCGGGATCGAATCCCGGCCGCGGCGGATGCATCTAGATGATGGGGAAATGTAGCCCATGTACTGTGCGATGTCACTGCACGTTAAAGAACCCTAGATGGTCGAAATTTCAGGAGACCTGCTCTACGGCGTCTCTCATTAATCAGAGCTGGTTTTGGGGCGTTAAACCCCATAAATCAATCAATCACTTTTCGGGATGTTCACCGCTTGCCCATTGGTTGCTCTCGTCCTCCCGTTAAAGCGTATCTTGGGGGTCACTCTTTCAGAAAACAGCACCCACTCAAACAAAGGAGAGTGACCAATCCTGGAAGCCTACGCCGCACTCGGTCGCGTGAAATCCGCAGTGCATGCGCCCGACGAGGGCTGCGCTTCGTGACGTTGCAGCGAGCGAACGCGTTCTGTTCCGAACAAACAACTCCGATCGCCCACCAGCAGCGGAACGACGACAAATGTAAATCGAGTGCGAGAGAAGAAAGAAGTGTTTCCTCACTTCGTTCTCCTCGTCTATTCAGCGTTATAGCTGTTGTGGTGTTTCAGGAGCGTGCATGCTACACCAGAAAAGCCCAGGTTCAAGTCTCGTCCCTATAAAACTTTACCAGCATTTCTTTTCCACGTCATCGTACAGCGTAAGCTGTTACAGGCTCGTTACAATGGCCGATTTTGGTGGCGATGGTAGCTCACCCCCGCCAACGGTGTCTGTAACCACTAAATCACTTGCAATGAGAAAAAGAAAAAAAGGAACTGTCCTGGCGGATTTCAAAATAGCTCATGCCGAGCGATGCCACCCACCCCTGGCTGTCACCGCTACTCAACCACTTTTCTGGTTATAGTAGCTATCTTTTTCAAAAACTGCACGTTTTTTGAGGTGTCCTTTGTGGTTTCATGGACGAGGACGACGGAAAAGACGGAGGCGGAAATTTTTAATTGGCCAGGTAAGGTTTGGTAGCTTCTATTATATGCCCCTTGTGTAATGAGGGAAAGGTACAGCACTTTCTTTATTGTGTCGCCGTTTCAAAATCTCGCGGGGAAGAATTCTCGCACCACCTCTTCCCAATATAGGCTTGCATATAACCGAAACAACTAATCTTTCGTTTGGAGGCACTACTTTGTGTACAGCCGCAGGGGTGTTTGTTCTACAGTCACAAACCAGAAGAATCTCACGTTATTTCTTATCAGGCGGTATTTTATAATTAGCCATTCGTTAAATTTATTGCTGCCTTGCCCGATGCACTCTATTTTGTGTGTGATATTTGAGAAAGGATAAGAAGAAGAAGAAGAAGAAGAAGAAGAAGAAGAGAGGCATGTGAAGGAGCTGAAAATGCGGTTGTCAGCATCCCTATGCGCATTAAAAATTGTCAAAGCTGAATACATTGTTTGACTGAACCGTCAATTTAGTCTACTTCAGCAATTCTCTGTCCCGCTGTGCTGCGAAAATGTTTAACGTCATTTGAGCCTCATTTCAAGGCGGTAAGCTAACATAATGTCTGTGTGGGCGCTGCGGCCCCCGATTATTTCCAAAAGTCGCCGTCAGAGGGCCCTCGCCGATTTCCCGAGTGAGTCGCGTCGCCAATACTCCCACCACGTTGAAAAATAGCAAGGCACTCTGTAAAGTGGTCGAAGTGCCTACCCCTGCGTTGAAAGGTACTCGTAGGAACTGGAACAGTTTTTCAATTGTGGGACATAGCAAACGTAAAAAAAAAAATTCACAGCATATCCACGGAGTGAATGATGATGAGTTGGAGAAGCTCGGGAGGTTCATCGTAGATCGTGCCGAGTTTATATATATATAAATATATATATATATATATATATATATATATATGGGTGGCCGGTGAACGGTTCTCCAGCGCGAGCAGACGGTATTTCTCAATCAAGAAACTCGCTAGAAGACGCTGCCTGCGCCAACGTCCATAGTCAAAAGAAGAGGCGTTCAAGACACGGACACAAGGAGAGCAATCGGCGTTCGTGTTGTTCACTGCTCTCCTTGTGTCCGTGTATTGCACGCCTCTTCTTTTGACTATGGACTGTTACCAACTCGCTCAACTTTCTGTCCTTTTGCGCCAACGTTGTCTCTCGCGGGTGAGGGCGCGTTCTCCGTCTTTGCGAGCTGGTAGAGCGTTCATCTAAGAAAGAGCGTTTCCATAGTCAACGCGCGCCTTTCTCTCTCTCTCTCTCTCTCTCTCTCTCGCAAGACTCTATGGACAGCAGATGGAAGAGTGAGAGAGCTCGCGCGCCGGGCGGCACGCGCCGAGGGCGAGCGCGAGCCTCCCGGCGTTGCATGGCGTTGCATGGTATTGTGAGTGGTGTAGGTTACACGATACGCGTGACAACCGACCCACAGCTTAAGGAGCTTCGCCCCTAAAAGGCGTTCATTCAGCAGTCGCTGTAATTGGTTGCAGAGAAACATACCGGCGTTACTGATGCGCACTTCTTGAAGGAAGCACTCGAAGATTCGGAAAGAACATTATCTTTTCACAAAGCTACGCAGCATGAAGGGGCACAGGGAAAAGGACGGAGACAGACGAGTGCTCGCCTGACTCCCTCGGTTTTAGGGGCGAAGCTCCTCTTAGTCTAACCTTGTCACGCGTCAGGCGTCAGTCGTCAGGCATAACCCGCGTGCCGGGAGGCATGCGCTCGCCCTCGGCGCGTGCCTCCCGGCGCGCGCCTCTGCTGTCTTGTGAGAGATAGAGAGAGACAGAGAGAGAGCGAAAGGCGCGCGTTGGCTATGGAAACGCTCTTTCTTAGAGGAACGCTACCAGCTCGCAAAGAAGGAGAACGCGCCCTCACCCGCGAGAGACAACGTTGGCACAGGCAGCGTCTTCTAGCGAGTTTCTTGATTGAGATATACCGACTGCTCGCGTTGGAGAAGCGTTCACCGGAGATATATATATATGCACTGGATCTTGACTTGCAATGAAGTGCCGGTGGGAGATTTCACTTGTGCATAGTTGAACAATGAGGATTCGTAGCGTGCGCGTTAAATTAATCCGGAACTCGGCACGATCTACGCTGAACCTCCCGAGCTTCGCCCACTCATCATCATTCACTCCGTGGATATGCTGTAATTTTTTTCTTTGTTTTTGTTTTTTTATGCGTGACGCTTTTTTCTTATAATATGGAAACGCGCAACCTTCAACGCCACTTAAAGAAGGTAACCATTAATAATAATAAGCAACATATGCACACGAATATCGCATATAACCAAACGGATCCACTTTGTGCTGCGAAGTCTGCCTTTACAACATGTTGACAAAGAACTGGATTCCGTAAAAAAAAAAAAAGAAGAAGAAAAAGAATACGTTTGTTGTTTTGTTCTGCATCCGCGCTCGCTCAGCGTATTGTACATGAGCGTTATTGAGCATGGTCTGTATCATGTTTACGAAGCGCACTGTTCTGCTGGGGTCCTCGCATACAATTGTGCCCGTGTGCGATGCGTTGTACAAGCCGGCGTATAGAGCGCGTCGTTGTTGGCAAAGGGCCTCGTCGTTAAGACGTCCTGGCCTTGGCGCCACATGTAGGCGTCAACAGGAACTGTAATAAGGTGTGTGCAACGCCTCGGGATGTTGCATTTGAGCCCGCGGCACTAATGAAAAATTCACGGGGGTATGTTCGAAGGACCGAGTGATTTTAAATATAAAGAAAGATGTGCACATATGTGACCTCAGTTGTACAGCATTTATTTCAGTATTTTTTTAAAGGTTTCCTGCACTCGAGCTTTTACGTACTGGTTAGGTCTTCGTCTTCTGCTAGATATCACTGGACTCACTGCTCTTTCTTGTACTATGCGTTTCATGGTAATCTATCCTGAACGCACCGCTGGGTCTGGACCGCACAATGATCTTGGCCGAGATGTTTGAGGGTCTGCATGGTTACCACATTTACATCCATCCGGGCAGGTATTGTTACCTTCGCACTCCTACAAAGATGTGGAAAATAAAGAAATGTTGCAGTTAGAGATTGATTTATGTGCGGGTTTTAACGACCTAAAACCAAGTGTGATTATGAGAGACACCGTAGTGGAGGTCTCCGGAAATTCGACTACCTGGGGTTTTTCTAACGTGCACTGACATCGCACACGGGCCTCAACATTTCGCCTCCATCGAAATGCAGCCGCCGCAATAGCAGTTAGAGAACAGGACTTGAAGAACAAAACAATATATATATATATATATATATATATATATATATATGATGATAGCGTACATATGTATATATGTACGCTATCATCAGCATGTGGCAGATTTAGTCGATATTACGATCTTTAACTCTATGTTAGCCTGGTGATCTCCTGAAACCCTGTTTAGGTAAGTATCAGGCACGTTCAGCATTCAGGAATATGTCGCCAAACTGAATCGTCACGCCAAGAAACGTAGAACGCGACTACTTGGCGGAGGTCCGCTTGCAATGGGTACAGCAATGTCTGTGCAAAGACGACATGGCGGCAACGCAATGTAGATTATTGGTGGCTACAAATGAGACCACGTAATTAATAAAAACGTACTGAGACCGTCTCTGTAGAAATGCACAGGTTCTTAGAAGTGTTCACATTGTTAGGAAGGGAAACCTTTGAAGAGAAGGAAGTGGCGATTCTTGATATAACGCTCTTATTGGGAGAAATTCCGGGAGCCCGAGACATAAACGAAATGCCTCTCATTCTTGAAGCAATGTATTAATCTCTTAAGGAGGTTATAGATCGCATTACTTGGGCAACATGATTTGCCTACTGAGCCTTGGTGTGGTCAGGTGAGCCCGGAACGTAACTAATGAAAGATACATACAAGATTTTGTTGTTTCTTTTACAAATATTTATCTGCCCTGTCATATATGCCGGTTGATATCGAACACGGCGCCGGTTTTAGAAATCCGCATGCAATGTGGCCATTTGCTTGTTTTAGATTTTCATTCATGCATTTATCTATTTGCGCAATGTAAGCATTTCGTGGAATAGAGGTGTTTTATGACAGTGTGAGCAACTGTTTTTATTCTAGTCGAGCCTCGATCTATGGCGACCAAGATGGAGCGCGAGCCAAGCGGCTGATGATGATCAATGTAGATGGGGGAAAATGTACAAGTGATGATGATGTGCAGAGATGAAGAAGAGCCAGTCTTATCTTGAGCTCACAACAGACGAGATAATGTGCGATGGCCTTTTGGATCGACCGAATCAGAATTGCATTTTCTCATAATTTATTTAAACATATCGAGCGTAAAACTTATATTTGTGCTCATTACCCCTTCCTTATAAACGCCGCCCTTTCAGTGAAAGCTTGTTGTTTTTCGTACTGTGATGTGTATCAATCATGACCCTTCAGCTTTCGGTGAACCCTACACGGACAATTACGGCACGACACATTATTAATCCATTTAGAAAGCTCAAGTGTGGCGGTTCTTGAACTTCGTCTCGAAAGTTCAGAGCTCCAGAAAACCACATGAACGAATTGCCAAAGGGTGAGCAAGTGCCGGAATACGAAAAACCGGAATACGAAAAACCGACTTACCTGTCCAATGTACTCCAGGTCACGTGCACGAACAATGTGAAGTAAATATTGGTGTTCTGAAGGAGAGCAGCGGTACATAGTAGTTACTGACGCAGGAAACTCACGACTAGACATTCACTTAGCATAAAATTTTGTCGCAGGACAAGAGAAGGGGCAAGATCGAGCGTTAACTTTCAACAACGTTTATTTCGGAACGTGTACACTTATACAATCTTGAAATGCGAAAAAAAAAACACACCTGCCAAGCGTAAACCACTTACTGTCTCAAGAAATTTAACTTCTTTTTTTCTCACACCGCCCAAGCGGTGGAGTGCTGACACACTTTGGCCCTGATCTGTAAATGCGCTCAGTCTCAATAAGTTATCGCGTCAGTTTGTTCCTTTTTTTCCCTATCATGGTGCTCTAATGAAAAAGCGGCTTGCAGCCACAGGTGCTGCAGTGGATGGTCGAGAAACAGTCGCCACCGGTCTTGACATCAAATTTAAAATTCAAAGGCAGAAAAATTCAATCAGCTGCAACAGGGCAGGTAGCGTTTGAGATAATTGTGATATGGTGTCGTCCATAAGGCGCGCACAGAATGCGCTAAAAATGACGATGAAAGGATAAAAATGGACAGCCCGTCGCTCCTTCCATAGTTTCTTTAGGCCAGTATTCATAAACCAACCTAATCTTATCCCAAAAAGAGGTCCTTTCCTATGGTTGAAGAAAGTATAAGCACGGGAAAATTATGAGGTGTCTTTCAGAAACCCATCTTCTTGCGTGAAAAGGCTGCTTTGTGGGAGGTGGCCTTTTCGCCATATAAGAAACGAGCATGGGAGCTAGGCTATGGAAATTTTCTAACCCTTTCGTTGGCTTATTAGGAAGAAAAATAGTTGCCTGCTCTTCTAAACGATGAAATAAGTGCATAAATGCATTTATTTAATTGTTTCGAAAAATCTTCTAATTTTGAGTGGTGTGACTCGCCCAACCGCGCAGGAATAGCAATAAGGTCAGGGAAAGGCTCGTCGTAGGCTGAAGGTTTGTTTACAAAACGAGTTAAGGCACCGAAAATTTAAGGAAGGCAAAAGATAAGTGTGAGGTTGCTTTAAAAATACGGGCCTTAGTCAGCGCCTTACGGCATAACCTAACGTTACTAGATTATGTGCAGTTGTCAAACTCTCCGCTCCCTCTGTGCATCGTTAGCATAACCGCCGTCGGCGATTGTATAACCACGTGCTTACTTGGACAAAGGGGAATAAATGGTGGGAGCATCGAAAACACCGTCGATGGGAGTTGAGCCTCCGCGGAATCAAGACGCGCATATCGCGTGGGACACCATGATTGCGTAATCACATGGCACCTTTTGTAAAAATGTGAGGGTAGATTTTTCGCAGGAGTAGAAACACTTCATGCGCTCTAAAACAGAGAACTGCTACAGTCACAGAGCAGCCGTGAGAGGCGCATTGAAGGATGTGGTGAGGCCTCTCTTGCAGCAAATGTAAGCCAGCCTTAAAAAACACATGAAATCCTGCCGATCGAGATTGTACGCTGACGTCATCAACGGCAAAGCAGTGTCCCTGTCACAAACGTCATCAGCATGAATGACAATGATGTAAATTGTAGCTTTATTAAGACACGTTGTGAGATAGTTGTACTGAAGATTGTAGTTATTACTCTGTTTGTTGTAGTGCAGGAGTTCCTAAACTGATAGTCATCGACTGCTTAGAGTTAGTTAAAACTCTGATCTACCATTAGGTTTGGCCTTGTACACTGCTAAAACCGCGAAGTAGTCGTGTCCTCCGTCATTGTTAATGCCTATAGCTAGGATTTAATGATGACTACGGTGACGCCGGGGATGTATTGGAAAAAGCTATGTATAACAAAAACACATTGCCAATATTGCAAAATTTCATGTTTTCTAGCTCTTGTGTGCGGTGAGTTTTCTGAGTACAGCTGGGACTGCTGGCAATTACGTCTTCAAGGAAGACTAGACTGCATTATATACAGCAGCCTGCGTGGTTGACACTACCACTCAGTATTTTTTAGTGCGCCGTAGTCGGTAGGCTATTCTTGGGGTCATGGAGGGTTCGATATCTCATCGCATAGCCGAAAGGTTTCATTTTTAAAGCTCAGTTTGATTTTATGCGAAGTTGAAATTGAGAAATGTCTAAAGGCGTAATTTGAGAAGATTCTTGAGGTAGCAAAGTGTAAAGTGGTGGTCACTCCGCACAGCACATACCGCCAGCATAGGAATAAAAGAAATTGACATGTCAGAGCTAGAAACGCGTGTTATCCTCTTTACGAACGGGAAGGCACGAGCAAAGAAAACAAAGACCAAGGTTTTGTAAAGGTCGACATACACAGCTGCAAAAACATGCGGGCGCGCTTTCTGTGCATTGCGAATGTTTTTACATGTAGAAAGAAAATAGCAAGACGGATTAAAGAGGAGATTCAGAGAACAATGACAATCCAAAGGAAATAAGTAAACATTCTTTCGTACAATGATACTTACACAAAAAATAAAAAGAATACCAGGAAGGCTGTTGCTTTCACTTCTCACATTGCAAGGAAGAATGCGCTACCAGGTCTCACTTTTTGCGTTCGCAGTGCGTTGCTCTGAGGGCATGATTTTATATAGCAGCACTTACGACGCAAAGCTGACACAGCATTCCATTTCATTTCTTTTCCTTTTTTCTGACACAAGGTCGTTGGGACCGGAAGATGCATAATACTCATTGTTTTGCGGCTGATGCGAAAGCAGAATCGGCTCACTAAGCCGAATTCGATAAAGGCGACTTTCGCCTGCTGAACGCCGTGGGACCTCTAGTTCTTGTTGCGAAGACTTGTAGATGTACGAAAACGCAGAGAAAAAAAAAAGAAACCTTAGAGATCCCATGAATTGTGGGAATTAGCGTCATGCGAAGGACTTAGCTGTGAAAATGAGTATATGACAAATTGCTTGGCATCCAGCCAAGTGGATGAGCACCTTTGTACAAAGTGCATGAGTGCGTGTATGCTTAACGTGGGCATGCCATAAGCGTCTACAGCCCCGTGGCAACTAAATGATGGCTCAAAGTACGACGCAACTTTGTCACTCACGTTAGTGCACTGGTTCCTGTTTTTTCGGAGAGGCGCACGCTACAATGAGTGTATGTGCGTACTGATTCGTTGAAGTATTCCTACACAATCGAGCAAACTTCAACTGACGAGCAAAGTGCAATTGGGCAAAGTGCAACTGACGCTACAGAACAGCCATTTCCACAACTGCTTGTGTAACAGGCATATTTGCTATATATGTGGGAGGAGCCACCGTAGCTGTAGTGGTAGCGTGCTTGTCTGACGCGTCGCGGGCACGAGTTCGATTCCTACCCCCTTACCGCTTGGTAGGTTGCCTTCGGAGATCCCATTGCGCTCGTTTGCGTCTTTGTGCTTGTTATATCTATATTTCAACCAGAACCTACAAAAAATACCTACGCCTTTCTTGTTTTGAGTGTGTTCCAACGATATGCGAAACGTGTGGTTTTGTAAGTCCTTGATTGACATAGGCTGCATACGATTCAAACACCTGTGGCGCATACCAGTATACCATGGGCCGAGCACTACGGGTATATGAGCCGCGCGCAGCTGCAATAATTGTCGCTTATCAGGCACGTCGACAGTAATGCAGAGACTAAAGGGTAAGCTCATCGCACGAGGTAATGTGGGCATTGACGGCATTGAACAGACGCCTATTTTACGGGATATATTTCACGCCACGGTGCGCTGATGTGCATATCATAAGCGCCGCTTGTTGGAGTTTGTCTACGGGGCCGAGAAAACCTGAGCAGAAGCATGCTGAGCTGCGGTAGTACTTGTGTGTTGCTTCTTCTATTGCTAGGAGTGCGGTTAACGCACACAAGACCCGCAACAGACATTAGGCAAGCATCGTGACAGCACGTGGTGATGCAATCTGTTTCTTTAGGAGAGCTGCTGCGGATGAGTGCCAGCGTCCCTGCTTTGCACATCGATATCTTGGGCTCCATTCCTGCCGCGTTGTAGGTGGCATTCGCTCACTGAATTACGCTTAGCTGTGTCCGTCTGCGCATTATGTCTACATTTCAATCGCAAGCTACCACGAACGGCATATCTTTCTGTTGTTTAATCTACGCCAAGCGTGTTCTGACGAAATTTTGAATGCCTATTCTGGTCTGTGCCAAACGAATGGGACGACCAAAAACCACCGAGAAGTAGGCTACTAGACAGACAGACAGACAGACAGACAGGTAGATTCAAAGTGACAAGTTCGAAATGAACTGCTTCGTATTCAATTGTGTGAAGCGTGTGTGGGAATCTCTATTGAATATCTTAATTTCGAAGGCTTACTTCAACTCAGCAGCGTGCTGAAACATTTTTTTTGCTTAGGCTATAGCCGAAGTTAGCCTACAGTCTTAAGGTCGATCTTGTATGCATTATATAGGCAGATATAATCCAATTGTATGCATAACTATTTTTGAAATATGGGTGACTCCTAAACCACAAGCTCCTTCTGTGAGAAACAACTTAATGAGAAAACAGACAATGAAGCCTAGGAAAGCATAGGGAAGTTACTTGTGGTATTGTAATTGTGGATAAAGTAGAAAGGAATTATAGTGGACGAAAAGACAAACCTGCCTTCGGTGGGAACCGGACCCACGACCTTCGGATGACGCGTCCGATGCACTACCGCTGATCTATCTATCTATCTATCTATCTATCTATCTATCTATCTATCTATCTATCTATCTATCTATCTATCTATCTATCTATCTATCTATCTATCTATCTATCTATCTATCTATCTATCTATCTATCTATCTATCTATCTATGATGAGACGCATATTTTACGTAATATCAGTATACACAAGACAGGCACATTAGCTTATATTGTCACGCAACGAACCAAGAGCCGTTGAAAAAGAACCGGACTGGGAAGTCGATACCAACAAAAATGGCGTTGGACTGGCGTCGAACTGGCGCGCGGTCTTCTTCTTCAACTTCGTCTTTACCGCTTTGGTGGCCACGCACGGGCTCATACACGCGGTGGCAATATGAAAGCAGTAGTAGGTACAACACGCAACGTAATCAGCACCGAGAAGAAAGATTCTTATAGTATAAAATGCCGAAGACACGTACAGTATGTTTCGCCGACAGCGCTGCCAAAATCAACCTGATTTGTGGCGCAAGAACTAGTGAGATGATTCAATACTACGGCCGAAAGCCTAATCTTGTTGTGTCACTGATGGGCTCGACCAACGCAGGAATATGAGTGCAAAATTTGGCAACGTCCCAAGTTTTTCTGTTAAAAGACACCAAGACTCCAAGATGGCGAGTTCTCTTATATTAGTAGTGCTAGTTTGTGTTAGATGTTCTGCAAATGAGTTACCGCTAAAATATCATTAAGCAGCTTTGATCTCGGGTGCTGCACATATCTGTAGGCATTGCAGTCAAGTTCATTGCACTAATAAGTTAATTCTTCGGCTGGTAACGATGATAATTTTATTTTCTTGTGGTTTCATGTCCATTAATACGGCTATCGGGTGCTGCTTTCACGAGGAATGGTCTCCGCAGTCGCCGATTAGGTTGTTGCTCGCCTCTGGAAGCGGTCTGCAGTAACAGCCTGGTGGACAACCACCATCAGGTTTACTTGAATTCAGCGTGCACTGTGTAAAAATGGATACACGATAAGTTCCGCAGTCAAGAACAGCAGGGGCGCCGAAGCCAGAGCCGGTTTTGGGACGTTAAACCCCACAAATCAATCAATCAATCAATCAATCAATCAATCAATCAATCAATCAATCAGGGGCGCCGAAGCGTACATATGTAAGTACAATGTTTCGGCGTGACATGCGCGTTCAGGCTATGTACAATGCCAAGGAAGACGAAGGCAGCAGATGATCGTATCCAGCACCTGGCTCGGGATCGTTGATGAATCCCCGTCCCCCATAAAGTCTAAGGTCGGCAAATTGTGAAAATGTTCATATGTTTGAAATAAATTACCACATGGTCAAGACTGAAAGCGGCGCGCGGATCCTGAGCCCGCGCGGCGATCTCGACCTGTAAGAGCTGGTGACGATCCGCTAGCGTTCATTTTATTGTGATAGCAATTATATAGCAGTTCGACTGGTTCTTGCCGTCACCATCGCCGTCGCCGTCATGTCCCGTATAATGTCCAAATTGATAACAGCCGCCCGCGCATGGTACGTTCTACCCGCGGATAAAAGCACCCGGGCGGTGGTGACGAACACGGCTGAGGCAGAGATCAAACGAGGCCGGCCCATCTCGGAGGGCGCATGCGATTACATCACCCCGATCGGGACGCCTGCCGTCCAAGCGGAGAGGAAACGCCCTGCCCGCGTTTAACGAGCATGAAAAGACGCGAGAGGAGCGGGGGGGGGGGGGAGGAGGGGGCCGCTCGAGCAGGAACTGTGGACTTCGCGCGGTCGCCATCGCTGGCCTGCGCGCTACCTCTGCAGCCATCAGCGGGCGGCTCGTAAACCGTCTTACGTGCTGCACTCTCAACGCGAATAGGCTGCGAAAATTGTCCGTGGAGCAGCCGCATTTTCTTACACCAGCGTTTTGTAGAGTTAGGTGAGATCGTATCCAGAAGAGTTAGCTGCCAGCCTCACTTCGTATAACATTACAATTACTTCGTATAACAATACAAGCATTCACTGCTTAGCCCTTTCGGTGAAACTGTGATTATTTCTCGTTACAATCACATAGAGATATAACAAATGAAACAAAAAGTGTGCTATATGCGCTAACGCTGATTCGAGACATTGTTTAGGAGCTTTGGTGGATACATTCATCACGAACAATAGAATCAAATGATGTTTTCGGTGTGAAACAGTCCTTGAATAGAGTAGCCCACTCATCCGATTTCGGACCTCTTGTCGTTTTGTGCATTGCTTTCATACTGCTATTCAGGTCTCAGTACGTATAGGTATTAAAAGGGATGAGAATGTCGTGTTGTTTGGAATCAGTCCCTTTCCCAACACTGCACCGTATTCTGCAGGAGCACGTTACTCTGATGAACAGAAATTGATAGAAGTGGGCAAAGTGCTAACAGGGATGGTTGGGCGGGGCTCTTAAGTGGATACTTTAGAACGAAGAGATCGCTCTCTTTATTGACTGCCACTGGACCGAATTAATCAGGGTTTCTTGAATTTAAATGTGAAAATGTAGGCTGCCGTAGAAGCCTTTCCCAGATCACGAACAAGCGTAAGGCGGGAAATGTGACGCATTGACACATCCGTTTTATATGGAATTTCATGCGCAAGATTCAAGTTTCAATAGCGGAGCTGTTTAGGCCGAGTGTTATTCGGTAATATGTGAACGGAAAAGTACCATCATCAAGAAATAAGCCCGCGTGCACTTCTATCAAATGCACTGTGTTTGCGTACTCACTTCCGCTCTTGCGCTCACGCACTCAGCCCACTACAACATAAAAAAGGAAGCGTTTCATAGCACAGCATAGCATTGCAGAGTATAGCAAGCGAGTGGGACAGGGAAGTGAGGGCGAGGAGGTGGGGACAGAGTGAAGCATAGCATAGCCTTGCATAATATAAGAACGGTTGGGAAAGGGAAGGGGGGAGGGGTGAAGAGGCGGGGACAGAGCAAAACATAGAATAGCCTTGTGTAGCGCAGTAGAGCAAGGGGGTGGAAAAGGAAAGTGAAGAAGGGGAAGATAAAAACATAGCATAGCCATTATAATATAGTTTCTTTTGGATACTGATGGTTTTCAAATCGGACCTATAAAGCATGTACTTGACATCATTTGTCCTGTTCTTACTCACATTTATAACGTGATTATATCGCCTGGCCAATTTCCGAAAGACATGCAAATAGCTCGAGTATAGCCGGTGTTTAAGAAAGGTGATAAAAATGTGCTAAGCACTTATCGTCCAATTTCAATACTACCGGCATTCTCGAAAGGCACTGGAAAGATTATTCACGCTAAGATATTATCATATCTTGAAAAAAAATAATTTACTAGCTGATCATCAACACGGTTTCAGAAAGCAACGTTCCACAGAGACCGCGCTTTTAGCTCAAAAAGAAATAATCCTGCAAGCTTTCAATGATAAAAAATTAATTATGGGGATATATATTGATTTTCCCAAAGCGTTTGATCTAGTGAATCACAAAATTTTACTCATTAAGTTGCAAGCTTATGGTATACGTGGTGTAGCTTTAGAGCTCTTTGAATCTTACTTATCGCATCGATCACAATATGTGGAGCTAGGAAACGAAAAGTCCCGTCTTCAGGCTGTAAGAGCCGGAGTTCCGCAAGGGAGTATCCTAGGGCCACTCCTGTTCATAATCTACGTAAATGACATGCCAAATAGTTCAAATCAGGCAAAACTTATTTCCTATGCGGATGACACAGCGATGTTCATCACAGCTACATCAGAAATGGAACTTGAGCTACAAGGGAACAGAACGTTAAGAGAATTTAAGCAGTGGGCCGATGCAAACTGTTTGCGAATAAATGCCAGCAAAACAAAAGTTATGGTCTATATGCGAAAAGGTAAACAATTGCGAAGTTCAGTAAAAATAAAAATGGATACGGATGTTTTAGAAATTGTAAACACAGTCTCCACATTAGGAGTAACATTTTCTAAAGACTTAAGCTGGAACGATCACGTACAACAGCACAGTAAAAAGATATCTTCCGCTGTGGGAACCATAGCTCGCTTAAAATATTTCCTTCCAATTAAAGTTAAAACTTTGCTTTACGATGCTCTGGTGTTTTCAATTCTGCAATACTGCAATCTTGTTTGGGGAACCACTACCAAGACAAATCTTACTAAACTGCATTTGCTCCAAAAAAGAGCTATACGATGTATTGCCAATGTTCCTAGCTCATTTTCTACGAAAGATCTGTTCGTAAAGTTTGATATTCTACCTGTATATTTTTGTACGATTATCGCTTAATTTTAATCTACAAGTCATACTTAAAGTCCCACAATTCTATTGTATTTTCGCTGGCTGATCTGAAGGTAAACCGTAGCATCCGTTACATTAGGCATAAAGAAAAATGGCATGCCCCTACATCTCGAAGTAAATATGACAAACAGTCATTAACACGCACTGTGCCCATCTTACTTAATAAACTCACAAAGGAAGAGTTTGACCCTCTGGAAAATTCTAATCATACAATAAGAATATTCTGTCAGTCGTACCAGAGAGATGACTGATGTTCAATGAATTTTTTTGTATGTATATAGACCTGTGTACATAGCATACTTGTGTATTGGGTAGGGAAATGTGTGTATGTATAGTGTACACTTTCTTTTGTAGGTACAGATTTTATTTGTGTATGCATAAATATGTACGTACACAAACTTTCTTTTTCTGAATGAATTGTATCTCTGTCTCGCGTATTATTTTGTTTCAAGTGTTGTATTTATTCAATACATTTCTGCAATGTGCTGTTGTCATTTGTAAAAGGGGGCAGGACCCCTGTCAAGCTTCTTTAGCTTTTAGTCCTGTCTCCTCTTTTTCACTGAGAAAATAAAATAAAAGTTGATTGATTGATTGATTGATTGATTGATTGATTGATTGAGCATACCGTATGGTGATCAGCCGTACGGTGATCATACCGCCGTATTGTGAGGCACCCGCAGCCAACCACACGGTATGATGGAAAATCACCAGCTCGGCCAACATTCTACCTTACTGAATATAGTGTCCCAGGACTGGGGAAGGGAAGTGATGGTGAGCAGGAGCGAAAATGATGAATCACGACGTAGGCATGTACATTATAGAATATAAAGGGGTGGGAAAGGGTGATGAGGATAAGGAAGAGCGAAATGAGGAGTGCAGCGGGTAATGGAGAGCAGTCCTGCGCGGTATAGTGAAGGAAGAAGTGCGAAAGGGAAGTGAAGGTGAGAGGGTGAAGCACAGCGTAAGCATGTATGTACACTCTATAATAGCGAAGGGAGGGAAAGGGAGGTGACGGGGAGTAGGAACGATGTGAGGTTGAGGAGGAGGGCGCATGGTAAAGCACAGCATAGTTTTACACAGTATAGTGTAGCAATGAATGGGAAAGGGAAGTGAGTGTGGGGAGGAGGGAAAGGCGGAGGAATGCGAAGTGGGGGTGAGGAGGACGGGAAGGAGGACAAGAACACCACCAGATAAGCTGAATTCTCGGTCTTCGCACCAATAGAGCGTAGCTCTGAGATTTTATTCGTACATACATACCAGCTGTTACATTCTTACAAGGCTCAGTGACGTAAGAAGAGCCGAATCGGACACGACTTGTACACAAAGTTTGCTCAAACCAGCACAAAGCCCCTCCACTACCACGAGACATAGTCAACCCAAAAAAATTTCATGCTCGTGTCCATACCACTCCAACGAGTCGTTAAAAGCAGGAAAATGTGGTATGC
Source organism: Hyalomma asiaticum (assembly GCA_013339685.2). Lineage (NCBI taxonomy): Eukaryota > Metazoa > Arthropoda > Arachnida > Ixodida > Ixodidae > Hyalomma > Hyalomma asiaticum. The sequence goes on from CM023484.1 coordinate 68,567,460, forward strand.
GAAGTTTAAATTAACGTGCATTGTGCTTCACGTTCCTAGAACAGGCATGCCCGAACCAACTGCGCGTATAATTATAAGAGTGATGAACGCCTTCGTGAGAAGTCTTAAGAATTAGTCATCTTTGATGGGGTTTTGCGCGCCAAAGCACGCTAGGATCTAAGACACGTCCTACTGCATGGCCCGACAAATTTCGACCACTTGGGTTTCTTTAAGATGCGCTGTTAACTGTGCACGGGCCTCCGCAGTTCGCCTCTAATGTAATGCGGCCACTGCGGCCGTGATCGAAGCGACGTCTCTTTGATCATTAGGGATGGTCCGAAGAAGCGTCGGTAAAAACTACAGTATATTGTGTGAACTTCAAAATAAAAGACGCGTGACTGTGTGTCATGTTTCCTGTCTTTCGGGGAAACACTTTTCGGAAACGCTGCTTAATAATTGCAGTGAAGAGTGCTCGTGTGTGCGAATAAGGAAATGTTTAAATAAAAATTATTCAGGTCCAGAAACTTTGCAATGCGGTGCTATAAAATAGACGCTTCTATGACTCAGATCCAAAACCGAATCCTTCCGGTTAACGGAAAGAACAAAATACGCACGCATTGCTATGACTGATAATGCTGAGAACTGCAAACCGGTCAACTACTCATATAAAGGTAAGCTCCGGCAGCGTAGATGAGATGCGTTTGCGTTATATTATTTATAAGACGTAGTTAAATACTAGTAGCATAGGGCAAGCAAGGAGGCAAAGGAAACGCCAGACACCGTCCCTCCGTGGTGGTCTAGTGGCTATAGCACTCCGCTGTTGATCCGATGATCGCAGGATCGAATCCCGGCTGCGGCAGCCGCATTCCGAAGGAGGCTAAATGCTTGAGGCAAGTGTAATGTATGATATCAGCGCGCGTTAAAGCACCCCAGCTGGTCGAAATTCAAGGAAACCTCCACTCCGACGCCTCTCATATTCATATCATGATTTTGCTACGTCATATTTCATAAATTATTGTTATTGCTTTGAAACGCCCATCTCCAGGTAAGGCAACATAAATTTCAATGGGATCGTTGGCACGAGCGTACTCGCGCAAAAAAAAAAAAAAAAAAAAAAAGGGAAACCGCACATCCCATGCATTGCGGGAATCAGTGTCATGCGAACAAGTCAGCAAGGAAACTATTTATGACGAATCCTTTGGTGTGCCGCCGAGTGTGACGAGTAGGATTAAGGTCTTTATGCGAAACGCAAGTGTACCTACTGCTTGATAGGCTTAACGCGGGCAAACCACGAACTTGGCCAGCACCGTGCAGACAGAATTTTATGGGACGACGTAAGGTGGACTTTCAGTCGAGTCCAAAACACAGACGTCTGTTTTGTCGAAAAACTGCGGTATGCGGTGCATCTATCTATCTAGCCGCCTAATTCGCGATAATCTCCTGGTCGTCTTGTTCACCTGGGATACACACCTTTTGGCCGGTCCGGTACAAATGTATGACGAACACGAACGACTTATCTTTGCACCGTTAACATGATGTATTCATCATGTGCGTCACGGTTAACAATACTACAATCACGTGTAGTTTACGGCATCGATCTCACTGCCTCCAGGATCGGCGCACACGCTGCCTCCAGAATCGGACGACCGGCTTAAAGAGCTTCGCTCTTAAATCAACGCATGAACACCGTTAGTCCTTGCTGGCGATAGAAGTGTTGACTAAACAAGCACACATGCGCACATGCAAGTTGTTGGGGGGTATCGAACACACGCCGTCAATGTGCCGTGGAAGCACGCTATACCACTAGGTTACGGCAGCTCCTCCCACACGGTATACAGACTAAATAAACCTGTTTCACCTGCAGTTGTACGATGGCGCTTGTGTAACGTGAATTGCGCTTCTAATGTGTCATAAGCACTATCATAGCAATACTTAAGTTCAGGTACCATTCAGTGTGGTTTTGTGCAAGTTTAATCGATCCCGCAGGAATGCATCAATAAACAACGCCTATGGGCTATCATAAACGTCGCACATCAACGCACCTTATAGTGCATTTTTTTCTTCCACAAGAAAGACATATGCATTTTGCCCTAATCTAAGTGCCAACGTTACGTCCTATCACGAGCTACCATTCCGTCGCCACGTTGCTGTCGACATTCCTGTTTAGCCCACATACTTATGAGTGGGTACTCCTGCGCTCTGCACAAAGACGTTGATCCTACTTTTAACACCTGGTTGAATGCGAAAGAATTCGTCATAGGCAATTTCCTCGCTTAGTACATCGCATCACACTGATTCCCACAACGCGTTGGATTTGAAATGCGTTGGATCTTTTGTCTTTTCTGCCTATGGAGGCTAAGATACTTCAAAAAAGCATTTTTTGACCAAGAAAGTAAGTGGCATCATATTCTTGAACAAAAAGATTCTAGTGTGAATGCAAAGGAAGAGGGGAAATTTTGCTTGAAAATAGCAATGCCACTTCGCTTGGACGCCTCAGCCGCTGGTCAAACTTAGATAAAGGGTGCGGAATGATAACGCGTCACTGCTCGAAAATTCTGTGTCGATGGGCTTTCGTGTTAACTCGCTTTCAAAGCCTGTGCTTGAAGAAAGGCAGAACAGTGTCCCTGTTCTAGCCACGGAAGTGAGTGTCTATGAGAGACGATGCTTGCGCTTCTATTAAAATTTTGTGCTAGCTATCGTAGCCGTGTATTCGTGAGGTTCGAGCTGAAAGACTGCATTACTGTTGTGTACGAAACACACAAATCTGTTTTGTAGTGTAGGGGCAGTGGGATACATTCTCACAACACAGAAAATAAGAAAGACAGGATGTGGTTACAGGTTGTTGAGAAGGCAGTGTCGTGCCGCATATGAAAAGCCTGCCTGAAAAAGTGGGGCCGGACTGTGTCCGACAAGCAGATGACGCATAAAGTAGGTCGTATAAGTAAAACATAACGTATTGCCTAAATTGAGAAAATCTCTTACTGTTCCTGAACAGGTTGACATGACAAAGAAAGAGTCACGAGTCCCCAAACATCCGGAAGGCTGAATTCTGGAAAGCGAGAAGAGTTATTACAAATATTTGCGCATTTTTTCAAGTATCTTACGTCACTATGGCCTATTCGTACTTGAGCGGTAAAACAGAAACACCAGGGAGGTGTCACTTCCAGGAGCGCTTGTTGAGTCAAATGAATATTATATAAATAATTTATTAAGCTTTTATTCGCAGAAAATTTCAGTTATTCGGCTAGCTGTTTAGTTTCAGATATGGCGTTTCACACGTAACAAAGCATGGATATATATTTGCGTCAAGAACCTATTAGGTAGGCATTAGCTATTTATTTTCTGACAGTTGATCAGTTCTTTTCTCGAGTAACAGTTATGATTCCTAACATTACCGAGCTACTTAAACAAATCTTGGTCATCAGTATCTTCAAGTAAATATTCGCGCATTGGTGTCATGAATACTGTCCCTACCGGATGTTTTTGTTGTTTAGTGGTGTTTAACGTCCCAAAACCAGCTCTGATTACGAAACACGCCGTAGTGGAGGGCTCCGGAAATTTCGACCACCTGGGGTTCTTTAACGTGCACTGACATCGCACAGCACACGGGCCTCAACATTTCGCCTTCATCGAAATGCAGCCGCCGCAGCCGGGATTCGATCCCGCGACCCTCGGATCATCAGCCGGGTACCACAGCCACTAGACCACCGTGGCGGGGCACTGGATGTAACTTATGTAGATTTTATTGGGGATACTATGACACAGCACCACATTTCTGCGGAATAAACTACTTGTCATCATCACCATCAGCCTATCATGTCTACTGCAGGAGGAGGGCCACTCCGAACGATCTCCCCTCTGATTTTGTGCCTGCGAATTTTATGCCTGCGAAATTTATAATTTCGTCTCCCACCTTACTCTGTCATCCACAGCCGCGCCTTCCATCTCATGGTATCCATGGCGTCGCTATGATTGATCATCGGTTATACGTTCTCTCATTATGTAGCCAGCCCAGGTTCACTGTTTCTTTAAGTCGACTAGGCTATCTGCTACCCTTGTCTGTTTTCTGATTCACTCTACCGTGTTTCTCTCTGAATGTTACACCTCACGTTTTTCGTTCCGTCGCCCGTTGTGTGGTCATTAGATTCCGCTCAAGCTTTTTTGTTGATTAATAGGTTTACGCCAAGTAGGTTAATGCACGCAGAATGCCATGGCTGTATACTTTTCGCTTTAAAGGGGAACCGCGGCGGTTTTTTCACCATCTTCTGCTGTAGCTCTTTTTCAATAGTACTAATATCCCAGAGGCAGCCAGAGTGATTCACTTTGCTCAGAAACTCATCAATAATGTTCAATAATCGAATTAACGATGTGTTGAAATTGAAACCGAAACGGGTAGACCCTTCGTGCTGCATATGCGATGACGTTACAGCCTCCCCGACATTAGAAATGTGGATCCGGAAGCATAACAAAATGAAAGTGGCAGTGTCATTCAACGATGTACGTGTTGAGTTATGCGAGCTCTTCAGAACATGACAGCGACGATTCGAGCGCTGATGCGTCACCATTTTGCTTTAGACGGCCCGCTTTCTCGGGTAGGCTGCGCTCCAGGTAATGACGCCAAAAACACAGGGTCGCTCGCATGGGAATCTCCTAAAAAATTTTAATACTCATTTTCACGGAAACTAAATGACTGGAAGCCACCTAGCTTCGCGTAAGTTATTGCAGTGCCGAGGAGAACATGTACTGAAAATTTCACTGGGTTCAGTGGACATTGAAAAATCGCCGGAGTTGCCCTTTAAAGATAGCACTAAGCGGCAATTCATGAGTTGGGAATGTCTACCCGTATGCAGATCCACCCATTATGATTCTTCGGTGGATGTTCTTCACATGGTGAGACTCTTGTGCTAATAGTTGACCTAGGCATATGTAGTTTTGCGCAGTTTCTAGCGTCTGCTTTTCTATCACGAAGTCTCATTTTTTTTTAGCCGTACCACCTGACATTATCTCTGTTTTCTGCATGTTCATGTTTCATTCCGCTTTAAAACTCTCCTGGTGTAGATCCTCCGTCATCTCCTGCAGTTCGTCGCCATCACTGCTGAAAAGCGCGATGTCGCATGTGACGTGCAAGTTGTTTAGGTATCCTCCGTTCATGTCTATTACTAGCTTTTCCCAATCTAGTCTTCTAAATATCCCTTCTAAAATGCAGTGAATAACATTGGAGACATATTATCTCCCTGTCTTATCTCTTCTTCTAATGACATTTTACTGCTTTTCTTGAAGAGGAGTAGGGTGGCTTTGAAGCCTCCCTAGATGTGTATTCAGCTATATTTCAGGTACTGGTTGACAGCGCAGTGCCTTTAGAAGGGATGGTGTCTCTAGCAAGTCGAAAGACTTTTCGCTGTCTATGAACGTTGTGTAGAGCGGTTCTAGATATTAAGTGCATTCCTCAATAATTTGATTGATCCCATGAAGGTTATTTGTTGTAGAGTTTCGGTCTTATCCTTTTCGAGATTGCCTTCGTGAATATTTTGTATAGTGTTAAAAGGAGGCTGATTGGCCGGTATTTCTTTAAGCCTTTTACGTCATCCTTCTTATGTATGAACAGAATGCCGGTGTTCTTCCATCTCGTTGGTGCATTTCTAGTTATCACACATTTCGTGTAGAGAGTTGCAAGTTTCCTATATATTAACTCTACTTTGTCCTTGATCAACTCGGCTGTTAAGCCGTCCTCACCGGCCGCTTTACCACTGCCAACGCTTTTGACTGCTCTCCTGATGTCATCACAGAGCGTTAAAATAGAAAAATACTGTGCCCATTTCGCTCACTAACCATGCTTAGAAGGAAGCATTGAAAATGGAGTGGTTGAAAGTACTGACACCCCCCCCCCCCAAAAAAAAAAAACAAACAAAAAAAAAAACGAGACTGATGCGTGTAAAGCGTGCCGACCGAGAGCAACGCTGCAACACATGCTCTGCATTGGAGTGTGTAGGCATTACTATTACTGAAATCGCCGCCGTTCATAACGCGCCTGTGGCACAGGAGGCCACTAGCTCGCTCCTTCCCGCTGTCGCATCGGATGCGAGGGCCGCCGGGGATCTTCACCGGCTTTGCCGCCGCTGGGAGGCGGCCCTCAAAAGTTCAGAGCTGGAGGAACAGCTCTGGGCCGTCCAGCAAGCCAAAGATGCCGCCCGAGTCCAAGGATTTAGAGCCGCCATCTGAGGCCAACAGCCGGCTTGTACCCAAATAAAGTTTACTTCTCTTCTCTAAGACATCCTTAAGAATGGTCGCAACATTATGTACCTTAAGTCATCGCTTCCATATATGAACTAGTTTTTGGCCGGTAAACATTTAGTGATATCAATGTCTTCAGAGAATCTGTTCAGTTTGTCTTTGGCTCGTAAACCGAGTGAAGCCTAGGAAGTAATAAATAAAAGGTAATGTACAAAAGTACTTTCTGCGATAATGATTTCAGATTATAATGAATGAACAGCTGAAAAGAAAGGTTCTAGAACTTTGCCTGCTCTAATAAGATACCATAACCATATTGCCACCAAAATAAACCCGAAAAAAAACTTTTCTACAGCAATATGAATCCTATACGAGAATGAAGTTCATATTTTAGAAATTTCCTTGTTTTCTTCTTTTCTGTAGCACGCATTACGCCGCCCTTGGAACCGTGACCTTAAAAATTTCCGATGGTATCCTGGATGTTCACGTTTGTTTCTTGAATGGCTGTAGACCTAGCATTTGGTGCACCTTTGATTGGCTGAGACAGAATTTAGGTTAACTTTCGGATTAAGTTAGCCGCTTAAACCAGTCGCTGGTGCATGACTCTCCTACTGGTTCATCTAGTCTTTTTTTTTTTTCGTTTTTTCACACATGTTACTGTTCGTGTACCATCAGCCAGAAAAAGTAAACGCACCATGCCTTGGGCGGACGGAGAAGCTGCAGGACTCACAATTTGGCCGAGTGGGCGAAGTTTAAAGGGGTACGCACCGAAATGAAGAGGTGAAGTGGTTTATATTAACTTGCACTTCGGGAGCTCAGGTGTCATTAATTTCAACATTTTGTGTTCAATGGTAGCAGAGAAAATGAATGTCAGAGTTTTAGTTTTGAAACTTGCGCGGGAACTTCAGAACGTAAGGACGTCAGAAGGCCGTTTTCTTTCTTTCTTTTTTTCGTGTTCTTGCCAAATTCGCTCGATCATACGTTTTGAAACTCCCTCTGTTAAGTCTCTGACTTCCTTGAAGCCCAATGCAGGTCTTTATTACCGATAAATGGTTATGTAGGCCATAGCAGACGTTGTCAAACATATGTGACGTCCCGCGTTTTTGCGCTAGAACTACAAAGCGGCGTCGACACCCTTATTTTATGTTTGCCCGGTTCCTACCTTACGGGAGGCATTCTCCTCGCGATATTGATGCGTTTGATACTGTGTAAAGCCATCATCATCATCAGCAGCAGCAGCAGCACCATCATCAGCCTGTCTACGCCCACTGTAGGGCAAAGGCCTCTCCCATGGATCTCCAATTATCCCTGTCCTGTGCTGATTGGGCCCAATTTATCCGCGCAAACTTCCTGATCTCATCTGCCCACCTAACTTTCTGCCGCCCCCTGCCACGCTTGCTTCCCTAGGAATCCGCTCTGTTACGCTTAATGACCAATGGTTGTCTTGTCTTCGCATTACATGGCCCGCCCACGCCCATTTCTTCTCCTTAATTTCTATTAATATGTCTCTAACACGCGTTTGTTCCCTAACCAACTCCGCTCTCTTCTTGTCTCTTAAGGTCACACCTACCATTTTCCATTCCATACCTCGCTGCGTCGTCCTCAATTTAAGCTGAACCCTCTTAGCCTCTAAGTTTCTGCCCCGTAGGTCAGTACCAGCAGCTGTTATACACTTTCCTCTTCAGAGACGATGGTAAGCTACCATTCATTATCTGGCAACGCTTGCCGAATGTACTCCACCCCATTCTTATCCTTCTAATTATCTCAGCCTCACGATTCGGATCAGGGGTCACTACATGGCCTAAGTAGACATATTCACTTACCACTTCCAATCCCTCGCCAGCCATCTCAAATCGCTGTGCTCTCCCAAGACTATTAACATTACTTTAGTTTTCTGCATACTAATTTTAAGGCCCACTATTCTATTTTGTCTGTTTAGGTCAATAACCATGCCTTGTAATCAATCTCCCGAGTTACTTAGCAAGGCAATGCCATCACCAAATCTGAGGTTACTCCGGTATTCCCCATTAATCCTTACACCAACCTGTTCCCGATCCAGTGTTCTGAATACTTCTTGTAAACATGCTGTGAATAACATTGGAGAGATTATGTCCCCTTGTCTTACGCCCTTCCTTATAGGTATTTAGCTGCTCTCCTTATGGAGGAATATGGTGGCCGTGTGGCCGTTGTAGATGTCTTCCAGTAGTTTTACGTAGTGCTCGTCTACGCCCTGATTATGTAATGCCTGCATGACTGCTGAGGTTTCGACCAAATAAAATGCTTTCTCGTAATCTATGAAGGCTATGTATAGGGGCTGGTTATACTGCGCGCGTTTCTACCTTTACAAACTCTGCTTGTTCGTTCAGTTGAGTGAAATCTGATGTGGCGTCAATTCTGTTAGCGAATACCTTGGTAAATACCTTGTAGACGACTGAGAGTAAGCTAATAGGCCTGTAATTTTTCAAGTCCTTTGTGTCGCCTTTCTTATGGTTTAGGATGACGTTCGTATCCTTCCAAGATTCCGGTATGTTTGCAGTCGTTAGGCATTGCATATACAGGCTTGCCAGTTTTTCCAGTACAATATGCCCACCATACTTTAACAGATCTGCTGTTATCTGATCCTCACCGGGTGCCTTTCCTGCTTGCATGTCTTTCAGAGCTTTCATTAGTTCCTCTGTCAGTACTTCCTCTGTCAGCTTCTTCTAAACTGCTTCTCCGTTCACTATTCTGGTTATCGCGGCTACTGTAGAGATCTCTGTAAACTCCTCGGCTATTATCACTATCTCATCCCTATTCGTGATCACATTGCCTTGCCTGTCTCGTAATGCATACATCTGATTTTTGCTTCTCTTCGCAGCTTTCAGGCTCCTTCCCTTCTTTAGAGTATGTTCAATACGCTCCATATTATACTTTCGTATATCGGCTGTCTTACGCTTATAGATTAACTTCGAAAGCTTCGCCAGTTGTATTCTGTCACTTGTATTAGATACTATTATGTCTTGCCGTTTTCTAGTCAAGTGTTTCGTTTCCTGGGAAAGTTTGCTAGTAGTCTGTCTACCGATCTTACCTCCTACTTTTATTGCACACTCCGTGACGATGCGTGTGAGATTGTCGCTGACTTCCTGAACGCAAGTGTCTGCTTGCTCTGTTAGAGCTGAATATCTGTTCTGCAGCGCTATCTGGAATTCCTCGACTTTCCGTCTTACAGTTAGCTCATTGATCGGCGTCTTTCGTACTAGCTTATTGCGGTCCCTCCTCAAGTCTAGCCCAATTCGAGATCTCACCATCCTGTGGTCACTGCACCGAACTCTGCGCTGCACTTCGCCATCCTGCACGACGCCAGGGTCCTTGCATAGTATGAAGTCTATTTCAATTTTATGCTCGCCATTCCGGCTTCTCCACGTCCACTTCCGATTCTCCCGTTTACGGAAGAACGTATTCATGTTGCGCACATTATTCCGCTCTGCGAACTCTACTTATACATAACCTACTTATACGAGAAAAAAAATTTCTCAATATTTTGTCCCTTTAACGTAATGGCGGAGTTTAATGTGAGTCAGGGGCGCTCTTGACCTTAGCGCTTGAAGCGAGATAGTAGCGAGACTTTTTGACCCTGGAGCAACTCCGGGCGCCTAAGCCGTGTTCCGTTTACGTATCTGGTCGATAGTATATGTACTTGAGTCCGAGATAACGAAACGAAGCAAGAGTTATGGCATGAAAATGAGCTTGTAGCAATATACTCACGTGAATATTGCAGATAGAGCAGAAAAAGTAAAAGCTAAAATCATGCAGGCAGGCATACTCGGGGTGGATTGGATCTACAGCTACGAAAGCGTAGCAAGAACCTGCGAAGCATTCTTTGCCATGTAATACAGTTGATCATACAACGCGTAGATCCCGAACAGCTGTTCTTCGATGACAATGCCTCATCGAGAAAGGAAGAGCAGGAAAAGCTTCAGTGTAACGCTATTCTTCAGGAAATAGCGCGGATGAAACACAACACAAAAATATCGGATGTGCGATCAGTAACTCGCCGAAATATGCCTCCTTCTATACCGATATTCCTTGAAATAAAGCAACAAGGTTACTGCCGGAGTTTGTGGTTCTCAAAAACGGATAAGGAAAATCTGAATAGACTAGGTCTTCTCTGAAAAAAGCTGCCGTTCGAAATAACGTGTCACATTTTCCTCCTTCACATAAATACGAATGAAGTCAACCGAGGTTATTGTATTTACTTTAAGCGAAGCCTCTGCTTCAGCTGTGTCCTTTCTTTTTTCTTTTTTCACCTCGGTATGCGAATGAAATTGACTATGGAGGGAGTCATCTCCTGGTATACTTCGTTTTTAAAGACTCCGTGGATTATTTTACGGGGAGTCCTTACATATTGTCAAAGGGCATTTTTAAAATGTTCATTGCTTCCGTGACATATACCGGGCACTGATTCATGCCGGTTATCATTAGGCTTTATTAGAAAACATTAACCACTCGTTAGCCAACACTCGCCGACGAATACTACCATTAGCCAGCGCTAATGCCATAGTTTTATTTAATTTTTTATTTATGCAATACTGCGGACCACGAGTCCGCTCGTGATCTATCTATCTATCTATCTATCTATCTATCTATCTATCTATCTATCTATCTATCTATCTATCTATCTATCTATCTATCTATCTATCTATCTATCTATCTATCTATCTATCATACGTGTGTGCCAGTAACCCTGCCAATGGATCGAGCGTCCACGTAATATCTGCCGAAAAAGCAAATTCGCCGCAGTCAGCTCATACATTTCTTTGTATTTATTTATGGAAGCACAAAGCGAGCACTTCACATTTTGTGCAGTCCGCTGCTATTATTGATAACTTTGTATGCATCATCTTCGTGCGCCTTCGTGCTCCTCGTAGTGGTGAGAACGGTGGCCGTGCCCATCACGGCGCGTAGCAGACCCCAGTTGCGTTAGGGGTAGGTGTGGAGGACGCGGGCTTACATATACACCGCTCTGGACATTCCCCTGCACCTTTAACGCCGTCGCTATTGGCAGTATAATTGCAATCCTGAAAAGAGGCCAATGCCATTTTACACACTGTTTACAGTGCAGGAATAGAGCGAAATATTGGTTAATGTCTGCGTACGTGCGCTCCGTCTGTATGTATATATATATATATATATATATATATATATATATATATATATATATATATATATATATATATATATATATACAATTCGGGGAAGAAGTTCTGTAGGTCCGGTTCAAAAGTAGATTAGAAACGAGTTTCACACTTGCGAAAATCGCACGTTTATTATTGTTCTACGTTTCGGCCGTAGAAAAATAATAACAGAATAACAGGCACGGCCGAAACGTAGAACAATAATAAACGTGCGATTTTCGCAAGTGTGCAAGTCGTTTCATATATAATATAACGTCAGTTAACGCAGATGTCAGTTATACTCGCTTATTTGCCTGATTATGCTTAGTTTTTCTGCGGCTGATTCCTTTCTGCCTTGTAGACGACCATTGAGGCGAATATGTACTGCCTGTATGGCTACATCAAAACTAAGGCAGAAGGAACTTCTTGACGCCACAAAAAGAAGCAAATGCTATACCATGGCCTACCTGGGCAAATTACTTCTTGTCAGTACGGCGATATCCGCTATATCCGCTAGTGAAGCTTATATTCATTCTTAGCATGCAATGAACTAAAGTACCTTTTGCGACAGTGGGTCACCCACCATTGTCTAGAGGCGTGACCTAAATAAAGCATAAATTTCTTAGCCAACCTGACGATTTTTCTGCCTCTGTCGGTTCACTCTGTGGCGGGGTGCATATTGCAACCTTCCACTAAACTATACAGTTGCCGCTCAGCACTGACATTAGTTAGTGTTAGAATGATAACAAGGACTTCCACAACCGGCTCACTTGTGTTTACAAAATTTCCAAAGCCGTGAAATGGTTTCTCTAATGAAAGAGAAGACTTTTCAACATACACTAAATTGAGAAGGTGAAGTGATTACAATGATATTTTATATTTCGAGAACTCGAATGTCCTTCATTTCCATATTTTGTGTTCTAACATTAGAGAGAAACTGAATGTCAAGATTTGCGTTCGAAATTCGCGCCAGAACTTCGGAACGTAATAACGTTTGATTTCACTTCTTTTTTCGAATTCTTGCAAACTTCGCTCAATCAAGTGCTCCGAAGCTTCTTGTGTGTTAAGCCTCTGGCTTCCTTGGACCACAATATACGCATTTCTTGCCGATACATAGTTATGCAGGCCTTACCAGGCGCTGTCAAACATCTGTGAAGCCACGCGTTTTAGAGCTGGAAATTCAAAGCGCCGTAGCCACCCGTATTTTCTTCTTGCGCGTTTCCTAGTTTACATCATCATCATCATCATCATCATAATCATTTATCTCTTAAAGACCTATACAAGCGCTTACATAAGGGTGGAGGGGACAAATAACATAAACACACATCATGACACAAATGTAATGTTTAAAGAGTAAGTATACAGGAGACAGTGTTGATAAACAAAGTTGGAGTAGTGCAGAAACTATTACACGCGGTTGGCTGCAGGACGCGAACACGTAGACACACACACACACACACACACACACACACACACACACACACACACACACACACACGCACACGCACACGCACACACGCACACGCACACACACACACGCACACACACACACGCACACACGCACACACGCACACACACACACACACACACAGACAGAAGTAAGATATAAAAATAATAAAAAAGTAATAAACCTATAATGTGAAGAAGCTTTATTGAAGAACTTCACAAGATGGGTGTTTTTGGTATTGTGAAAAGCAGGAAAACTAATGCGAAAGAAATTGCTTATCACTCTACTGTCCCTTTAAGTGTGCAACAAATTGATGGCCTGGGTCTGGGCGGCGGCGGGGCAGAAAAGAGACCTTGTCTCACGAACCCACTGCGCAGGAAATGGTGCATAGTGCAGATTTCGATTGTCGGTTAAGCGTCTAGAACGCGTCTAGAAGGGCGTTTATTGGTGTTTTTTGGTATTATGGAAAGCTAAAATACTGGTACAAAAAGAATGTTTTTCACTTCAGTGTATCTTGAACTGATGTGCCAGTGCATGCACAAATGTCCATTTCTGATCGCCAAAGCATATTATATTTATGCACATTCAACTGATCATTCAACTTTTTCTCTTGCTCGAACTTTCATTTCTTTCTTATTAGAGGTCGGTTGTTGTCGCAAGAGGTACGACAGCAGCTATACGACAACAGAGTCAATACTGAGGGGCAGTCGTGAAAACGTTGCCAAATCTTACAAACGTAAAACACCAGTCCCCCAGTCCGGCTTCTGTGGTTGGTTCCCTGCTTGTGCAGCACTCTTTTCTGAAAGAAGAACAAGCGGGCTGCTTTAATTCCCATGTTCGAAGCAAGAGGTACGTGGGTACGGTGCAAGGAGAGCAGCACAACCTAAACATCTATTATATTTCTCTCTCATGTATATTTCTCTCTAGCGGTGCCCCTCGTTACATGGGCCCAATCAAGTCGCTGAGGAGGAGGGGAATTCTGCCATCAAGAGTTCCGAGCTTGTTCCATAACTCTGGGCTGTCCAGAGAGCCCACGAAGCAGCGGTGAGGCGGTACAGGTGGCCGTGTAAAGACGGCAGCTCACATCAGAGATGCTGGAACATCCTGTGCGTATTTGCACACAATGTTGAACAGTTTCCCAAAGTATTAGGAGTAGTTTCTTATGCGCATTAGCATAAACCGGCTCTGGACGATTAATGCTGCTTACTGAGGGGTAAAATAACCAGGCAGCAGTAATTACGGCGAGCACAAAGAAGGGAGCATCAAACAACAGGAGTGAGGTTATTTTGCTTATTGTACCACTAAAAGACAATAGGGACTCTACTCACATCATCACGACGAAGACAGTAAGCAGGAGGACTCTGACACCGTGCATTGCAGACGTTTCAGAAGCGCGCAGCTTACTTCTCGTGAGAAGCAGGTGCTTAAACCTTGATGAAGGTGCTCTACTTTTATACGCTATCCACACTTCGATCTATCGGTGGTTGATGTGCACTTTCAGTAAAATGCATTTATATACCGCCATGTAGCTAATGATTCTGCCAATTTTACCCTTTGCCAAGCTATTGGATAGAAATTTTAGAACTGACATTTAGAATAGAAATTTTATCGGTGGTCACAGTGCACTTTCAGTGAAATGCACTCAAATAGCAACACGTCGCTAATTATCCTTCTAATTGTACCCCTTGCTGAGCTATAAAGAATGGAATTTTTACCTCCCTACTAGCCAACGCTGAACTACGACGCACGAAAACTGCCCGGTCAGGCCACGTCAGCGCGCACTATGCAAGGCTTAAGCTACGCCAGAGCTACACCAACAAAAACAAAAATAAGTGCAATAGTACGATATGGGAGGCATCTTCATTGCCCACCCTTGAGCGTCGTGCTGAGATAGCGGTTGAAAGCAGCAGCACCTCCATCTGATGGTACTGTAATTCTGAGCGGTCACACTACCACGTTTCTGCCGTGGTGGTACCAGGCATAGCTTTTGCGATCGCCTCAGAAGAGGATTCCAGGAGAGCAAGACTGGTTTTGGCTAGCTTATACGCTGCTAAATGTTAAGACATGACCTGTGTCATTTGGCATGATGAGTGAAGACCTAAAACAAACATGATAGTAAAACTGCCGCTAACATGCATAATAATGGGAATACATTAGGCATTGCTCCGTAAGACCCCACAAGTAAGAGCAGAGAGCGCCCGCAAGTCATCTTAACAACATCGGTGCCCTTACTTAACCAAATGCAAAGATACACTTGTTGGCATATGAACGACGTCCATAGAGAATACAAGTGCAGACATAATCTTTTTACCTAACTTGTCTTGCAGAAGACGATTTGCTAACTCCAGGTGGAAACCGTTAGCGTTGGTGAGTACGTTACTTAACATCATAACGAAGGGGAATTGCTTAAGAGCTGAGTAGAGCTGTTTTGTTTCTGTAGCTGGCAAGACACAGGTTCAGAAATTTACAAGCGAAAAAAGAAAGCACGAGGCAAGGCTCGCGCGCACGAACACACGCAAATCCACATAAAATATCGGATAACGACACCATAGAGCGCTGCATGTGGTGTCGTTATTAGATTTTTGATGTAATGGTGTGTCTATGTCTGGCTTCGGGGTTTTTTGAGGTCGGAAATTGTTGAAATAGGGTCAACTGCAAATTTATTTTTTAGACACAACCCAATTAACGAAACAGACAAATGAAGCCAAGGCAGGTACTGGGGTCATGGATAGACAGACCTAGAACTCTATTAAACTACTTTATCGATTACATTATGGCGATCCAATGTAGAGCACCCCTTTCTGAAGCCATCTCGCTATCTTCGTTTGTCCAGTGAAGTCTGTTAATTTGCGACCCCGTTCAGGGATGCCTTCCTTAAAGGGACATTAGAGGCAGGGAACTTTCTTCGTTAGAATGCTGAGTGAATGCTTGAGAACGTCAAAAGCATTAACAGTATCTCCAACAGCGCGTTATTCACAAAGAAATTTAATTTAATTCATGACAGAGCTGGCGCCACCAGCTGGATATTGTGCTATTTTGGCCGGGTGGTGTTGTGGAGCCTCTGAAGAAGAGTTACTTATACTCAAAATCAAACTGCGAATAATAAAAAAGATCATTGAAGTGCATTACAAGACGGGATGAAATGTTGGTTGGTTGTTTCTGTTCCATTAATTGAAGAGAGAAACCGTCGAGATCCATCACGAGGGGCTTCAATCACCACAAAAAGCGGCAGTCGGCGGGCACAACCGTAATTGCTGTGGGGCCGGCTACCTCAACTCGTCTCTGCCGAAGACGTCATAGAAGCGGTCTTCTCCGGGGCTGCTGAGATCGGCATGTGCTCACGACTCCTCTCCTCTCCTGCTTTCTCCTCCATTTAACCCGCTCGCTGAACTAACGCCCACTAAAGAGAGAAAATGGCGAGTCCACGTCAACAAGCCCTGATTCAAGGTGGGCGTTTCGCAGAGACCTAATGACGTGCTGACCACTGAAATACGATTTGTTTCAACGAGGTCTTTCTTTGAGCAATAAACAAGCACCACGACGTTTCTTGCCTGCTACTTGAACAGCTCACGTCGACTTGTCTGCCTTTAGTGGTCCTTTAATATTTTGATAACGCTTAGAATTTGCTCATTGGACAGCAACAGGGCTGGGAATATCTCAAAAGTATTACATAAATTCTTTTTAGTGTTTGTATTTCAGTGTCAAATAAGTTGAAAAAAATGTATTTGCATCAGAGTAGTCAAATAGCTTTCTATTTGATCTCAGTAGTGAAATATGCTGCTGAGGCAGAATGACGCAATCAGTATTGCTGGCCTGTGCCGACGGAAGTCGCTGTTTCTCATTGCTTGCGCATCACACAAAACTTTCATAGTACAGCCGGCCATTTATTCAAAACTCTCCTCCCTTACACTCTCTAGAAACACAGGCTGTGCAACTTTGACATGCGTTCAGTTTTCCGTGTGGTGCCACTTCGAACTAAAAGCAGTTTTTGATGTGGCATCGAATGGCTCAAAGGTGGTCATCGTTGTGATGCTTCAAGCCGCCCCTCCAGTTACTCGAGGGATATGCTTGACTTGGCAGCTCTAATGCACTAAAATAATATTCGTGACATAATGCTTTACACCTTCAATTCCCTTAACAGCGCAAAATTACGTGAGGGACGGCAAAGAAGCACAGAAGGGCAGCGCAGCCCTTTGCCGTCAGTCTCGCATTTTTTCACTGTACAAGTGAATTTAGTATGAATGAAGAACATCTAGCGCGGTTTTCCAATGTGTTTCTTTGCTGTGCTTTATAAATGTCAGCTGCTTTCCTACAGACAGAATATGGCTTGTATTGCTCTCCTTACATCGTCGGCAGTGACGCACTGAACTGCGCTGCCGAGGACGACGTTGATTGCACTCGTTAAGATAACTAACGGTTGAACCGCAGAGCTCAGAACTGAATTCATTGGCGACTTTCACCATGTCGTTTAAATTATAAGTGATGGTGCCCTACTTTGCTTTCACTGCATTGATTATAGGCCTTCCTATTCAAAGTATCATGTTCGTCCCTCTTTGACGTCATACTTTCGCATGTCGCTGACCCTAACTTTCTTCCTCTTCAGTTCTTTTCTTTGAGTTTTTTAAGTTTTCACCTTTCTCTCCTAAATGTCTCAAGTTGTCAAGTGTTCTGCGAGTGCTTACTGCCTATTTATCCGAGAACTTCGTAGCCAATATCAATTACTGCTTTGGAGATTAGTGCAGTATTGTTCTAGTTGATATCCACCACGTACTTATAAGACTTTCACAACCCACAAAAAGACTTTTGACTCAGCAGCGACACCAGAAGATTTGAGGCATTGTTCGGTCAAGGAATAATTTAGACTTACATAAACAACATATACGACGTCAGGAATGATAGCACAGCCGCCGTAATCCTCCTAATGTAAAGCGGAAAAATCGCAATTCAGACGGGGACGTAGAACCTCTCTCATGCTATAATGGGCATGTTCTCATCAAAGTTCTAAAGGAACTGTTGGGGAGAAATGTGAATAAGGATGAATGGATAATATAACAACGACTTGTGCTTTGCGGACAATAACGTAGTTTTCAATAACGACGACAGAAAATTGCAAAGGATGATTTGAAGATTTAGTCCAATGAGGAGCGCAACTGGAGTTGAAAATGGAAGTGCTAAAAAACAGACAATATGAGGCATTCCATTTCTCCGCGCTCCCAAGAAAAAAAAAATCTTGCAGATCCCACACAATTTTGGAATCGGTATCACGCAAAGCGGTCAGCGAGTACATTGCCTATGGCCAATTGTTCGTCATTCAACAAAGTGTTACAAGTAAGATGAGCGTCCTTGTGCAAGGTCCATGGGTAGGTGTGTGCTCAACGGGGACAAACCAGGAAACGGACAGCACCGTGGGGACTACGTGGTGGGTCATACTACGAAGTAACATAGGCACTCCCGTTAGTGTACAGCACAGACGCCTGTTTAGTCGAACAGAAATGCAGGCTACAATACATTGACGTGAATATAATTAGCCTCGTTCGTTGAAGTAATCCTACAAAATCGAGCAAAGATGAACAAAGGCAAGCCGAGTGCTACTGGAACGTATGTATCGTCTATTGAATGGCTCTGACAGCACTAAACACACACTACAAGCGCAACGGGCATTACACAAGAACCACGGTCACAACTGCTGGCACATTAGGTTTATAGCTATATTTACCGTGTGGGAGGTGCCAGTGTAACCTAGAGGTAGCGTGCTTGCTTCGCACCGCGTGGTCCCGGGTTCAATGCCCGCCTACAGCTTCACTTGGTAGGCTGGCTTCTGGTATCACAGCGCCTTCGTGTGTATCTGTGGGTTTGTTATATCTACATTTCTACGTCTTGCTACGACAAACGGGATGCCCTTGTCATTTTCAAGTGTGCTCTAATGGCATGTAAAATGCGTATTTTAGTTGGCCAGAGATTGACATAGGCTGCACAAAATTCAAGCACCTGTGGTGCCTACCCGAATACCTAGGGCCGAGCATTACGCGTATGAGCCGCACGTGATTGCAGTATCGTTAATCGTGACGTCCATGACGGTTATATCATGTTAGTCAATCGCTCTTGTTCGTCATACATTCGTGCGCTATCGTCCAAATCTTGGCTTATATCGGGTGAACGAGACGCCAGGAGAGCACCAAGACGTAAGCGGCTAGGTAGATAGATAGATAGATAGATAGATAGATAGATAGATAGATAGATAGATAGATAGATAGATAGATAGATAGATAGATCCCTACTCCAGGGATACATTTCTACCCCAACTTGCAGCTTACCGCAGAACTCATTCGCCGCAGACAGACAGACAGACAGACAGACAGACAGACAGACAGACAGACAGACAGATCGATAGATAGATAGATAGATAGATAGATAGATAGATAGATAGATAGATAGATAGATTACGGTTAAAGTTGCTCAACTTCGCCAAAAATGCTTCGCATTTGAAATACATAAAAAATAGTTCGCGATTGATATAGTGACCCCTGAGTTGGTAAAATAGTAAGCGTATCTCAGTTTACTAACAAGGGAGTCTGCTTATGTTCAGGAAGCTCTCCAGTGCATAATGATGAGTTGGCGCGCTTACGACACGCATTCTGACATTGCGACCGGTGGCTTGCCATTATCGCTAATGGTGAAAGTACGTAACTATTCTACACCCTTCCTGTACCGACATACGGTGCGCGAAGGTGGTGAATAAGGAAGGAAGCTGAGGCGGAATTGAGGATGAAATAGTAGGCAATGGGACATAAGCTGGTAGGCGCTAAATTACCGACGGCAGAACAGTAGAATCAATCGAAACAAGCAGGATCAGGTGGTATCCTATTGATTCTTACGCGAAAAAAAAAAAGAGGCCACGTAACATCGAAAAGTAAACCATGGTCGATAATATCAAGGCAATGGATACCAAGAGAAAGAAAGCGCGACTGCTGATGCCATAGAGTAAGATTGCATCAAGAAGTTAAAAATTTTCAGGCATAAGCAGCAGTCAGCTCGCGAAATACACAGTCAGATGGAGACAGTAGGGAAGTGCCTTCTTCCGGCAGCAGACCTAAGTATAAGAGTCCTGACTTGAACTAAAGACAATGAACTTAGATCAATCATTAAAAGATCTGATGACTTTACACAAGAATAAATCTAATAAAAGAAATATGCTTTAAAATTTGTTGCTCTACTGAATACTCACGTTATGTTTACTTAGTGGCAAATGTCAAATTAAATGATTTCAGAGGAACGTGCGACATTTCAGTTTTGATGACGCACGCATTGGTGTTCATTTTAATTATCGTAGATGGGCGAGTTACAATGGGCACTGTTGTTCACATATTCCATGACGTACTGTCGCACTAGGCTTTTATGTTGTTGTTCGTCTCTTCCCGACTTCATGGCGTCGTCCGACAGCGCTTAGCCGGAGCCCGCTATGCGCAGACTTAACACGAATCAAACGCGCCCACAGCGGCTTTTTAGCGCTTTGGTATATAGCACGCAAATAGCGTCAGGGTACGGGCCGCCTACCGGAGCTTTAAGGGTAGCAGCCACGAGCACAAGGGGCGTGTTAAAGAGTATGAATGCTGCGCTAATTTTAAAACATATTAAAGCTTATTGGTAGCGCGTCTCTTAAACGCTTCGAAGTTCAGGAAAATAAGTAATGCTTTCCCTATGAGGCCGGCTAATCAAGGTTGCCGGCTTATATCACAGTTCATGTTAGGACGAAGACCGTAATGAGATGATCTGTCCATCGATGCGGCCGCCTCATGCTCCACGAGTTAACAAACTTATGAGGACTAGTTTCGCCGTACAGTTCGAGTGAGGGATGGGGTTGGTCGAAGCGACCCGACACGAGGACCGTAAGGCGACCACTCGTCGTCCCGAGGATGACGGAGAACTAGTAGCGGTAATTTCATAGTAGCATCGTGTCTGTCATAGAATAAACAAGGCTGCTGCACAGGCCAATGTTAGAGCTCCGTTCTCGGACATGAATGGAATGTTATTTAGTGCTATCTAAGCTCTCAGCGAATATTATAGTTTCTTTTCATGTACTGTGTTGTGTATTTGAAGCGTCAAGGAATTTGTGTATATATATTTTCATTTTCATGATGAATTGATGTTTATTTCTCTTACGAATTATTATATATAACTTAACCCTTTCTTGCTATGAAGGAATTTTTTTCTTCTCAATGCTTTCCATGCTTTCCATGTCCTCAATGCTTTCCACGTATAAGGAGGCTTGGGTTGCACTTGAGTGACTAATGCCATTTTTATCCCGAGCCTGCCCTCATCCTTGAGATGAAAATAGAACGATTTGTCTTGATTTGATTTGATACCGATAAAATTAGATACATTATGCAGGATTGCGAATGCCTCCCACCCTTGGGACCCAGGATTTGCAAGAAAGATGTGCGACCCATTTCGTCCCGTGCAAGACAATAGTTATCCATGAGATACGTCCTTTGGCTGACTCTACGTGGGACACATGGGTCTGAGAGCACAGCAATAACCAAAAAGAAAAAAGAAAAAAAACCACGAAGCAATCTGAAATCACGTGCTAAGGAGTGTGCGTGCAACGAACTTGGAAAGGACACGCGTTATTCGCAGATACCATTAGTGTCACGCTCAGGATTATAGGAATCTACGAAGAATTCTGATGGATGCTATTAGGTCTCTGTTATGTGCAGGCGCATTATCCATCCCAATAACTGACGAACAGTTCGATTCTTTTCCCAAACGGGTATTGCGCAATCGTAAACAGGGCCATAGACGTTCCTTAGTGCCTGTTTTTGCCTCCTGTTTCTTATTTCCCTCTCCATAAGCAGTGTATGTTTTTACCTGCAAAAACAAACGCACGTGTTCGTCGTCGGCTTAAGATCCGGTCTGTCTAGCTAGTATTTCTAGTAGAATGTGTCCACTGGAAGTCACGGGCTGTGACAGACGCGATCATAAGGTCCTGCTGAATAACTTAGACATTATTTGCTTCATGGTTTCGCATCGCTCATGCGCCTGCTCTTTGGGCCATGAGTCGAGCTGCCAAGAGGACAAGCAAAACGCTGGAGAGTAAACGGCACTGAAAGTTTGGTGCAAACGCATTGCGCTGGTAGTACTAATCCTTATAATTGAAAAATCGATGTCAGTGCACTGCCTAAAATGCGTAATCGCTGCT